>CM075727.1:5323275-5642893 GCA_037974335.1 Prionace glauca | reverse complement strand
TCACGTGCTCACTGTGTGGAATACGGGTAATAACTGGTGTCACCATGAACGGTACGGCAGCCACTAAACAGCCAGTCATTGTCATTGCCAAAGTAAGTGTGCGTTCGGTGAATGTGCAGCTCAGCAATCTCACCTCAACATCTCACTCCCTTTTTGTCTCTCCACAGAACCATACAATGACGCAACACAGCAGTTCATGATACGATACGGAGCCAGGCAGCTTGCTTTGGGAAGGCGACAGAACTCCAAGTATAAATGACCTCCTCACTCTTTGCACGAGAATGTTTTCAAAGATGGACATTTTGGAGAGATTAAACAAAAAAGCATTGTATTATAATATAAAAAAAAGACACAAGACTTGCATCGGTCAAATATTGATTTCTTTACCTGTCGTTTGACCTTTTAAGCTAACATACAGAGTTTCTGTGTATACTATATATTTATAGTATATAAAAAGTGTTACACATGTTATGTTACTGATCCCTTTTGCCAGCCCCACCCCCCGTCCTCCCTAGCCCCTCCACCCCCTCAGCCCTCTATCCCGACCCTTCAACAAACATGGAGTGTATTTGTGGGCATTGCCATAATACTGATAGCAATATCATTCATGTGATAGATGTAATGTATCGCAAACATCCACCTGTTCTAGAATCCATTGGAAAGCTTCCTGCCTTTAAAACTTTCTTTAATGACCTTTCTGTACAATCACCGTTCCAGTCAATTAAACCCCGCTTTATCCATAACTGTTATTAGTGTTTATTCTGCTGTTTGAACCTGGATTTTGCTGGAATTACTGTGTTTATAATAACAAAATAAACCCATGTATCAATGATGTGCTCCTTGTTTTCAATCATCGTCACAGTGGGTTAGCACTGCTGCTCCACAGCTCCAGGGTCCTGGGTTCGATTCCCGGCTCGGGTCACTGTCTGTGTGGAGCCTGCACATTCTCCTTGTGTCTGTGTGGGTTTCCTCCGGGTGCTCCGGTTTCCTCCCACAGTCCAAAGATGTGCGGGTTAGGTCGATTGGACATGCTAAGAAATTGCCACCTTAGTGGTCCAGGGATGTGTAGGTTAGAGGGATTAGTGGGTATAATATGTAGGGATATGGGGGTGGGGGCCTGGGTGGGATTGTGTTCGGTGCAGACTCGATGGGCCGAAGGGCCTCTTTCTGCACTGTAGGGTTCTACGGTTCTATGATCACGTGAAAGAGCGACTTTGGAAGCCAGTGAGGCACAATCCACCCTTGACCCTTGACCTCCAACCCTGCAACCGTCCCCTCCCATTTCTCCCATCCCACCCCGTGCTCCCAATCTCTCCTCTCCCCTCCCCCAGCAGGTGCTATAAGACCAGAAGACCATAAAACGCAGGAGCAGAATTAGATCATTCTGCATTCTGCACTATATGACCTTCAACTAAAAGGTTTAGTCGCTCGTGCACACATGGGTGGCACGGTAAGCACCGTGGTTAGCACTGCTGCCTCACATCACCAGGGAGCTGGGTTCAATTCCCAGCTTGGGTCACTGTCTGTGCAGAGTCTGCACATTGTCCCCGTGTCTGCGTGGGTTTCCTCTGGGCGCTCCATTTACCTCCCACAGTCCAAAGATTGTGCAGGTTAGATTGATTTATTATTGTCACATGTATTAACATACAGTGAAAAGTATTGTTTCTTGCTTGTTATACAGACAAAGCAATACCGTTCATAGAGAAGGAAATGAGAGAGTGCAGAATGTAGTGTCACAGTCATAGCTAGGGTGTAGAGAAAAACCAACTTAATGTGAGGGAGGTCTATTCAAAACTCTGACAGCAGCAGGGATGAAATTTTTCTTGAGTCGGTTGGAACGTGACCTCAGACTTTTGTATCTTTTTCCCGAAAGAAGAAGGTGGAAGAGAGAATGTCCGGGGTGTGTGGGGTCCTTAATTATGCCGGCTGCTTTCCCGAGGCAGCAGGAAGTGTAGACAGAGTCAATGGATGGGAGGCTGGTTTGTGTGATGGATTGGGCTACATTCATGACCCTTTGTATTTCCTTGTGGTCTTGGGCAGAGCAGGAGCCCGTAGCAAACTGTGATACAACCAGAAAGAATGCTTTCTATGGAGCATCTGTAAAAGTTGGTGAGAGTTGTAGTGGACATGACAAATTTTCTGTATTTTTATAAAAAAAACTTTAATCACAACTAGCGAACTCTGCACAGTTTCTGGTCACCATATTAAAGGAAGAATGTCATCACACTGGAGAGGAGATTGATACAGGATGTTGTTCGGACTGGAGATAAGTTAAGGTTAAGTTTAATAAGTTTTTTAATAAGTTTAATACTTTAATAAGTTTCAGTTAACTTATTAGTGTCACAAGTAGGCTTACATAAACACTGCAATGAAGTTACTGCGAAAATCCCCTAGTCGTCACACCTGTTCGGGTACACTGAGGGAGAATTTAGCATGGCCAGTCCAACTAACCAGCACACCTTTCAGAATGGGGGAGGAAACCGGAGCGCTCAGAGGAAACCCGTGCAGACATGGGGACAATGTGCAGACACCACACAGAGAGTAATCCAAGCCAGGAATCGAACCTGGGTCCTTGGCGCTGTGAGGCAGCAGAGCTTTCCATTGTTCCACCCTTAGTTTGAAGATTGAACAGGCTGGGGGGGCTGACGGGAGATTTAATGGAGGTTTATAAGATTATGAAGGGGATAGATAGAGTAAATGGTGGTAAGCTTTTTCCGCTATTAGAAATGGATAGAACGAGAGGTCACGGGCTTAGGGTGAGGGGGGCTAGATATAAGACTAATATTAGAGGGCAGTTTTTCACACAAAGGGTAGTGGGGATGTGGAATGCACTGCCGAGTAAGGTGGTGGAAGCAGGCACGCTAGGGTTGTTCAAGAGTCACTTGGACAGCCACATGAGCGGTCTACATATAGGGGGATATAGCAGGCCTTACTAAACATTGTAGGCTTGGGATTCAGTTTTAGCCTCAGGGATATAGAGTCTTTTTAATAATGAATTTTTTATCCACAGGCATTTAAGTCCAGCAAGGGGCATGTGTGCAGCAGGTTGTGGTGGGCTGCTCTTGGATGTTTGCTTCGGGAGTTGCCTATCATGTCGTTGGTGTGCGTAAACTGGACCATCTCGAGGGCAACATGACAGCTCAGAGGCTATCTCTGTTGCTGTGCGGACACATGGATTTGGGCCTGTGTCCGTGGGAGTTTGCGCGTTCTCCCCGTGGTTGCGTGGGTTTCCTCCGGGTGCTCCGGTTTCCTCCCACATCCCAAAAATGTGCTTTTAGGCTGATTGATTGGGTAACAAATTGTCCCTATATTGGACCTCCCTGATCCTCGCACATTAGGCATAGACTAAAATCATGAATAGGTCACTGACCATGGGACGGCGGCGCGGGCTCGTTGGGCCGAAGGGCCTGTTTCCCGTGCTGTGTTGTTCTTTGTTCTTTGTTCTTTATAACATTATGTGGGCTGGGATGGAGTGGATAGGAAAGGATCTATTTTTGTTCATTGGAACCTGAGTACGGGTTGGGTACAGGTCTAAAGAAGTTGACAAAGGTTTTAGGAGATTGGAGTACTTAATTTTCATTTAGAAGGGGGGGGTTGGGGGCTGAAATTCATTGTCTGAACGGGTGATGGAGGCAGGGACCACTCATCACATTAAAATAAAACACTTTGACCGAAACTTGAGATGTTGAAAACAATCGGCCAGTAGACTGGAAAGTGGGAATAGGCCGGAGAACTGTCACAGGCACGGCGGGCCGAAGGGTCTCCTCCGCCATAAATATTCCAGTGGCTTTCTGAGGCATCACCCATGGCTCGGTTGATAGCGCCCTGACCTCTGAGTCAAACGTTTGGGAGTTCCTCTTTCGGAAGCTGGAATGCAGAATGGAGGATCCAGTGCGAGGAGGGAGGAAACTGCTATCTGCGAGTGGGACACTAAATCAGAACCGGAGGCCTCCCCCCCCCACCTCCGTCTGCCAGGTCCAACGCCTTTCCTTAATTTGAAGGGACCGGAACTTCTCACTGGTGTCAGGAGTGAATAATTATCCCTCCAACAGTAGCTCAGTGAGACCTGATCAGATCATTACCTCATTGTTATTCCCAGGAGCTTGTTCCCCTTTTTCCCAGATCAGTTACTCCGGGGCACAGATCGAGAGTGAGAGAGAGAAACTTTAGAAGAGATGGAAGGGGCAAGTTTTTCACACAGAGGGTGGTGAATGCTTGGAACGTGCTGCCAGTGGAAGCAGATTCCATAACAATGTCCAAGAGGTATCCGCATAGATACATGAATATGATGTGGGGATGCCGGCGTTGGACTGGGTTAAGCGCAGTAAGAAATCTTCTTACTGTACGTAAATGAATAGGCTGGGAATAGAGGGATACGGACCACGTAGAGGTAAGAAAATATTACATAGAACATAGAACCCTACAGTGCAGAAACAGGCCCTTCGGCCCATCGAGTCTGCACCGAACACAATCCCACCCAGACCCTATCCCCATATCCCTGCTAATCCCTCTAACCTACACATCCCAGGATACTAAGGGGCAATTTTAGCATAGCCAATGAACCTAACCCGCACATCTTTGGACTGTGGGAGGAAACCGGAGCACCCGGAGAAAACCCACGCAGACACGAGGAGAATGTGCAAACTCCACACAGGCAGTGACCCGAGCCGGAAATCGAACCCAGGACCCTGGAGCTGTGAAGCAGCAGTGCTAACCACTGTGCTACCGTGCCGCCCATTAGAGGCATCTGTGCTGGCAGAGACTTGGTGGGCCGAAGGGCCTCTTCCTGTCCCTTTTGTTCTTTGTGTTCAATGCTCAAATTGGCCACAGTCTCCTCACCACTACAACAGTGACCGATTTGAAACCACGAGTCAAGAAAACTTGAGTTTGCTGTCCAAGGCTGGTGTGGGGAATCTGAGTGATCGTTCCTCCTAGTCTGTGTGGGAGACACCTACAGGAAGGACATCCTGGTACAGTCCAAATGAAGGAACTAGTTAGTTTTAGAGGCAATGTTTAGATGCTCAGGTTGAAGAAAAAATGGAACAGTGCCTGAATAAGAAATACAACATTGCTGTCTCCTTTACACTCTTGGGATTGGCCTAAAATGCTGTGGCAAAAATTGCATGTAGATTTTGTAGGTGTAGCTGAGGTGTAGGCGACATGTTCGTCATCAGAATTGATGCACACTCGAAGTGACCAGAGATTATTATCATGAGATCTGCTGTATTTGAATAAACCATTGAAAAAAGTAAATGTGTTCAACATTTCTGCATCTGATCATCCATCAACAAATGGTTACCATTTGTTAAAAGTTTCAAAACAGCAAGGTTCATTATTACTCTTTAAGAGCAATAATTGAGGTGAACTTTGGTTAATCGCATGAGCAGTTTCTGTAAGATATCAAAAAGCTTTGACACAGAAACTACTCATGCAACGACCCAAAGTTCACCTGAATTATTGCTCTCAAAGAGTAAGAGAACAATTTTTAATTTGTTATTGGCTCCAAAAACGTCAGAGATCAACAACGATCTCAAGGTGCGAGACAGGAAGTGAGGGCAAAACAACACTCATTGCAAAAAGAAGATCGAGTGTTAGGTATAATTTTGCCGTGACTGAGACATGGGGACCAGCCACAGTTTTAGCAAGAACAGGTTGAATTTCTTACATGGTCCAAACCGAAGATGAACTAGTTTGGTGATACCAGGCTGACCAATTGACATCTCAAAATGATTTCTCAGAATTATCTCCAGAAGTACCAACCTCGTTAGGCCCTAGTGTTGTGAATGCTATTATGGAAGACTTAGATGATTGTGTCTATGCTACTATATCAAGTGAGAATGATGCAGAATTAGTTCTAAGAGAAAAAGTGTCCACTGAAACTCCACAGAACCATAGAAAATTACAGCTCAGAAACAGGCCTTTTGGCCCTTCTTGTCTGTGCTGACCCATTTTCTGCCTAGTCCCACTGACCTGCACTTGGACCATATCCCTCCACACCCCCTCCCATCCATCAACCCGTCCAAGTTTTTCTTAAAAGTGACCCCGCATTTACCACTTTATCCGGCAGCTCATTCTACTCTCCCACCACTCTCTGTGTGAAGAATTCCCTCCCTAATGTTCCCTTTCAACTTTTCTCCTTTCACCCTTAACCCATGCCCTCTGGTTTTTTTTTCTCCCCTAGCCTCAGTGGAAAAAGCCTGTTTGCATTCACTCTATCGATACCCATCAAAATCTTATACACCTCTATCAAATCTCCCCTCATTCTTCTACACTCCAATTCATACTTCTGGGTTGAAAGACGCTCAAATCCCAGAACGCCTTATACAATCAAAGAGGAATGGATACCCTCCTGATTGACTTTATTATTGATTGTGTGTAATGACTAATGATGCAGAGTACTGTATCTAGAGTATTACTGATCCAATTTAACATCATCATTTGATTTTGATTTGATTTATTGTCACATGTATTAGTATACAGTGAAAAGTATTGTTTCTTGTGCGCTATACAGTCAAAGCCTACTGTTCATAGAGAAGGAAAAGAGAGTGCAGGATGTAATGTTACAGTCATAGCTAGAGTGTAGAGAAAGATCAACTTAATGCAAGGTAGGTCCATTCAGAAGTCTGATAGCAGCAGGGAAGAAGCTGTTCTTGAGTCGGTTGGTACGTGACCTCAGACTTTTGTACCTTTTTCTTGATGGAACAAGGCGGAAGAGAGAATGTCCAGGGTGTGTAGGGTCCTTAATTATGCTGGCTGCTTTTCTGAGGCAGCGGGAAGTGTAGACAGTCTTAATGGATGGGAGGCTGGTTTGTGTGATGGATTGGGCTACATTCATGATGTTTTGTAGTTTCTTGCAGAGCAGGAGCCCACGCCAAGCTATGATACAACCATTTATTGTCATGAACACAAAAGTAAAGGGAGGGGGGAGATGTTATATATTTAAGTGGTTGTATAATTCCTTTAATAGCAGGTCACATGACTTGACCATGAGGTGTTTCACAGGTTCCTTTTAGTTACAGTTTCTGTTCTGTGCAGAGAATGTCTCTTTCAGTAAACCTGTCATTATTTACATGTGCAAAGCATGTTTTTCTCTTTTGGTTTAAACTCCGCAACCCCTAACGTAGTTAGGACATTACAGTTAGCAACCCCTTGGTTGCTGACCTAGGGGTTAATCGACAAAATCTGCTCCATTACCTTCCATCCATTTCCAGGGAAGATAAGGCATCCAGGTTCCTTTAGCAGCAGTGCTCCCAACTTTTCAGTATTTAATTTGCACAAATGATCCTGTGTTGTTGGATGTTGACTCAGGAAAACTCCGCAACCCGTAACGTATAGTTGGGACATTACAGTTAGCAACCCCCAGGTAGCATCTTAAAATCATAACCAAAATAGCTAAGATCCTACTCCTCACTTTATACATTGAAACAAAGAATATTTGTTCCGCCTTCTGCCAAATTCACAAAACCATTTTGGTTGCCACTTTGGTTGTCAACAGTCAAAAATTATACGACTGTTAAAATCAGTCTTCAACGAGAAGCTTTAAACATTTTGACCCTGTCACAATTTTCTTTCTGTGCCCACTTTCAGTCTGACGTGTTTGTCACAATATTTGAAAGGTAGATTAGTTCCTTTAAGACGAAGTGGAACGTTTTTTTTTAACTGCTTTTCCTCTCTGTGACGGTTTGGTTTTTCGCAAGGACCTTTGGCGAATACCCAAAATAGAAGCAGGGAGTCAAATCTCTCAGAAAGGAGGTTGCAGAACTGGCAGTGTGTGGCAAAAGGGAAAGGCAGACTTGCATTCACATAGAGCCTGTCACGTCCTTTGGGTAGCCCAAAGTGTTTTACAGCCAATGAAGATTGCGGAGCGTATTCATTGTTGAAAACACTGATTTGATATGATTTGATTTATTATTGTCACATGTATTAGTACACAGTGAAAAGTATTGTTTCTTGCATGTTATACAGACAAAGCATACTGTTCACAGAGAAGGAACGGAGAGAGTGCAGAATGTAGTGTTACAGTCATAGCTAGAGTGTAGAGAAAGATCAACTTAGCGCGAGGTAGGTCCATTCAAAAGTCTGACAGCAGCAGGGAAGAAGCTGTTCTTGAGTCGGTCGGTACGTGACCTCAGACTTTTGTATCTTATTCCCGAAGGAAGAAGGTGGAAGAGAGAATGTCCGGGATGCGTGGGGTCCTTAATTATGCTGTCTGCTTTTCCCCGAGGCAGTGGGAAGTGTAGACAGAGTCAACGGATGGGAGGCTGCTTTGTGTGATGGATTGGGCTACATTCACAAACTTTTGTGGTTCCTGAGAACCAGGTTGTTGATAACAAGCCCCCAGATGTCATAAGAACCTGTAATTTTTTTTCTTTATTCCTCCGTGGAATATGGGTGTTGCTGGCTGGCTGAGCATTTTTTGGCCATCTTTAATTTCCCGGACAATTGAGTGGTTCACTCAGCTTCTTCCCTGCTGCATCAAACTTTTGATTGGCCCTACCATGTTCAATAATATCTTTTAGGGAAGGAAATCTGCCATCCTTACCCAGTCTGGCCTTCATGTGACTCCAGAACCACAGCAATGTGGTTAACTCTCAACTGCCCTCCAAGGGCAACTAGGGATGGGCAATAAATGCTTGGCCCAGCCAGAGACGCCCGTGTCCCATGAATAAATTAAAAATTATATTAAGCTGTTCTTTCTCTATACCCTAGCTACGACTGTTACACTATATTCTGTACTCCTTTCCTTCTCCCCGTTGGACTCTATGAATGGTATGGCTTGTCTGTATAGCATGCAAGAAACAATGCTTTTCATTGTATTCCAATATGTGACAATAATAAATCAAATCAAGTCAACCACATTGAACAAAGATCAGAAACCATAGAGCAGATCAGCGCAGGAGGCGAACTCGCTGGGGTCTTTTAAAAGACTTCTGGATGAGTATATGGGGGTTTAATGAGATTGAGGGTTATAGATAGGTCTATAGGTTGGTAGGTGTTGATGTGATCGGCGCAACTCGTGGGGCCGAAGGGCCTGTTTGTGCTGTAGTGTTCTATGTTCTAACAGGCCCTTTGGCCCTCCAAGGTTGCGCCAATCACATCGTTCTATCTACTCCAACTGCATGTATCCCTCTATTCCCCATCTGTTCATGTGCCTATCCTGGTAAGTCTTAAATGTCACTAATGTATCTGCCTCAACCATCCCACTTGGCAGCACATTCCAGCCCCCCCCCCCCCCCCCCCCCCACCACCACCCTCTGTGTAAAATACTTCCCCCCCCCTTCTCCACTCAACCTTTCCCCCCTCCCCCCTTACCTTGAACTTGTGCCCCCTTGTTATTGCCATTCTTGCCCTGGGAAGGAACTTCCAACTGTTCACCTCCTCTATGCCCCTTATAATTGTATAAACATCTATCAGGTCGCCTCTCAGCCTCCGTCTTTCCAGGGAGAACAATCCCAGTTTATTCAATCTCTCCTCATAGCTAATACCCCCCCATACCCCGGCAACGTCCTGGGTAAACCATTTCTGTCCGAAAGTCTCCGTGTCCTTCTGGTAACGTGGTGACCAGAATTGCTGTGTGTCTGGAGTCACACGTGGGCCAGACTGGGTAAGGACGGCAGAATTTTCTCCCCAGAGGACATCAGTGACCCAGATGAGATTTTAATGACAAACCATTATTGAGAAGAGTTTTCAATTCCAGATCCTATGAGCTGAATTTAAATTCCATCAGCTGCCTCGGTGGGATTTGAACGTGTGTCCCCTGGGCATTAACCTGGGCTTCTGGGTTACCAGTGACATTATCAGTCATTCTGCCACCAGCCAAGGGATTAATCTTAGCCAGGATATCAGGGATAAGCTGTCTGCTCTCCTCGCAATAATCTAATGGAGTTTTATCCTGGGTTTTGTCCTCAGTTTTCTGGAGCGTCATTTCAATCTTTGACCTTCTGGAAAGCGAGGGCCGGGGGTGACTTAACATTGAACATAGAACATTACAGCGCAGAACAGGCCCTTCAGCCCACGATGTTGCACCGACCAGTTACAAAACAATGACCCACTAGCCTAAACCAATCCCTTTTCATCCATAAACCTATCCACGGATCTCTTAAACGCCCCCAAACTAGGGGCATTTACAACTGCAGCAGGCAGGGGCATTCCAATCCCTCACCACCCTCTGGGTAAAGAACCTACCCCTGACATCCGTCCTATAACTACCCCCCCTTAATTTAAAGCCATGCCCCCTCGTGCTAGATTTCTCCATCAGAGGAAAAGATCTTTAAGATGATGAAAGGGGTTCTTGGATAGATGTAGAAGAGATTTTTCCACTGGCGGGGTGTGGGGGGGGGAGGGGGTGGGGGGGGGGAGGTGGTGAGGGGTGGTGGCGGGGAGTGGTGGAAGTGGTGATGGGTTGTGGGAGGTGGGGCTGGGTGTGGGGCAGTGAATGGGATGGGGGGGGTGGGGCTGGTGGGGGGGCAGTGATGGGATGGGGCTGGGTGTGGGGCAGTGATGGGATGGGGGGTGGGGCTGGTGGGGGGGCAGTGATGGGATGGGGCTGGGTGTGGGGCAGTGATGGGATGGGGGGTGGGGCTGGGTGTGGGGCAGTGATGGGATGGGGGATGGGGCTGGTGGGGGGGGGCAGTGATGGGATGGGGGATGGGGCTGGTGGGAGGGGCAGTGATGGGATGGGGGATGGGACTGGTGGGGAGGGGCAGTGATGGGATGGGGCTGGGTGTGGGGGCAGTGATGGGATGGGGGATGGGGCTGGGTGTGGGGCAGTGATGGGATGGGGGATGGGGCTGGTGGGGGGGGGGCAGTGATGGGATGGGGGATGGGGCTGGTGGGAGGGGGCAGTGATGGGATGGGGGATGGGACTGGTGGGAGGGGCAGTGATGGGATGGGGCTGGGTGTGGGGCAGTGATGGATGGGGGATGGGGCTGGTGGGAGGGGCAGTGATGGGATGGGGCTGGGTGTGGGGCAGTGATGGGATGGGGGGTGGGGCTGGGTGTGGGGCAGTGATGGGATGGGGGATGGGGCTGGTGGGGGGGCAGTGATGGGATGGGGGATGGGGCTGGGTGTGGGGCAGTGATGGGATGGGGGATGGGGCTGGTGGGGGGGGCAGTGATGGGATGGGGGATGGGGCTGGGTGTGGGGCAGTGATGGGATGGGGGATGGGGCGGTGGTGGGGGGGGCAGTGATGGGATGGGGAATGGGGCTGGGTGTGGGGCAGTGATGGGATGGGGCTGGGTGTGGGGCAGTGATGGGATGGGGGATGGGGCTGGTGGGGGGGGCAGTGATGGGATGGGGGAATGGGGCTGGGTGTGGGGGCAGTGATGGGATGGGGGATGGGGCTGGTGGGGGGGGCAGTGATGGGATGGGAATGGGGCTGGGTGTGGGGCAGTGATGGGATGGGGGATGGGGCTGGGTGTGGGGCAGTGATGGGATGGGGGATGGGGCTGGTGGGGGGGGCAGTGATGGGATGGGGGATGGGGCTGGTGGGGGGGGGCAGTGATGGGATGGGGGATGGGGCTGGTGGGGGGGGCAGTGATGGGATGGGGGATGGGGCTGGTGGGGGGGGCAGTGATGGGATGGGGGATGGGGCTGGGTGTGGGGCAGTGATGGGATGGGGGGATGGGGCTGGGTGTGGGCAGTGATGGGATGGGGGATGGGGCTGGGTGAGGGGCAGTGATGGGATGGGGGATGGGGCTGGTGGGAGGGGCAGTGATGGGATGGGGCTGGGTGTGGGGCAGTGATGGGATGGGGGGTGGGGCTGGTGGGGGGGCAGTGATGGGATGGGGGATGGGGCTGGGTGTGGGGCAGTGATGGGATGGGGGATGGGGCTGGTGGGGGGGGCAGTGATGGGATGGGGGATGGAGCTGGATGTGGGGCAGTGATGGATGGGGGATGGGGCTGGGTGTGGGGGCAGTGATGGGATGGGGGATGGGGCTGGTGGGGGGGGCAGTGATGGGATGGGGAATGGGGGCTGGGTGTGGGGCAGTGATGGGATGGGGGATGGGGCTGGTGGGGGGGGGCAGTGATGGGATGGGGGATGGGGCTGGTGGGGGGGGCAGTGATGGGATGGGGGGATGGGGCTGGATGTGGGGCAGTGATGGGATGGGGGATGGGGCTGGGTGTTGGGCAGTGATGGGATGGGCGGATGGGGGCTGGTGGGGGGGGCAGTGATGGGATGGGGGATGGGGCTGGATGTGGGGCAGTGATGGGATGGGGGATGGGGGCTGGGTGTGGGGCAGTGATGGGATGGGGGATGGGGCTGGGTGTGGGGCAGTGATGGGATGGGGGATGGGGCTGGTGGGGGGGGGCAAGCGAATGGATGGGGGATGGGACTGGTGGGGGGGGGCAGTGATGGGATGGGGGATGGGGCTGGGTGTGGGGCAGTGATGGGATGGGGGATGGGGCTGGGTGGGGGGGGCAGTGATGGGGTGGGAAGGGGGTACCAGAACTGGAATGTCACCAATACCAACACACTCACTGATAAAACCACTCGGCATTTCGGGAGAAACTACAGTAGCCAGAGAGAGCTGGGAGAGAATGTGGAACATTTGAGAAAAAGAAGTAAAAATATCAACGCAGTTTCAAAGTAAGAAGTCCTGAAGAAATCAGATTGGATTTGAACCGCTGGGTGGAATTCTTCCACCTGGGGACTATGTCCGGGGGTGGGAGCGGGAACTTGAACTGTTTCTCGCTAGGGAGATTGGCAGGAAAACATGCAAAGTCTTAGCAATCTGTAATTAATTATACAAGTGGATGTTTTGTGTTGTATTCAATGGTAGGGCAGGCCTGGGAGATGCCTTTGTGTTTTGTTTATTCATTTGTGGGGCATGGGCATCGCTGTCTGGCCAGCATTTATTGCCCATCCCTAGTTGCCCTTGGAGGGCAGTTGAGAGTCAACCACATTGGCTGTGGCTCTGGAGTCACATGTAGGCCAGACCGGGGTAAGGACGGCAGATTTCCTTCCCCAAAGGACACTAGTGAACCAGATGGGTTTTTCCAAGAATTGACAATGGTTTCACAGTCATCAGTAGATTCTTAATTCCAGATATTTTTTAATTGAATTCAAATTCCACCATCTGCCGTGGCGGGATTCGAACCCGGGTCCCCAGAACATTAGCTGAGTTTCTGGATTAATAATCTAGCGATAACACCACTAGGCCATCGCCACCCCTTGTGCCTGGGTGTCATAGTGAAAAGGTGTCCAATCTGACCGATCTAATCATGAAGAACAAAAATGGACCTCCTGAGAACGAAGAAGGGTTTCTGGGAACGTTCTCAGGCCGGGAGGTGGACCTCCTCCAGGACAACAAGTCGGGAATATCCACCTGTAGATGCCTTCCACGCTCCCCCCACCCCCACTACCCTGCACCCGTTGTTCCAGGGTCCAGTATTGGGAGGGTGGGTGTTCTTCAGGAACACTGGCGTCAGCCCCAGGCGCTGATTCAGGTGATTCCCAAACTCCGCACGCCGTGTTGTTCCAGATGCATTTCACACACCAGCGTGTTTTCCAAAGGTGGAAATCTTTGGTGGTCTCCATCTGCATCATACGAGTGTGACACTGACGGGTTTCACGCCAGCCCCCAAGCAGGGGCACCTGTGGAAGGCCCCTCTGTAAATCCATGCTCACCCTCACCCTCTCTCCCCTACACCCTCACCCCCTCTCCCCTACACCCTCACCCCTTTCCCCTACACCCTTACCCCCTCTCCCCTCCACCCTCACCCCCTCTCCCCTACACCCTCACCCCTTTCCCCTACACCCTCACCCCCTCTTCCCTACACCCTCACCCCTTTCCCCTACACCCTTACCCCCTCTCCCCTCCACCCTCACCCCCTCTCCCCTACACCCTCACCCCTCTTTCCCCTACACCCTCACCCCCTCTTCCCTACACTCTCACCCCTACTCCCTCATCCCCTCTCCCCTACACTCTCACCCCCTCTCCCCTACACCCTCAATTTCTAGGCCTCCAGCTGAATTCTACATCCCCCTCCCACATTCCCCCCACCCACCAGCCCCCACATCCCCTCCACTCCATTAAACCCACCACCAGGAGGTGTGGAGGATTTCCACCCATGGGATCTGCTTCCCTCTCTCCACAGGAGTTGCCAGACCTGCTGAGTTTTTCCAACGTTTTCTGTGTTATTTTGTTAAAAATCAAAAATCTCCCCCTTTTAAGACAGAGATAAGAAGAATTTATTTTCTTTCAGAGAATCATTAGCCTTTGGAATTCTTTCCACAGAGAGCAGTGGAGGCAGGGCCACTGGAGGTTGAGTTAGACAAATTTGCGATGGGTAAAAGTGTCGAGGGTTATTGGGGAAACTGGAGGTAAGATCCACTATCAGGTGAACAATGACATTATTGAATGGCAGCAGTGATGAAGGGCCGAATGGCCTATTCCTCCTTCTAATTCCTTTGTTCCTCATCCTACTTGGAGGTGTTGAGGTGAATATCATAGAATCATAGAATCCCTACAGTGGAGCAGAAGGCCATTCAGCCCATCGAGTCTGCACCAACTACAATTCCGTCCAGGTCCGATCCTCATGGCCCCACACATTTACCCCACTAATCTCTCTAACCTACGTATTCCAGGACACTAGGGAACCAGCATGTCTTTGGGACTGTGGAAGGAAACCAGAGCACCTGGAGGAAACCCATGCAGACATGAGGAGAACATGCAACTCTGCACAGACAATGACCCAAGCCGGGTGAAGCTGGGTAAACATATGCGGGAGAAAGGATTAGAAGGATATGTTGGTAGGGTGAGATTGGGAGGAGGTGGAAGAGGCTAGGAGGGTGTGGTTCATCAACGCCCAACAGTAGGGCGAAATGACCTGTTTCCGTGCTGGGAATTGTAGATAATTTTTCATTCTGTTTGTGGAGAGGCAGGTGGTGTAGTGGTATTGATGCTGGACCAGAGGTACCCAGAGTAATGATCTGGGGACCCCGGTTCAAAACACACCACAGCAGATGGTGAAATTTGAATTCAATAAAAATCTGCAACTAAAGTTTACTGATGACCGTGAAACCATTGTCAATTGTCAGGAAAACCCATCTGGTTCATTAATGTTCTTTAGGGAAGGAAATCTGCTGTCCTTACCTTACCTGGCCTGACTCCAGAGCCACAGCAATGTTGTTAACTCTCAACTGTCCCCAGATGGACAATCGGTTTAAGTTTATTTATTAGTGTCACAAGTAGGTTTACATGGAGGCAATGGCTTAGAGGTATTATTGCTCGATTATTAATCCAGAAACCCAGCTAATGTTCTGGGACCCGGGTTCGAATCCCACCACAGCAACTGGTGGAATTTGAACTCAATAAAAAAGATCTGGAATTAAGAATCTACTGATGACCATGAAACCATTGTCGGAAAAACCCATCTTGTTCACTCATGTCCTTTAGGGAAGGAAATCTGCCGTCCTTACCCGGTCTGGCCTATATGTGACTCTAGAGCCACAGTACTGAGGGCAACCTGATTGAGGTGTTCGAAATTACGAGGGGCATGGACAGGGTGGATAGGGAGCAGCTGTTCTCCTTAGTTGAAGACTCAGTTACAAAGGGACAAAGTTAAAAGTGAGGGGTGGGAGGTTTAGAACATAAGAACATAAGAAATAGGAGCAGGAAGAGGCCATCTAGCCCTTCGAGCCTGCCCCGCCATTCAATAAGATCATGGCTGATCTGTCGTGGCTCAGCTCCACCTTCCCGCCCTCTCCCCATAACCCTTAATCCCCTCTCTTATCAAAAACCCATCAACCCGCTTCTTAAAAATATTTAGCGAGGCAGCCTCCACTACTTCAACGGGCAGAGAATTCCAGAGATTCACCACCCTTTGAGTGAAGAAGTTCCTCCTCAACTCCGTTCTAAACCGCCTCCCCTTTACCTTGAGGCTGTGCCCCCTAGTCCTACTGTCTTTTTTGAGCGGGAAGAGTCTCTCCACCTCTATCCTATCCATCCCATTCATCATCTTATACGTCTCAATGAGATCGAGGTTTAGGGGGATGTGAGGATAAACTTTTTTTACCCAGAGGGTGGTGAGGGTCTGGAATGCGCTGCCTGGGAGGGTGGTGAAGGCGGGATGCCTCACATCCTTTAAAAAGTACCTGGATGAGTACTTGGCACATCATAACATTCAGGGCTATGGACCAAGTGCTGGCAGATGGGGTTAAGTGGGCAGTTCAGGACCTCTCATGTGTTGGTACAGGCTCGATGGGCAGAAGGGCCTGTAGTACTCTGATTCTGTGAATGTGGTTGACTCTTAAATGACCCCTGAAACGGCCACTCAGTTCAGAGGCAATTAAGGATAGGCAACAAATTCTGGCCCAGCCAGCGACCCTCCCCCCCCCCCCCACACATTCCATGAAAGAATTTTAAAAATGATGTTATTGTGAAAATCCCCTAGTTGCCACACTCCGGCGCCTGTTCGGGTACACTGAGGGAGAATTTAGTATGGCCAATACACCCTAACCAGCACGTCTCTCAGACTGTGGGAGGAAACCGGAGTACCCACAGGAAACCCACAAAATCCACATTCTGTGAACAGATAAACAAAAATGTTTCTGTGTAAATACAGGAACCTTTCCAGGAATGCAAACCAAAAGAGAAAACGCTGGAAAATCTCAACGGGTCTGGCAGCATCTGTACGGAGAGAAAAGAGCTGAGGTTTCGAGTCCCGATGACCCTGTGTCAAAGCTAAGAGGCAAAGAAAGTGGGAGATATTTATACTGCAGGGGGAGGGAATGGAAGATGAGTCATAGCCACAGGAACCAGGGGAAAGGCTGCTAATGGCAGCGGCACGGTAGCACAGTGGTTAGCACTGCTGCTTCACAGCTCCAGGGTCCTGGGTTCGATTCCCGGCTCGGGTCACTGCCTGTGTGGAGTTTGCACATTCTCCTCGTGTCTGCGTGGGTTTTCTCCGGGTGCTCCGGTTTCCTCCCACAGTCCAAAGATGTGCGGGTTAGGTTCATTGGCTATGCTAAAAAAATTGCCCCTTAGTGTCCTGGGGTGTGTAGGTTAGAGGGATTAGCAGGTAAATGTGTAGGGATATGGGGATAGGGTCTGGGTGGGATTGTGTTCGGTGTAGACTCGATGGGCCGAAGGGCCTGTTTCTGCACTGTAGGGTTCTATGTTCTATGTTCTAAATGTTCTAGAATAGAGGGGGTGAGTGGCCAAACGGCAGAGAAATCAGAGGGCAAGCTGTGAGGGATGAAGATGTAGGAGGAGGTGGGAGACTTCTTACCTGGTGTCTGTGGCTATGACTCACCTCCCCCCCGCAGTATAAATATCTCCCACTTTCTCTGCCTTTTAGCTTTGACACAGGGTCATCCGGACTCGAAACCTCAGCTCTTTTCTCTCGGTACAGACGCTGCCAGACCCGCTGAGGTTTTCCAGCACTTTTTTCTTTTTTTTGGTTTCAGGTTCCAGCATCCGCAGGAGTTCGCTTTTATCCACAAGTGCAAATCTCGGGCAACAATTGTGCAGAGTGAGTTCTGAGTGCAACAGTTAGTGCGGCATGCGGACAGGAACGGGTTAATGGTATTCAGCCAAAGAATTCTCTCTCCTTGCAGTTATCAGCTCCTCCGTAATGTGACCAAAATGCAGAATTTCGTTGCTTTTAGTCTCTGGTGGTCTTTAATTGCTTTGTTTTTTTTAAAAAAATTCAAGTTCCTAATTTTTATTAGTAAGCTGTGAAGATTCAAGTGAGCGAATCCCCAGGGTAGGAAATTCCCCGATCACAGGCTCTTATATGCATATCTTGTATCATGTATCCAGCACAATGCATGACAAGGTCTCGCTGATGTTTCAGCGCTTTCTTCTTTTTTTGTCTGAGCTATTTGTTATTGTCTTCCGTTTTTAAGAAAGTTAATTAAATATGGAACAAGACTGTGTGACATCTTTCATCCCATCATGTCATTACATCCCAATTCCACTGGGAACACCCCTTTAAAAGAGTCTGAAAACAATGCGTACTAAATCAGGTTTATAGCAATCTACTTATGTAAACATACACTTACTGTTTATGTATATTTAATATAATTATCAGTTTTGTGCTGGCAATCCCAGGGGACCTATTTAACTAAAATGTGTTTCTTTTTTAAAATGTCAGCAGAAACACATTAGTTAGTACTTTATATTTAATAAATTACGCTCAGACAACAGCCTGTTCCACAGGAATGAATGCTTGGCTGTTAAATCATTTGCATTAACTGCCCAGTGCAAATGACTGTTAATGTCTCATTACTACAACAGGTGACTGGTCTAATATTGGTCTTCAATATTACAAAGGGGTTCGATGGGTTAGATGAACCACCTTCCAAACTCATGGAGAAAATCCCAAACTGGGTTGGGTTGGGTGGGGTGGGGTGGGGTGGGGAATTAATTTCAGATCGTCACCAACAAAGCCTGTCAAAAAATTTAAGAGGAAACTTTTTCGGGTGAGAGTGTGGAACTGGTTCCCACAGGGAGTGGTTGTAGTGCACAGATAAAATTAAGGGAAGTCTAGATAAAGGAGAAAGGGTGGGAAGGATACGGGCAGCACGGTGGCACAGTAGTTGGCATTGCTGCCTCACTGTGCCAGGGATCCAGATTCAATTCCGGTCTCGGGTCACTGTCTGTGTGGAGTTTGCATGTTCTCCCCGTGTCTGCATGGGTTTCCTCCCGGGTGCTCCGGTTTAGAACATAGAACGATGTGCGGGTTAGGCGGATTGGTCATGCTAAATTATTCTTTAGTGTCCAAAGATGTGCAGGTTAGGTGGATTGGTCATGCTAAATTGTCCCTTAGTGCCCAAAGATGTGCAGGTTATGGGGACTGGCCATGCTAAATTGTCCCTCAGTGTCCAAAGATATGTGGGTTACAAAAACAAAGAACAACCCAGCACGGGAAACAGGCCCTTCGGCCCAACGAGCCCGTGCCGCCGCATCATCCTACACCTACCCTGCCCTGCGTGTCTGCGAGTGGAACCCCTAACTTAGCCAGATTCAGGGGAGAATAGTGTCAATTTGGTAAACCAATCAGCCTAAGAGCACATCTTTGGGGTGTGGGAGGAAACCGGAGCGCCCGGAGGAAACCCACGCAGCCACAGGGAGAACGCGCAAACTCCCACAGGCACAGGCCCAAATCCATGTATTTGCACAGCCAGCAGTGCTAGTCACTGAACTGTTGCGGCGCCCGTCTACCGGACCAGGATCAAGCACACACACCGACACGAGGTACTAGGCCACTCCTGGAACCTCCAAGAGCAGCCCACGCACGACCCGCTGTGTGAATGCCCCTCGTTTGACACGAGGTGGACCTCCACCTGTGGAATAAAAAGACAAAAACGTTAACTTACAAGTCTGCATTTCCGGTGTCTCCCGAGGCTCTGACCTCTCCCCTAGGTGGATTGGCCATGCTAAATTGCCCCTTAGTGTCCTAAGATGTGCAGGTTTGGTGGGATAGCCATGCTAAATTGCCCCTTAGTGCCAAAGATGTGTAGGTCAGGGCGATTAGCCATGCTAAATTGTCCCTTAGTGTCCAAAGATGTGCAGGTTAGGGGGATTGGCCATGCTAAATTGCCCCTTAGTGTCCAAAGATGTGTTTGTTAGGGGGATTGGCCATGCTAAATTGCCCCTTAGTGTCCAAAGATGTGCAGGTTAGGGGGATTGGCCGTGTTAAATTGCCCCTTAGTGTCCAAAGATGTGTAGGTTAGGGCGATTAGCCATGCTAAATTGTCCCTTAGTGTCCAAAGATGTGCAGGTTAGGTGGATTGGCCATGCTAAATTGCCCCTTAGTGTCCAAAGATGTGCAGGTTAGGGGGATTGGCCGTGTTAAATTGCCCCTTAGTGTCCAAAGATGTGTAGGTTAGGGCGATTAGCCATGCTAAATTGTCCCTTAGTGTCCAAAGATGTGCAGGTTAGGGCGATTGGCCATGCTAAATTGCCCCTTAGTGTCCAAAGATGTGTAGGTTAGGGTGGATTGGCCATGCTAAATTGCCCCTTAGTGTCCAAAGATGTGCAGATTAGGGAGATTGGCCATGGTAGATGCACAGAGTTACGTTGGGGTGTGAGGGCCCGGGTAAGATGCTCCTTCAAAGATTCAGTGCAGATACAAAGGGCCAAATGGCCTCCTTCTGTAGGGATTCTATGGATCTAGGGTTCTGTATGATGTTAGGCTGCAATGAGCCGGTGCAGACACAATGGGCAAATGGTCTCCTGTGCCATTAAGAAGGAAGAGTGGGAGGAAGCTAAGATGGAGCAGAAACAGTAGCACTGCTCAAGTGGGCTGAATGGTCTGTTTCTGTGTAAATTCTATAGGAACACAGGAACAGAAAAACACACGAAATAGGAGAAAGAGTCAACCATTTGGCCCATCGAGCCTGCTCTGCCATTTGTTAATGTGACTTTAACATGGCCTTTGACACGGTACAGCATGGTGAGTTGTTGCAATGGGTTAAATCTCACCAGATCCAGGGTGAGGTAATCAATTAGATACAAAACTGGCTGATGACAGAAGACAGAGGGTGGTTATAGAGAGTTGTTTTTCAAACGGGAGGCCTGTGATCAACGGTGTGCCTCAGGGATCAGTGCTGGGTCCACTGTTATTTGTCATTTATATTACTGATTTAGATGAGAATTTAATAGGCATGGTTAGTAAGTTTCCAGATAACGCCAAGATTGGTGACACACTGGACAGCGAAGAAGGTTATCTCGGATTGCAATGGGATCTTGATCAATTGGGCCAGTGGGCTGAAGAATGGTGAATGGAGTTTAATTTAGGTAAATGTGAGGGTGAGGCATTTTGGTATATCACCCAGGGCAAGACTTACTCAGTTAATGGTAGGGCGTTGGGGAGTGTTATAGAATAGGTTCACACAGGTACAGAATACAGGGTCATAGCTCCTTGAAAGTGGAGGCACAGGTGGACAGAGTGGTGAAGAAGGCATTCTGCACACGTGGTTTCATTGGTCAGGACATTGAATACAGGAGTTGGGACGTCTTGTTGAAGTTATACAAGACATTAGTAAGGCTGCACGTGGAATACTGTGTGCAATTCTGGTCATCCTATAAAAGAAAGGATATTATTAAACTAGAAAGAATGCAGAAAAGATTTACTAGGATGCTACCGAGACTTGATGGTTTGAGTTATAAGGAGAGGCTGAATAGACTGGGACTTTCTTCCCTGGAGTGTAAAAGGCAGAGGAGTGATCTTATAGAGATCTATAAGATAATGAGGGACAAGAAACAATTCTTTTCATTGTATACCAATACATGTGACAATAATAAATCAAATCAAGGATCAGGGGTAGCCCCCAGTTGGGACTGAGATGAGGAGAAATCTCTTCACTCAGAGGGTGGTGAACCTGTGGAATTCTCTATCACTGAGAGCTGTGGCGGCAACTCACTCAGCATATTTAAGAAGGAAGTAAATAGATTTCTAGACTGTAATGTGTGTGGAAAGAGAGCAGACATTGAGGGACAATTTAGCATGGTCAAATCACCCAACTTTCATGTCTTTCGGACTGTGGGAGGAAACCAGAGTATCTGGAGGAAACCCATTCAGACATGGGGAGAACATGCAAATTCCACACAGACAGTGACCTGAGATCGGATCCCTGGCGCCGTGAGGCAGCAGCACTAACCACTGTTCAGTTCCTCAAACCTGTGTCCTCTGATGACAAAACATCCAGCCAGTTTCTTTATTAGAGTCCTAGAGGTTTACAGCATGGAAACAGGCCCTTCAGTCCAACTTATAGCCTCTTCATAAATTTATGGAGTTATGGAAAGAAAATGGAATGTCACCGTCTATTAGAAGGGCCAGGGAACACCAGTTTTGGTGTCCTTATCTGAGGAAGGATGTCCTTGCTCTCGATGGAGTGCAGCGAAGGTTTACCAGGCTGATTCCTGGGATGGCGTATGAGGAGAGACTAAGTCGGTTAGGATAATAGTCACTGGAGTTTAGAAGAGTGAGAGGGGATCTCATAGAAACTTATAAAATGCTAACAGGGTTAGGACAGGATAGATTCAGAAAGAATGTTCCTGTGATTGGGGGGAGAACTCGGGATATAAGGATCAGGATATTGAATTTGAGATTAACAATGATCATAATGAATGATAGAACAGGCTCGAAGGATTGAATGACCTGCTCCTGCTTCTATATTTCTAAATATGGTTCCAATTGTGAATGTAGTATAAAAGTGGGGATGTTTTGCTACAGTTACACGGGATGTTGGTGAGAACATGTTTGGAGTACTGTGTACACTTGTGGCCTCTATAATTACAAAAGGATATAATTACATTTGAAACAGTTGAGAGAAGGTTGACCTGACTGATTCCTGGGTTGGGGGCAGAGGGATGGGGACAGTTATCTTATGAGGAAAGATTGGACAGTTTGGATCTGTATCTACTGGAGTTTAACGAGGTGATCTTATTGAAACATTCTGAGGGGACTTGGCAGGGTGGAAGGTGGGAGGATGTTTCATAGAAACATAGAAGATAGGAGCAGGAGGAGGCCATTTGGCCCTTCGAGTCTGCTGTGCCACTCTTTACTATCATGGCTGATCATTCAGTTCAATCACTCTCCCCCTTGTGGGGGAGACCTAGAACCAGGGGACACTGTTTAAAGAAAGGGATCTCCCATTTAGGACGGAGGTGAGGAGAATTTCTTTGTCTCAGAGTCTCACTAATCTTGGAAATTCTCCTCCCAGAGAGGTGGAGGCTGGGTAACTGAGGCAGAATTAGATTTTTAACCAACAAGGATGTGAAAGGTTATCGGGTTTGCGGAATGTGGGTCCGAGGTCATATCAGATCGGTCATGATCTTACTGACTGGTCAAAGGGCTGAATGGCCTCGGTTGTATGGTTTGTTCCTGTGAATCGAAGGAACATTCATTGTCTGAATGAAAAAAAAAATGGGCAAAATTGATGGATTGACAACAACAGGGGCAAATATAACGTTCACTGAATTCCCTCGCTGTTACATTGCATTTGTTAGCCACAGGAGAACTCTGTTAAAATGAGAAGCTGCTGTTAGTTTGTACATTTTAATGCTCACAATATCAAAAATCATGTTATATCAGACAGCCTTAAAGTAATGCCTTCATGGACGAAAAGGGATTGGTTTAGGCTAGTGGGTCATTGTTTTGTAACTGGTCGGCGCAACATCGTGGGCCGAAGGGCCTGTTCTGCGCTGTAATGTTCTATGTTCTAACAAGACTGAAGAAGTTTGGCCCTATCCAGGACAAAGCAACCTGCTTAGCTGGTATTCCATTCACAAGCAGTCACTCCCTCCACTGCCAATGCACAGTAGCAGCCGTCTGCACCATCTACAACGGACACTGCAGCAACTCACAAAGGTTCCTGAGGCAGCGCCTTCCAAACACACAACCACTACCTCCTAGAAGGACAAGGCAGCAGACACCATCACCTGGAGGTTCCCCTCCAAGTCACTCACTATCCTGACTTGGAAATACATCACTGTTTCGAAAAAGTAAAACTAAAGTTTATTTATTAGCCACCTACATTAACACTGCAATGAAGTTACTGTGAAATTCCACAGTCCAGCACCTGTTCAGGTCAATGCATCCTAACCAGACTGTGGGAGGAAACCGGAGCACCCGGAGGAAACCCACACAGACACGGGGAGAATGTGCAAGCTCCACACAGACAGTGACCCGAGCCGGGAATCGAACCCGGGTTCCTGGCGCTGTGAGAAAGCAGTACTAACCTCTGTGCCACCGTTGTTTCACCATCACTGTGTCGAAACGCTGGAACACTGTCCCTAACAGCCCTGTGGGTGTACCTACACCACACGGACTGCAACGGTCCAAGAAGGCAATTCCCCACCACCTTCTCAGGGGCAGTTAGGGATGGGTAATAAATGCTGGCCCCTATCCCATAAATGAATTTTTAAAAATTGCAGTTATATTTACAGAATTTGCCTGCTGATTTTTGCTGGATTTATTTTGAATTAGTTGTTTGCTGGGTTCTGGATGGTGTTCAGGCAGTGAGTGCAGTTCTGCGTTTGTTTTATGTTTTTATCACTTGGAATGTTTCAGCTGTTGCAAATTAAAACGCGCTGCCGAAACTGTGTGAATATCTCAAACCTACCACCTTCCAACAAGGAAAGCAGCAGCAGAGAAAGAGAGTGCCTGGTGCTGAACAGATTGTTATCAACAAACCCAGCATAACTGTGGGCAGCACGGTGGCACAGCAGTTAGCATGGCTGGCTCACGAGCGCCAGGGACCCAGGTTCGATTCCGGCCTCAGGTCACTGTCTGCGTGGAGTTTGCACATTCTCCCCGTGTCTGCGTGGGTTTCCTCTGGGTGCTCCAGTTTCCTCTCACAGTCCAAAGATGTGCAGGTTAGGTGGATTGGCCGCACTAAATTGCCCCTTAGTGTCAGGGAGAGTAGCTAGGGGAAACGCATAGGGCCTGAGTGGGATTGTGGTCAGTGTAGGCTCGATGGGCCGAATGGATGATCAGCCATGATTGTAAAGACTTGAAGGGCCAAATGGCCTCCTCCTACTCCTATTTTCTCTGTTTCTACACTTGAAGCCTTTGCATCTGCCTTTTACCCAGGAAGAAGATGAGACTCAGATGATAGTGGAATCCGAGGTAATTCAGATACCAGGAGGATGTAACATAGATGAGCAGGAGGTATTGGATAGGTTACCTGTTCTTGAAGTTTAAAAGGCACCTGTACCAGAGGGGATTCGTCCCGGGATACAGAGTGAAATGTGGGTGGAAAGTACAAAGGCACTGGTCCGAATTCTGCACTCTTCCTTAGATCAGCGATGGTCCCAGAGGATTGGAGAATTGCAAACATTACAGCCTTGGTAACCCAGGGTGGCACAGTGGTGAGCATTGCTACCTCATAGCGCCAGGGACATGGGTTCAATTCCTGGCTTGGATCACTGTCTGTGCGGAGTTTGCACACTCTCCCCATGTCTGCAGTTTTGGGCGCCGCACCTGCGCAAGGATATTTTGGCCCTGGAGGGAGTGCAGAGGAGGTTTAACATAGAACATAGAACATAGAACATAGAACATTACAGCGCAGAACAGGCCCTTCGGCCCACGATGTTGCGCCGACCAGTTACAAAACAATGACCCACTAGCCTAAACCAATCCCTTTTCATCCATAAACCTATCCACAGATCTTTTAAACGCCCCCAAACTAAGTGCATTTACAACTGCAGCTGGCAGGGCATTCCAGTCCCTCACCACCCTCTGGGTAAAGAACCTACCCCTGACATCTGTCCTATAACTACCCCCCCTTAATTTAAAATCGTGCCCCCTCGTGTTAGCTTTCTCCATCCTAGGAAAAAGGCTATCACTATCTACCCTGTCTGAACCTCTAATCATCTTATATGTCTCAATGAGATCCCCTCTTAGCCGCCTTCTTTCCAGCGAAAACAACCCCAAATCTCTCAATCTCTCCTCATAGGATCTCCCCTCCATACCAGGCAACATCCTGGTAAACCTCCTCTGCACCCTCTCCAAAGCCTCTACATCCTTCCTGTAATGTGGGGACCAGAACTGCACACAAAACTCCAAGTGCGGCCGCACCAGAGATGTGTACAGTTGCATCATGACGCTGCGACTCCTGAATTTAATCCCCCTACCAATAAACGCCAAAACTCCGTATGCCTTCTTAACAACTTTATCTACTTGATTCCCAACTTTCAGGGATCTATGTACACATACACCTAGATCCCTCTGCTCCTCCACACTATTCAAAGTCCTCCCGTTAGCCCTATACTCAACACATCTGTTATTCCTACCGAAATGAATTACCTCACACTTCTCCACATTAAACTCCATTCGCCACCTCTCAGCCCAGCTCTGCAACCTTTCTAAGTCATCCTGCAAACTATGACACCTTTCCTCACAATCAACCACACCTCCGACTTTGGTGTCATCAGCAAACTTACTAATCCACCCAACTATACCTTCATCCAGATCATTAATAAAAATTACAAACAGCAGTGGCCCCAAAACAGATCCCTGAGGCACACCACTTGTAACCGAACTCCATGACGAATATTTCCCATCAACCACCACTCTCTGTCTCCTATCTGCTAGCCAATTCCTGATCCAATTACCTAGATCACCCCCAATCCCATACATCTGCATTTTCTGCAGAAGCCTACCATGGTGAACCTTATCAAACGCCTTGCTAAAATCCATATACACCACATCAACAGCCTTACCCCTATCCACCTCTTTGGTCACTTTCTCAAAGAACTCGATAAGGTTAGTAAGGCATGACCTACCCGCTACAAAACCATGCTGACTGTCTCTAATCAACTCATTACTTTCCAAATAACTATAAATCCTGTCTCTAATAATCCTTTCCAAAACCTTACCCACCACAGAAGTAAGACTCACCGGTCTATAATTCCCAGGGAAGTCCCTTCTCCCCTTCTTAAACAATGGGACAACATTTGCTGTCCTCCAATCTTCTGGTACTATACCAGAGACTAACGACGACCTGAAGATCAGAGCCAGAGGCTCCGCAATCACCCCTCTTGCCTCCCAAAGAATCCTAGGGTAAATCCCATCTGGACCAGGGGACTTATCTATTTTCAATCCCTCTAAAATATCCAGCACATCCCCCGTATCAACTGCAATACTATCTATTTCACACCCCTGCACCCCAGTGTCCTCCTCAGCTACATTCCTGTCCCCTTGCGTGAACACCGAAGAGAAATATTGGTTCAACGCCTCTCCAATCTCCTCCGGTTCCACACACAACTTCCCTCTACTGTCTGTAACTGGCCCTAATCTTGTCCTAACCAACCTTCTGTTCTTGACATACCTGTAAAACGCCTTAGGGTTCTCCTTAATCCTATCAGCCAAAATCATCTCATGCCCTCTTTTAGCCCTTCTTAACTCCCTCTTCAACTCCCTCCTAGCCAATCTAAAACTTTCTAAAACTTTCTAATGTTTACTAGGCTGATACCGGAGTTGAGGAGGTTGAGCTATGAGGAGAGGCTGAATAAACTAGGCTTGTACTCGTTAGAGTTTAGAAGAATGAGGGGAGATCTCATTGAGACGTATAAGGTGATGAATGGGATGGATAGGATAGAGGTAGAGAGACTCTTCCCGCTCAAAAAAGACAGTAGGACTAGGGGGCACAGCCTTAAGGTAAAGGGGAGGCGGTTTAGAACAGAGTTGAGGAGGAACTTCTTCACTCAAAGGGTGGTGAATCTTTGGAATTCTCTGCCCGTTGAAGTGATGGAGGCTGCTTCGCTAAATATTTTTAAGAAACGGGTTGATGGGTTTTTGATAAGAGAAGGGATTAAGGGTTATGGAGAGAGGGCGGGAAGGTGGAGCTGAGTCACGACAGATCAGCCATGATCTTATTGAATGGCGGGGCAGGCTCGAAGGGCCAGATGGCCTACTCCTGCTCCTATTTCTTATGTTCTTATGTTCTTATGCTCCGGTTTCCTCCCACAGTCTGAAAGATGTGCTGGTCAGGGTGCATTGACCATGCTAAATTCTCCCTCAGTTTACCCGAACAGGCTCCAGAGTGTGGCGACTAGGGGATTTTCACAGTAACTTCATTGCAATGTTAATGTAAAGTTGATTGATTAGTCACAAGTGAGGCTCACACTGCAATTAAGTTACTGTGAAATTCTGCTCGTCGCCAAACTATGGACCTATTCGGGTCAATGTACCTAAACAGCACATCTTTCAGACTACAAGCCTACGTGTGACGCTAATAAATAAATTTAAATGAACTTGAACTTTGAACTTGTTCAAAAAAGTACGTAACTACTGGCCCAGTCAATTTGATTTGATTCGATTTATTACAGTGAAAACTAGTTTCTTGCGCACTATACAGACAAAGCATAGTGTCAATAGAGTATATAGTGGAGAAGAAAAGGAGGGAATGCAGAATGTAGGGTTACAGTCAGAGCTAGGGTGTAGAGAAAGATCAACTTAATGCGAGGTAGGTCCATTCAAAAGTCTGACAGCAGCAGGGAAGAAGTTGTTCTTGAGTCGTTTGGTACGTGACCTCAGACTTTTGTATCTCTTTCCCGACGGAGGAAGGTGGAAGAGAGAATGTCCGGGGTGTGTGGGGTCCTTAATTATCCCGGCTGCTTTGGCCGAGGCAGCGGGAAGTGTAGACAGAGTCAGTGGATGGAAGGCTGGTTTGCGTGATGGATTGGGCTACATTCACAACCCTTTTGTAGTTCCTTGCAGTTTTGGGCAGAGCAGGAGCCCAGACCAAGCTGTGGTACAACCAGAAGGAATGCTTTCTATGATGCATCTGTAAAGGTTTGTGAGAGTCATAGTGGACATGCTGAATTTCCTCAGCCTGCTCAGAGAGTAGAGGCGTTGGTGGGGCTTTCTTAACGATAGGGTCAGCTTGGAGGGACCAGGACAGGTTGCTGGTGATGTGCTGATGGATTGAGAAAGGGGGAAGGAATTCAGGCAATAGATTTACCTCAGGTTTATCAGAAATAGGGTCAGGCCAATGAATTTGGATGCAGGAGCTAAAATTTGAGGTTTGAGTTGTGGTTTGCTTCACTCCATAGTTCCTCTGAAAGTCCTTTACAAGGTGCTCTGAAACGTCCTCCCTGAACATTTCTACTTCCCATTCCTCCTGAAAACTCATAGAAATCCTGCAGTACAGAAAGAGGCTATTCGGCCCATCAAGTCTGCACCAACCACAATCCCCCCATATCCATACATATTTCACTCATTAATCCTCTAATTTATGCATCTACGGTCAATTTAGCATGGTAAATCAACCTAACCTGCGCAACTTTGGCCGGTGGGAGGAAACCGGAGCGCCTGGAGGAAACCCAGGCTGACATGGGGAGAACATGCAAACTCCACACAGACAGCGATCCAAGCTGGGAATCTAACTCATCGGCCCAGATTTTAATCTCTCTGTGCCAATATCTGCTCACAGTCAAATGATGTTTGGTAATCCTTTCTGAGAGTCCACCTGGCAATTTCCCTACAACATTAATGGTGCTATATAAATGCAAGTTGTTGCCCTTGACCAGAAATCTGAACTCATCCTCCTTTTCCCGTGGGAGAAGCCTGGAGATACTTCAGAAAAAACAAATAAAAAGCAATCAGAAGTTTAGCAGCTAACAATACAAGTATCTTTGCTTCAAAAAAATCATTTCCCTCGTCTTTGAAGAGACAGCCAGAAGGCTTCGAGGAGTTGGAATTATATCATTGCTTGGAATCAATAATGGGAAAGTTGCTCCAGTTTCTCATTGTTACTCCTTTTCCAACCATTGAAAAATCAGAGCTTTCTCACTTCGGTAAAGTTGCCATCACCTCAGATGACCATAGACACTGACTGGTGATGGTTTAATCTGAGGGTCATCACACCTCAGGCCAGGGGCGGGCTTGAGAAGACAGAGCCACAGCTAGTGCAGGAATTGAACCCATGCTGTTGGTGTTGCTCTGCATCATAAACCAGTCGTTCAACCAACCAAGCTAAGCCAACCCCCTTTCCCCCTTAGTGCAAAGGCTCGTTGTGAAGCTCGTGTGAAGCACAAACACTGCATCTGATTATCAAACCAGAAAGAGTACAGAAAAGATTTACTAGGATGCTACCAGGACATGATGGATTGAGTTATAAGGAGAGGCCGGATAGACTGGAATTTTTTTCCCCTGCATTGTGGGGTGAATTTATAGAGGTCTATAAAATAATGAGGGGCACAGATCAGCTAGATAGTCAATATCTTTCCCCAAAGGTAGGGGAGTCTAAAACTAGAGGACAGAGGTTTAAGGTGAGAGGGGAGAGATACAAAAGTGTCCAGAGGGGCAATTTTTTCACACAGAGGGTGGCGAGTGTCTGGAACAAGCTGCCAGAGGCAGTAGTAGAGGCGGGTACAATTTTGTCTTTTAAAAAGAATGTAGACAGTTACATGGGTAAGATGGGTATAGAGGGATATGGACCAAACGTGGGCAATTGGGATTGGCAAGTGGTTAAAAACTGAGCAGCATGGACAAGTTGGGACGAATGGCCTGTTTCCATGCTGTAAACCTCTGTGACTCTATGGGCCCAATTTTACCATCAGGTTGTGCCCATTTTTGGGAGTAAAATCTTGGTAAAATCGAGTGTGAGGTGAGTAGGATGATCCGCGCTGGTTCCCCTTTTACCAAGACCCAAAAACGGCCACAATTGGGACAGTGCATGAAATGGGTGTAATTTGCATGCATTTAAATTGACTTAATGGGCTGCATGCCCAACCTTATCGGTACTTCCCTTTACCACCTCGTTCGCCCATCCAGAATCGGCGTGAAACAGACATGCTCCACAAAAGTCCGATTCGGACGCTCCAGTTAGTGAAAAAGGTACAAAAGTCTGAGGTCCCGTACCGACCGACTCAAGAACAGCTTCTTCCCTGCTGCTATCAGACTGATGAATGGACCTACCTCGCATTAAGTTGATCTTTCTCTACACCCTAGCTATGACTACAACACTACATTCTGCACTCTCTCCTTCTCTATGAACGGTATGCTTTGTCTGTATAGCACACAAGAAACATTATTTTTCACTGTATGTTAATACACGTGACAAAAAAATTAAATCAAATCAAACCATTATAGTCACAGCCCAACTCAATGGCCTAATCCTGCTTTCTCCCAATAACCTTTGATCCCATTCGCCCCAAGTGCTGTATCCAGCCACCTCTTGGACCCATTCAATGTTTTGGCATCAACTATTTCCTGTGCTAATGAATTCCACAGGCCCACCACTCTCTGGGTAAAGAAATGTCCCCTCATCTCCACTCTAAATGGTCTACCCTGAATCCTCAGACTGTGACCCCCTAGTTCTGGACTCCCCCCACCATCGGGAACATCCTCCCTGCGTCTACCCTGTCTGGTCCTGTTAGGATTTTATAATGCTCTTTGAGATCCCCCTCATTCGTCTGAACTCCAGTGAAAACAATCCTAACCTGGTCAATCTCTCCTCGTACATCAGTCCCACCATCCCCGGAACCAGCCTGGTAAACCTTCACTGCACTCTCTCAAGAGCAAGAACATCCTTCCTCAGAAAAGGAGACCAAAAGTGCACACAATATTCTAGGTGTGGCCTCACCAAGGCCCCTGTATAATTGTAACAACACATCCCTGTCCCTGTACTCGAAACCTCTCACATTTGGCCAAGGGAGCTGCTGTGATGGTTTGGCACATTGAAAGAGACAGTGTGCCAAGTGGAAGTCAAGTACCCAGTTAAACTAGTTTATTCTGCTTTAACATACATCCATATACAAATGGCCACAACCTATCTGCACATTCCATGTTCTTGTTTTATTTACAAATCCAATTTAACCGCTGGTTACCTATTCTTCAGAGGATTTCTCCATTCTGGACCTAAACTCTCAGATGTGGAGATGCCTGACATACTAGATACACATGCAAGATGTGCTGGATCATTGCCACGGATACCACCATCACGCACGAGACCACCACCCATCAGGTGCACGGTATATCCTCATGTGACTCGGCCAATGTTGTCTACCTGAAACGCTGCAGGAAAGGATGTCCCGAGTCATGGTACATCAGGGAGACCGTGCACATGCTACGACAACGGATGAATGGATACCACGCGACAATAACCAGGCAGGAGTGTTCTCTTCTTGTTGGGGAACACTTCAGCAGTCAAGGGTATTAAGCCTCTGATCTTCGGGTAAGCGTTCTCCAAGACGGCCTTCACAACACACAACACAGAATCGCCAAACAGAAACTGATAGCCAAGTTCCGCACACATGAGGATGGCCTCAACCGGGATCTTGAGCTCATGTCGTGCTATGTGTAATTCCCACCTTTTGCCTGGGCTTGAAAAATCCTACTAACTGTCCCAGCCTGAGACAATACACAGCTCTATAAGCTGTGCTTATCCCTCTCTCCACTCACACTGTCTGTACCTATAAAGGCTTGATTACCTGTAAAGACTCACATCCCAACCATTATCTTGTAAATTGTTCCTCTGTCTATATATGCCGTGTTAGGTGAACCCACCTCTCCGCTCACCTGATGAAGGAGCAGTGCTCCGAAAGCTCGTGATTCCAAATAAATCTGTTAGATGTTAACCAGGTGTGAGACTTCTTACTGTCACCAAACTGTCAGAACGTGGGGAAGGGCCGTGACTCGTCTGGTCTGAGACATTTTCTCCAGCAGAGACTGACCGTGACCTCCAATTGAATTTTCCAATTAATCAGGCATATCTACCTGACTTGGATTGAACCTGAACGATTTTCAGGTACAATCTGTGTTGGATTAACTGTCGGTAGCTAACTGGTACCCCAACTATTAAATTCATCAAACTCACGGCACGGTAGCACAGTGGTTAGCACTGCTGCTTCACAGCTCCAGGGTCCTGGGTTCGATTCCCGGGCTCGGGTCACTGCCTGTGTGGAGTTTGCACATTCTCCTCGTGTCTGCGTGGGTTTTCTCCGGGTGCTCCGGTTTCCTCCCACAGTCCAAAGATGTGCGGGTTAGGTTCATTGGCTATGCTAAAATTGCCCCTTAGTGTCCTGGGATGTGTAGGTTAGAGGGATTAGCAGGTAAATGTGTAGGGATATGGGGATAGGGTCTGGGTGGGATTGTGTTCGGTGCAGACTCGATGGGCCAAAGGGCCTGTTTCTGCACTGTAGGGTTCTATATTAGTCTTTCCAACTCCCTGCTTCTTGATGTAGATCCTGATTTACATCCAGACATACGTGTACAAACCTAACCTCTTCACCAGCTAACATTTCAACCAAATATGTGCAAGGACCACATTCTCATGGGTCTTCCCAGCAGCCACTTCAACCATTCATGACCTTTCACCTGAACCTTCTAGCTCAGCTTCCCTATCCCTATCCCTATCGTGACTCCCTTTCTGCCTGGATTCTCTCTCCGCTGTAGACTGCGCTAAACGCGGCTCCAGCGATGGGACCTCGTTCTGTGCTGTTTCCAAAGCAAAGATTCAGCTGGCGTTTGGCCAATAGGAGTGTGAGATGTGTTCCAACAAGGAATGACACCCGTTTGAGATGAAGTAACTCCTGATGCTTCTATCAAGGGCACGTTTAACGATTCGCACTGTGCTGCTGTGTTTACCCCAGTCCAACGCTGGCATCTCTACATCACTGCTCCACTAGTGGGTCATTGTTTTGTAACTGGTCGGCGCAACATCGTGGGCCGAAGGGCCTGTTCTGCGCTGTAATGTTCTATGTTCTATTTGACGCAGGGTAGCAGCATATGTCCTACCCTGTTCAATCTCAGGAACTTTAGCCCCTATCCTGAACAAAACTGAGCTCTGTTGTCAGAAACAATTTCCTCTGGGAACCAAGAATCAACAAAACACCCAAAATAGCAAGAGTTTTCATCGATCATAGAATCTGTACAGTACAGGAGGTGGCCATTCAGCCCATCAGGTCGCCACCAACATTCTGACAGAGTATCCCACCCACGCTCTCTCCCCATGACCCTCACATATTTACTAGCTAATCTCCCATAACCCCCACACATTTTGGGGCATGAAGGGGCAATTTAGCATAGCCAATCTACCTAATCTGCACATTTTTGGACAATAAGGGATAATTTACCATGACCAATCCATTTAATCTACACGTCTTTGGACAATAAGGGGCAATTTAGCATGGCCAATCCACCTAACCTGCACATCTTTGGACACTAAGGAATAATTTACCATGACCAATCCACTTAACCCACACATCTTGCGAGGAAACAGGAGCAGCCGGAGGAAACCCACACATACATGGGGAGAACATGCAAACTCCACATAGATAGTGACCCACGCCAGGAATCGAACCCGGGTGCCTTACGCTGTGAGGCAGCAGTGCTAACCACTGCGCCGCAGTCTTGTTGGCTACTGTTCAACTCATCAGAGAAACCTCAATCCACTTCCACAAGACACGAAATGCAGGAACCAAAGTAGGCCATTCGTCACATTCACACTGCTTCATGAATTATTGTGGTCTAACGATCTATTGGGATGAAGAGCACTGCCTTTCACACTCTGGAAAATCTATATGCAACTTCTGCCACACTCTAGTTGGCCATTTCCATGGTTACAAAGGTCTCAAGGGCAGTTTCTTTTCTATTGCTCCAGATACTCTACACCGTTTCACTGTGTTTCTGTGTCCTACCAAACCACAGTTAACTTCTTGTGAGACTCTTTATCCACTCATCCCTAAGTGTTGATGGTAAAGATTCCATTGCAATTATAATCTGTACCTTGCAGGAATTATAATTCTATAATGGATATGGGGATAGGGTCTGGGTGGGATTGTGTTCGGTGCAGACTCGATGGGCCGAAGGGCCTGTTTCTGCACTGTAGGGTTCTATGGTTTATCATCCCACAGTCTTTCACACTGAGATGGCACAGGGGTATTGTCACTGGACTAGCAACCCAGACACCCAGGGTAATGCCTTCTGGACCCAGGTTCGAATCCCACCCCGGCAGACGGTGAAATTTAAATTCAATAAAAATCTGGAATAAAAAATCTAATGAAGACAAAGAAACCATTGTCAATCGCTGTAAAAACCCAGCTGGTTCCTTTAGGAAAGGAAAGACGCTGGTCTGGTCTAGATGTGACTCCAGAGCCACAGTAATGTGGGGGTGGACTCTGAAATGGCCTCAGTGCAAAGGCAATTAGGGGTGGGCAATAAATGCTGGCCTATCCAGTGACTCCAACGTGAATGGACTTTTAAAAAATTGGGCAACTCATTCTTATGTATAAACTGTGATGTGGTTTTGAAATCCAGTGGTTAACACTGCTGCCTCACAGGGACCCAGGTTTGATTCCCGGCTTGGGTCACTGTCTAATCCTGAAGAGGGGTGTATGTTTGTGGGCTATTGCTCTAAATTGGCGCAACACAGATAGCTAGCTGTTAAGAATTATGCTGTGCCGTGCTTAAGTCTTGTACTTGGTAAAAGTTATGCTAATTATTTTTGTTTTTAAATAAATTTTGTTCGGTAAAAGCTTCCTGGTGGGTCACCTGAAACATACCTAGAGTAAAACACCTTCTGCTCCCCCACGCCAAAATTAAATATAGTCTCCATAAAACACCTTGGAATCTCTGGCCTAGGTTAGAATCAAATTCAAGAGAAATGTCTTGACTCAGAGGATGGCAAGGATGTAGAACTCACTACCACAAGGAGAGGTTGAGGTGACATAAGTACATAGAGTCATCGAGTCATAGAGCTTTACAGCATGGAAACAGGCCATTCAGCCCAACTTGTCCATGCCACTGTTCTTTTAAAGGCCTAATCTAGTCCCAATTGCCCGCGTTTGGCCCATATCCCACTATACCCATCTTACCCATATAACTGTCTAAATGCTTTTTAAAAGACAAAATTGTACCCACCTCTACTACTACCTCTGGCAGCTTATTCCAGACACTCACCACCCTCTGTGTGAAAAAATTGCCCCTCTGGATCCTTTAGTATCTCTCCCCTCTCACCTTAAACCAATGCCCTCTAGTTTTAGACTCCCCTACCTTTGGGAAAAGATATTGACTATCTAGCTGATCTGTGTCCCTCATTATTTTATAGACCTCTATAAGATCACCCCTCAGCCTCCTACGCTCCAGAGAAAAAAGTCCCAGTCTATCCACCCTCTCCTTATAACTCAATCCATCAAGTCCCGTTAGTATCCTAGTAAATATTTCTGCACTCTTTCTAGTTTAATAATATCCTTTCTATAAAAGGGTGACCAGGCATGAGGGAGTTGAGATAAAGAGAGGAGACATTTGTGGATCATTAACACTGGTATGGATCTGGTGGGTCGAATGACCTGTTTCTGTACTGTATATTGTAGGTTATGTTGGTAAACTATTACCAGTGAAAGAAGAAAGCCAGATTCACATTTCTGAGCACCTTTTTCACAAACTCAATAAGCCCCAAAGTCAAATCATCATCTTTGAAGTAACAGCAGGAAAAACTCAGCAGTTCGGGCAGCATCGGTGGAGAGAGAAACATTCAGACTGGTGACATTGCTTCATAACACTTTGACGAGCATGGTGGCACAGTGGGTTAGCACTGCTGCCGCACAGTGCCAGGGACTCGGTTCAATTCCTATCTTGGGTCACTGTCTGTGTGGAGTCTCCCCATGTCTGTGCGGGTTTCCTCCGGGTGCTCCGGTTTCCTCCCACAGTCTGAATGAACGTGCTGGCTAAGTGCATTGGCCGTGCTAAATTCTCCCTCAGTGTTACCCGAACAGGCGCCAGAGTGTTGCAACTAGGGGATTTTCACAGTAACTTCATTGCTCAGTTAATGTAAACCTACTTGTGACGATAAATAAACTTTAAAGTGTAGTCACTGTTGTATTATGGGAAAAACAGCAACCAACAGCAACCTGGAGCTTCACAGCTCCAGGGTCCTGGGTTCGATTCCCGGCTCGGGTCACTGCCTGTGTGGAGTTTGCACATTCTCCTCGTGTCTGCGTGGGTTTTCTCCGGGTGCTCCAGTTTCCTCCCACAGTCCAAAGATGTGCGGGTTAGGTTCATTGGCTATGCTAAAATTGCCCCTTAGTGTCCTGGGATGTGTAGGGTAGAGGGATTAGCAGGTAAACGTGTAGGGATATGGGGATAGGGTCTGGGTGGGATTGTGTTCGGTGCAGACTCGATGGGCCGAAGGGCTGTTTCTGCACTGTAGGGTTCTATGTTGTTCTAATATGTGCACAGCAAGCTCCCACAGCAGCAGTGTGATAATGATCTGATAATGTCTTTTTTCTGATGTCGATTGAGTGGTTAATGTTAGTCGGAATGTCGGGGAGAATTCCCTTGCCCTTCTTCAAAATAGCACCTTGGGATCTTTAACACCCACTTAAGCAGGCAGGTAGGGCACCCAGTTTAACATCTGAAACACCACACCGCTGACAATGCAGCACTCTCCCATGGAGAGTTAGCCTAGTTCTTGGTGCTGGAATGGGATGTGAGTCCACAATACCATGGTGCAGTGGTTAGCCCTGTTGCCGCACAGTGCCAGGGACCGGGTTTGATTCCTGACTTGGGTTACTGTCTGTGTGGAATCTGCACATTCTCCCCATATCCCCAACTCTGGTGTACCTTTAAGAATTTTTTTTTTTTTAAATCATGGTCTCTGCAGTTTTTGTTTTATTCATTCGTGGGGCATGGGCATTGTTGCTGGCTGGGCCAGCATTTATTGCCCATCCCTGAGGGCAGTTCAGGGATAACCACATTGCTGTGGCTCTGGAGTCACGTGTAGGCCAGACCAGGTAAGGACGGCAGATTTCCTTCCCTAAAGGACATTAACAGCTGGAGTACTGTGTGCAGTTTTGGGCGCTGCAGCTGCGCAAAGATATTTTGGCCTTGGAGGGAGTGCAGAGGAGGTTTACGAGGCTGATACCGGAGTTGAGGGGGTTGAGCTATGAGGAGAGGCTGAATGAACTAGGCTTGTACTCGTTGGAGTTTAGAAGAATGAGGGGAGATCTCATTGAGACGTATAAGATGATGAATGGGATGGATAGGATAGAGGTGGAGAGACTCTTCCCACTCAAAAAAGACAGTAGGACTAGGGGGCACAGCCTCAAGATAAAGGGGGGCGTTTTAGAACGGAGTTGAGGAGGAACTTCTTCACTCAAAGGGTGGTGAATCTCTGGAATTCTCTGCCCGTTGAAGTGGTGGAGGCTGCCTCGCTAAATATTTTTAAGAAACGGGTTGATGGGTTTTTGATAAGAGAAGGGATTAAGGGTTATGGGGAAAGGGCGGGAAGGTGGAGCTGAGTCACGACAGATCAGCCATGATCTTATTGAATGGCGGGGCAGGCTCGAAGGGCCAGATGGCCTACTCCTGCTCCTATTTCTTATGTTCTTATGTTCTAACTTCTTCACTCAAAGGGTGGTGAATCTCTGGAATTCTCTACCCATTGAAGTGGTGGAGGCTGCCTTGCTAAATATTTTCAAGAAGCGGGTTGATGGGTTTTTGATAAGAGAGGGGATTAAGGGTTATGGGGAGAGGGCCGGAATGTGGAACTGAGCCACGACAGATCAGCCATGATCTTATTGAATGGCGGGGCAGGCTCGAGGGGCCAGATGGCCTACTCCTGCTCCTGTTTCTTATGTTCTTATGTAATGAGCCAGGCGGGTTTTTCCAACAATGGTTTTGTGGTCACCAGTAGATTCTTAATTCCAAATATTTTTTATTGAATTCAAATTCCACCATCTGCAGTGGTGGGATTCGAACCTGAATCCCCAGAACATTAGCTGAGTTTCAAGATTAATAGTCTAGCAATAATACCACTAGGCCATCACCTCTCCTGGAAGATGAGAGCTTGTGAGCTGGCCTTTTAGTTTTACTGGGGCACTGGCTGTCTGTTAAATATCCTTTCATTCTCCTTCAATGGCTTTGATGGGGTTTTGTTTATTTTTACTCTGGGTCTCAGGTACTCTTTGGGAATTGTTTTATGACTTTGGACTGTTAGGGGGAAGACAGGGTATCAGGTCATATGTTTTGGACAGTTTTTTCTTCATAGTGAATTCACGGTTTCACTTTCAGTGTGGCTACTAGCTGCTGGTTTTGTTAGAAGCTGCCCTGATTGTCAAGCGGCAGGCAGATTTTCTCCCCATCTCTCCCTGGTATTATAGATTCTGCTGTTAGCTGGAAGCAGGTCTCCTGGCCCACCAGGAATGGAGTGTCTCCTGTTAGTGGTTAGCTTGCCTCGAGTCTCTCTCTCTCTCTCCTTGGTGTTTTGGGAAGCTGTTCTGACTTCAGGCTGGTCTGTGTATATATCCAGAAGGCTGCTCGAGGTTACAAGGCTCGGAAGTCAGAGTTTCAATTCTCCACCCAAAGGACAAAGTTCCAGCATCACATGAGCATTTGTATTTTATGTGTTAAACCTGTGGCCAGGGTTTTGGCTATAGGAAGTTTGTTTGGTTGCAACTGTTCATACTTATTAAGGGTTATACAAAATGATGGTTGTTTCTCTTCTTGTTTGCAATTGGTAAAAGCTATTGTTAATTTTCTTTCCATACATGTTAACTATATTCTTAAATAAACTTTGTTTGATAAAAGCTCCCTAGTGGATTATTTGAACCATATTTGAAGTGAAGCATCTCATGCTTACCCTCGCCAAATTCAAGATGTAAAACTTACGATCCAGGTGGGTTCCAAAATCACTTTGGAGTTTCAGACCTGAATTAGAACCATGGAAAATTACAGCTCAGAAACAGGCCTTTTAGCCCTTCTTGTCTGTGCCGAACCATTTTTCTGCCTAGCCCCACTGACCTGCACTTGGACCATATCCCTCCACACCCCCTCTCATCCATCAACCTGTCCAAGTTTTTCCTATATGTTAAAAGTGACCCCGCATTTACCACTTTATCCGGCAGCTCATTCCACACTCCCACCACTCTCTGTATGAAGAAGCCCCCCCCCAATATTCCCTTTAAACTTTGCCCCCTTAATCCACGTCCTCTGTTTTTTTTCCTCCCCTAGCCTCAGTGGAAAAAGCCTGCTTGCATTCACTCTATCTATACCCATCAAAATCTTATACACCTCTATCAAATCTCCCCTCATTCTTCTACGCTCCAGGGAATAAAGTCCTAATCCAGTCAAACTTTCTCTGTAACTCAGTTTCTCAAGTCCCGGCAACATCCTTGTAAATCTTCTCTGCACTCTTCCAAAATTATTAACATCCTTCCTGTAATTAGGTGACCAAAACCGCACACAATACTCTAAATTTGGCCTCACCAATGTCTTATACAACCTCACCATAACATTCCAACTCTGACACTCAATTCTATTGCAACGAAGTGACATAGCACTCAGAAATCAAGATTAGAATTTCTTCCAGTTTGGTTTCCATTGCTGCAGCTTTTGTTCCCTGAGTTCTGTTTCACCTACATTCATCCTGATTATCTCACATGTTACACAAACAGTTCTGTATAAAACAATTGGCCCATGTTTTACTCCTGACTCCGTTCTGTAGCAATTTTCAGCTTGCTAATACCTTTAAAGTCCAGCTCACACAATTTTGTGATACTTTAACTTCACACATGTGGCGTGTTAAGCACACTGATTTACAAGCACTGGTGACACAGGAGGCAGCAGACTGCGTATTTATACTCAACCAACACACAGGCCAAATGGGCACGTGTTTTACCTGCGAGTGAGTGAGACAGAGAATGTGTGAATGAGAGTCAGAATGTGTGTGCGTGAAATTGTGTGTGCGTGAAATTGTGTGTGCGTGAAAGTGTGTGTGCGTGAGACTGTGCATATCTGTGAGTGAGAGTGTGTACGTGAATGCAAGTGAGAGAGTGTGTATGAATGAGAGGATGCATATGAGTGTGTTTGTGTGAATGAGTGAGACTGTATATGTGAGAATGCAGGTGAGAATGTACGTGTGTTTGAGTGGGATGCATGTGTGAGTGAATGAGAGTTGTGTGTATAAGATGTGTGTCTGTGAGTGAGAGTGAGAGTGTGTCTGTGAATGAAATGTGTGTGTGACAACGTGAACATGAGTGTGAGTGAGCATGAGAATGCGGGTGTGAGCGTGTGTGTGTCAATATGAGTGAGCATGTGTGTGTGTGTGTGTGCATGCGTATGTGTGTGTGTGCATGTGTCTGTGTCTGTGTGTGTGAGTGCATGTGAGTATGCGTGCTTGCGTGCGTGTGTCTGTGATTGTGTGTGTGTGTATGTGAGTGGTGTGTGTGTGTGAGAGTGTGCGTGTGTGCATTTGAATGTGTGTTTGTGTGCGAGTGTGTGTATGAATGTGTGTGTGCGTGAGCGTGAGTGTGTTTGGGTGGGTGTGGGTGTGAATGTGAGTGTTTGTCTGTGTAAGTGTGGATTGTACCCATTTGAGCATTTATTATTACAATGTGACAATTTTAGTTACACCACCTAAAACTTGTTTTGAAATGAGTGGTTGTTACCTTAAAATAAGTCCCTTTGAAACTTGCAAGAGATTGTCCCTTTGGACAGCCTGGTCTGTCCGCCATCTCATAGATAGGTAGAAGCGGATGATGGGAATCCAGGCAGAATCTCACTGTTGATTGGTCAGACCATACTCTTCATCAATGGGCGGTACATGTTAACATTCTGACTGCTGATTGGTTGACAGTGCAGAGTGGATGGCAATGTGTTTCTTGAGTAAGGGCAGCCAGATGTCATTGGGATAGTTTGGGGAACAATGTGGCATTGGGAGATCTCCCTGATGGGCCTTGTTTATCAGTGTGTGATGGATATGCCAAGGGTTGGACCATTGAAAAATATCTTGTTGATGTTGTACAAGACATTGGGAAGGCCACACTGTGTAAAGTTCTGGTCACCTAATTATAGAAAGGATATTATTAAACAATGATGTGGAGATGCTAGTGTTGGACTGGGGAGGGCACTGTAAGAAGTCTCACAGCACCAGGTTAAAGTCCAACAGGTTTATTTGGTAGCACGAGCTTTCAGAGCGCTGCCCCTTCACCAGGTGAGTGGAGGATTTGTTTCACAAACAGTATATATAGACTCAAAGATAATGGTTGGAATGTGAGTCTTTACAGGTAATCAAGTCTTTAGAGGTGTAGACAATGTGACTGGAGAGAGGGTTAAGCACAGATAAAGAGATGTGATTTGTCTCCAGCCAGGACAGTTAGTGAGATTTTGCAAGTCATGGGGGTTACAGATAGTGCGACATGAACCCAAGATCCCGGTTGAGGCCGTCCTCACGTGTGTGGAACTTGGCTATCAGTCTCTGCTCAGTGATTCTGCGTTGTTGTGTGTCTTGAAGGCTGCCTTGGAGAATGCTTATCTGAAGATCAGAGGCTGAATGTCCTTGACTGCTGAAGAAAGAAAGAAACTTGAAAGAGCATAGAAAAGAATTACTAGGATGCTACCGGGACTTGATGGATTGAGTTATAAGGAGAGGCTGGATAGACTGGGACTTTATTCCTTGGAGCGTAGGAGGCTGAGGGGTGATTTTACAGAGGCCTATTAAATAATGAGGGACACAGATCAGCTAGATAGTCAACATCTTTTCCCAAAAGTAGGGGAGTCTAAAACTAGAGGGCAGAAGTTTAAGGTGAGAGGGGAGAGATACAAAAGAGTCCAGAGGAGCAATGTTTTCATACAGAGGGTGGTGAGTGTCTGGAACAAGCTGCCAGAGGCAGTAAAAGACGTGGGTACAATTTTGTCTTTTAAAAATAGTTACTTGGGTACAAAGGGATATGGGCCAAATGCGGGCAGTTGGGACGAGCTTATTTGTATTTAAAAAAAGGATAGCATGGACAAGTGCATGAGTCGCAAAAACCCAGCTTGCAGGTGCAGCAGGTGGTCAGGAAGGCGAATGGGATGCTGGCCTTCATAGCGAGGGGGATTGAATATAAAAGTAGGGAGGTCTTGCTGCAGCTGTATAGGGCATTGGTGAGGCCGCAGCTGGAGTACTGTGTGCAGTTTTGGGCTCCGCACCTGCGCAAAGATATTTTGGCCTTGGAGGGAGTGCAGAGGAGGTTTACTCGGCTGATACCAGAGTTGAGGGGGTTGAGCTATGAGGAGAGGCTGAATAAACTAGGCTTGTACTCGTTAGAGTTTAGAAGAATGAGGGGAGATCTCATTGAGACGTATAAGATGATGAATGGGATGGATAGGATAGAGGTGGAGAGACTCTTCCCGCTCAAAAAAGACAGTAGGACTAGGGGGCACAGCCTCAAGATAAAGGGGAGGCGGTTTAGAACAGAGTTGAGGAGGAACTTCTTCACTCAAAGGGTGGTGAATCTCTGGAATTCTCTGCCCGTTAAAGTGGTGGAGGCTGCCTCGCTAAATATTTTCAAGAAGCGGGTTGATGGGGTTTTGATAAGAGAAGGGATTAAGGGTTATGGGGAGAGGGCCGGAATGTGGAACTGAGCCACGACAGATCAGCCATGATCTTATTGAATGGCGGGGTAGGCTCGAAGGGCTAGATGGCCTACTCCTGCTCCTATTTCTTATGTTCTTAAGAACAAAGAACAACACAGCACGGGAAACAGGCCCTTCGGCCCAACGAGCCCGCGCCGCCGTCCCATTGTCAGTGACCTATTCATGATTTTAGTCTATGCCTAATGTGTGAGGATCAGGGAGGTCCAATATAGGGACAATTTGTTACCCAATCAATCAGCCTAAAAGCACATTTTTGGGATGTGGGAGGAAACCGGAGTACCCGGAGGAAACCCACGCAACCATGGGGAGAACGCGCAAACTCCCACGGACACAGGCCCAAATCCATGTGTCCGCATAGCAACAGAGATAGTCTCTGAGCTGTCATGTTGCCCTTGAGATGGTAAGTTGGGCCAAAGGGCCTGTTTCTATCCTCGGTAAACCTCAATGACTAAGATAAATGGGCGTGAAAGAGTATTGTGTTACAGCTCAGTTGGCTGGACAGCAAGAGTTCAACAATAATCTCTCCCTCAATGTCAACAAAACAAAGGAGATTGTCATCAACTTCAGGAAAGTTAGTGGAGAACATGCAGCTGTCTATATCAATAGGGACAAAGTAGAAAGGGTCGAGAGCTTCAAGTTTTTAGATGTCCAGATTACCAACAACATGTCCTGCATCCCACCCCCCCCCCCCCACCGCTGCCGCCCCCCCCCCCCCCATGCCGATACTATTGTTAAGAAAGTCCACCAACATCTCTACTTTCTCAGAAGACTAAGGAAATTTGACAAGTCAGCTATAACTCTCACCAACTTTTACAGATGCTCCATAGAAAGCATTCTTCCTGGTTGTATCACAGCTCGGTATGGGCTCCTGCTCTGCCCAAGACCCGCAAGGAACTACAAAGGGTCATGAATGTAACCCAATCCATCACACAAACCAGCCTCCCATCCATTGACTCTGTCTACACTTCCCACTGCCTCAGAAAGCAACCAGCATAGTTAAGGATCCCACGCACCCCGGACACTCTCTCTTCCACCTTCTTCTGTCGGGAAAAAGGTATAAAAATCTGAGGTCAGGTACCAACCAACTCAAGAACAGCTTCTTCCCTGCTGCTGTCAGACTTTTGAATGGACCTACCTTGCATTAAGTTGACCTTTTTCAACACCCTAGCTATGACTGTAACACTACATTCTGCACGCCTTTCCTTCTCTATGAATGGTATGCTTTGTCTGTATAGTGCGCAAGAAGCAATACTTTCACTGTATGTTAATACATGTGACAATAATAAATCAAAATCAATTCCTGTACTGGCTGAGAGTTTTCGTGAGGGCCCAACCTTCTCAATTTGCCTGAGGTGTGGTGACCTTTGGGTTAAATCACTACTATTCAGCCTTCAAAGGCAAGAAAAAACTGTGTGCAGTTTTGGTCGCCGCACTTGCACAAGGATATTTTGGCCTTGGAGGGAGTGCAGAGGAGGTTCACTAGGCTGATACTGGAGGCGAGGGGGTTAGTCTATGAAGAGAGACTAAATAGACTGGGTCTGTACTCGTTGGAGTTTAGAAGGATGAGGGGGGATCTTATAGAGACGTATAAGATAATGAAGGGGATGGATAGGGTAGAGGTAGAGAGATTCTTCCCGCTCAGAAAGGACAGCAGGACTAGAGGGCACAGCCTCAAGATAAAGGGGAGGCGGTTTAGATCAGAGTTGAGGAGGAACTTCTTCACTCAAAGGGTGGTGAACCTCTGGAATTCTCTGCCCATTGAAGTGGTGGAGGCTGCCTCGCTAAATATTATTTAAGTCACGGGTAGATAGGTTTTTGGTAGGCAAGGAGAATTAAGGGTTATGGGGAGAAAGCGGGAAAGTGGAACTGATTCACTTCAGATCAGCCATGATCTTATTGAATGGCGGGGCAGGCTCGAAGGGCTAGATGGCCTACTCCCGCTCCTATTTCTTATGTTCTTATGAACCAAAGGTCATCTGGGACTGTGGTGACTTTACCTTTTGGAGTCAAATTTGACACATCCAATTAATGATTTAGTTTTTTACTGGGTAGTCCAGTGACCTTAATTCCGCTGTTACTGAAAATACAGTGGAAGTTACAATCGACTGAGGCAGCAATTGATTTAGGGATCATTCTGTCCAGTGATAACATAGAACATAGAACATAGAACATAGAACATAGAATATTACAGCACAAACAGGCCCTTCGGCCCTCGAGTTGCGCCGATCACATTAACCCCACCAATCTATAGACCTATCTATAACCCCCAATCCCATTAAACCCCATATACTCATCCAGAAGTCTTTTAAAAGACCCCAGCGAGTTCGCCTCCACCACCGATGACGGCAGCCGATTCCATTCACTCACCACCCTCTGAGTGAAAAACTTACCCCTAACATCACCTCTGTACTTCCCTCCCCGCACCTTAAATCTGTGTCCTCTCGTAGCGACCATTTCAACCCGGGGAAATAGCCTCTGAGAGTCCACCCTATCTATTCCTCTCAACATTTTATAAACTTCTATCAGGTCGCCTCTCAACCTTCGCCTCTCCAGGGAAAAGAGTCCCAGCTCCCTCAACCTATCTTCATAAGGCATGCCTCCCAGTCCAGGCAACATCCTTGTAAATCTCCTCTGCACCCTTTCAATAGCTTCTACGTCTTTCCTATAGTGAGGCGACCAGAACTGCGCACAGTACTCCAAATGAGGCCTGACGAGGGTCCTGTAAAGTTGCAGCATTACCTCCCGACTCCTAAATTCAATCCCTCGATTAATGAAGGCCAGTACACCATACGCCTTCTTGACCACCTCCTCCACCTGCGAGGCCGATTTAAGAGTCCTGTGGACTCGGACCCCGAAATCCTTCTGCTCTTCAACGCTACTAAGACTCCTGCCCTTGATAGTGTACTTGTTCATCCCGTTGGTTCTGCCGAAATGGACGACTACACATTTGTCCGCGTTGAAGTCCATCTGCCACTTCTCCGCCCATTCCTGCATCCTATCTATGTCCTGCTGCAACTTTTGACATCCTTCCAGACCATCCACAACACCGCCGACCTTCTTGTCATCAGCGAACTTGCTAACCCATCCCTCCACTTCCTCATCCAGGTCATTTATGAAAATGACAAACAGCAAGGGTCCCAGAACAGATCCCTGGGGCACCCCACTGGTGATTGACCACCATCCATCAACTGGGATTCCAACAAACAGCATCAACAGCATCCAGGACAAAGCAGCACACTTCATCAGCAACCATTCACAGTGGGTTAGCACTGCTACCTCACAGCTCCAGGGACCCGGGTTCAATTCCCGGCTTGGGTCACTGTCTGTGTGGAGTTTGCACATTCTCCCCGTGTCTGCGTGGGTTTCCTGCTCCAGTTTCTTCCCACACTCTGAAATACATGCTGGTTAGGTGCATTGTCCATGCTAAATTCTCTCTCTGTGTACCTGAGCAGGTGTGAGAGTGTGGCGTCTAGGGGGATTTTCACAGTAACTTCATCGCGTGTTAATGTAAGCCTATTTGTGACACTAATAAATAGATATAAGTTTTAACCAGTATGAGCAATGTGTACCGCTGCACTGGATAAAAGAAAATTACTGCGGATGCTGGAATCTGAAACCAAAAGAGAAAATGCTGGAAAATCTCAGTGGGTCTGGCAGCATCCGTAAGGAGAGAAAAGATCTGATGTTTCAAGTCCAGGTGACCCTTTGTCAAAGGAGCAGGGACAAGTCTTGAGTGAGGTAGACCATCAGCCATGATCTAGGGTGAACATAAGAACATAAGAAATAGGAGCAGGAGTAGGCCATCTGGCCCTTCGAGCCTGCCCCGCCATTCAATAAGATCATGGCTGATCTGTTGTGGCTCAGCTCCACATTCCCGCTTTCTCCCCATAGCCCTTAATCCCCTCGCTTATCAAAAACCCATCAATCCGCATCTTAAAAATATTTAGCGAGGCAGCCTCCAATGGGCAGACTAACTGTCTGTCTGCAAATTCTCTCCGTGTCTGCTTGGGTTTCCTCCGGGTGCTCCAGCTTCCTCCCACACTCCAAAGATGGGTAGATTAAGTGGATTGGCCATGCTAAATTGCCCCTTAGTGTCCAAAGATGTGTAGGTTAGATGGATTGGCCATGCTAAATTGCCCCTTAGTGTCCAAAGATGTGTAGGTTAGATGGTTTGGCCATGCTAAATTGTCCCTTAGTGTCCAAAGACATGCAGATTAGGTGGATTGGCCATGCTAAATTGCCCCTTAGTGTCCATAGATGTGTAGGTTAGATGGATTGGCCATGCTAAATTGCCCCTTAGTGTCCAAAGATGTGTAGGTTAGATGGATTGGCCATGCTAAATTGTCCCTTAGTGTCCAAAGATGTGTAGGTTAGATGGATTGGCCATGCTAAATTGCCCCTTAGTGTCCAAAGACATGCAAATTAGGTGGATTGGCCATGCTAAATTGTCCCTTAGTGTCCAAAGATGTGTAGGTTAGATGGATTGGCCATGCTAAATTGCCCCTTAGTGTCCAAAGATGTGTAGGTTAGATGGTTTGGCCATGCTAAATTGTCCCTTAGTGTCCAAAGACATGCAGATTAGGTGGATTGGCCATGCTAAATTGCCCCTTAGCGTCCAAAGATGTGTAGGTTAGATGGATTGGCCATGCTAAATTGTCCCTTAGTGTCCAAAGACATGCAGATTAGGTGGATTGGCCATGCTAAATTGCCCCTTAGTGTCCAAAGATGTGTAGGTTAGATGGATTGGCCATGCTAAATTGTCCCTTAGTGTCCAAAGATGTGTAGGTTAGATGGATTGGCCATGCTAAATTGCCCCTTAGTGTCCAAAGACATGCAAATTAGGTGGATTGGCCATGCTAAATTGTCCCTTAGTGTCCAAAGACATGCAGATTAGGTGGATTGGCCATGGTAAATTGTCCCTTAGTGTCCAAAGACATGCAGATTAGGTGAATTGGCCATGCTAAATTGCCCCTTAGTGTCCAAAGATGTGTAGGTTAGATGGATTGGCCATGCTAAATTCCCCCTTAGTGTCCAAAGATGTGTAGGTTAGATGGATTGGCCATGCTAAATTGTCCCTTAGTGTCCAAAGACATGCAGATTAGGTGGATTAGCCATGACAAATTGCCCCTTAGTGTCCAAAGATGTGTAGGTTAGATGGATTGGCCATGCTAAATTGTCCCTTAGTGTCCAAAGACATGCAGATTAGGTGGATTGGCCATGCTAAATTGCCCCTGTGTGTCCAAAGATGTGTAGGTTAGATGGATTGGCCATGCTAAATTGTCCCTTAGTGTCCAAAGATGTGTAGGTTAGATGGATTGGCCATGCTAAATTGCCCCTTAGTGTCCAAAGACATGCAAATTAGGTGGATTGGCCATGCTAAATTGTCCCTTAGTGTCCAAAGACATGCAGATTAGGTGGTTTGGCCATGCTAAATTGCCCCTTAGTGTCCAAAGATGTGTAGGTTAGATGGATTGGCCATGCTAAATTGCCCCTTAGTGTCCAAAGATGTGTAGGTTAGATGGTTTGGCCATGCTAAATTGTCCCTTAGTGTCCAAAGACATGCAGATTAGGTGGATTGGCCATGCTAAATTGCCCCTTAGTGTCCAAAGACATGCAGATTAGGTGGATTGGCCATGCTAAATTGCCCCTTAGTGTCCAAAGATGTGTAGGTTAGATGGATTGGCCATGCTAAATTGCCCCTTAGTGTCCAAAGATGTGTAGGTTAGATGGATTGGCCATGCTAAATTGTCCCTTAGTGTCCAAAGACATGCAGATTAGGTGGATTGGCCATGCTAAATTGCCCCTTAGTGTCCAAAGATGTGTAGGTTAGATGGATTGGCCATGCTAAATTGCCCCTTAGTGTCCAAAGATGTGTAGGTTAGATGGATTGGCCATGCTAAATTGTCCCTTAGTGTCCAAAGACATGCAGATTAGGTGGATTGGCCATGCTAAATTGCCCCTTAGTGTCCAAAGATGTGTAGGTTAGATGGATTGGCCATGCTAAATTGCCCCTTAGTGTCCAACGATGTGTAGGTTAGATGGATTGGCCATGCTAAATTGTCCCTTAGTGTCCAAAGACATGCAGATTAGGTGGATTGGCCATGCTAAATTGCCCCTTAGTGTCCAAAGATGTGTAGGTTAAGTGCATTGGCCATGCTAAATTGCCCCTTAGAGTCCAAAGATGTGCAGATGAGGTGGATTGGCCATGCTAAATTGTCTCTTAGTATCCAAAGATGTGTAGGTTAGGTGGATTGGCCATGATAAATTGTCTCTTAGTATCCAAAGATGGATGGGTTAGGGAGATTAGCAGGGTGAATCTATTGGGTTGTGGGGATTGGGTCTGGGTAAGATGGTCTGCCGGAGGGTTAGTGCAGACACAATGGGCCGAATGGCCTCCTTTTATACTGCAGGGATTCTGTGATGCTCTGATCCCACTGCAGTATTTTGGATTATGTGGAATAGCCGCAAGAGAGTCCTCCTAATTTCCGAAACAATGTTAATTGCTGAAGCTCTCTAACTGCTCTTTGCTTTTTCTGGGATCTTCCTCTGCCCCCTGCGCGTTTCGGTGCTTCCTTTACTGCACCCGTGAGTACATCTTAAATCAACATTATTTCAACACAGCCGGTTGTTATGATCTGGAATGCATTGCCCAAAAGCAAATTCAACAGCGACTTCCAAGAGGGGGAGCGGATGAATAATTGATGAGGGAAGATTTGCACGGCCCCTGGGGACAGAGCAGCGGGATTTACTCCTTCAGAGAGCAAGCAGGGGCTGGACGATGGGCCGAACGGACAGCTGCTGTGCCTATATCATCCTGTGGATCCCTGGTCTTCAGACCACTTGTCTGGAGCTGCACATTCCAAAGTAGCAGACGGGGGGGAAAAAAAAGAGAAATGGAACTTGCAGACCGCACGAAGCAGGAGACTGCGAGCAATTCTGTTACCATGGGCAACACTGCTGATCAAGTCTGCTTCGGAATCTTTGCCTGTGGGATTAATATAAATGCGGGTGGAATGAGTGAAACTGACCTTGGGGAAGGCTCGAGATGTGGGTGGAAACAGCAAGGCAGGCCCAGGGGAATGATGTGTGGATAACACAGCAAACATATTGACAAGAGATCATGTTTTACTTATTTAAGATTTTTTTTTTTAAGAGCAATGGCTGAGATTTCTCAAAGAATAAAACCAAAGCAGCAAACTGCGGGCATTGTTGCTGAAAGAGAGAGTTGTGGAGTTCTCAACAAGGCTTCAACAAAGATAAAGAAACATTCTTTGGAAAGCCGAAACTGAGATGATGCAATGGGTGGAAGCTGGGTTTCGAATGGTGAAATCATCGGAAAAACAGCACTCGTGACAGTGCGGCACTCCCTCACCACTGATCTTCTGACAGTGCGGACTCCTACAGTACTGACCCTCTGACAGTGCGGCACTCCCTCAGCACTGACCCTCTGACAGTGCGACACTCCCTCAGTACTGATCCTCTGACAGTGCGGCACTCCCTCAGCACTGACCCTCTGACAGTGCGGCACTCCCTCAGTACTGATCCTCTGACAGTGCGGACTCCTACAGTACTGACCCTCTGACAGTGCGGCACTCCCTCAGTAATGATCCTCTGACAGTGCGGCACTCCCTCAGTACTGATCCTCTGACAGTACGGCACTCCCTCAGCATGACCCTCTGACAGTGCGGCACTCCCTCAGTACATACCCTCTGACAGTGTGGCACTCCCTCAGTACTGACCTTCTGACAGTGCAGCACTCCCTCAGTACTGACCCTCTGACAGTGCGGCACTCCCTCAGCACTGACCCTCTGACAGTGCGGCACTCCCTCAGCACTGACCCTCTGACAGTGTGGCACTCCTACAGTACTGACCCTCTGACAGTGCGGCACTCCCTCAGCACTGACCCTCTGACAGTGCAGCACTCCCTCAGCACTGATCCTCTGACAGTGCGGCACTCCCTCAGTACTGACCCTCTGACAGTGCAGCACTCCCTCAGCACTGACCCTCTGACAGTGCGGCACTCCCTCAGCACTGACCCTCTGACAGTGCGGCAATCCCTCAGTACTGACCCTCTGACAGTGCGGCACTCCCTCAGCACTGACCCTCTGACAGTGTGGCACTCCTACAGTACTGACCCTCTGACAGTGTGGCACTCCCTCAGCACTGACCCTCTGACAGTGCAGCACTCCCTCAGCACTGATCCTCTGACAGTGCGGCACTCCCTCAGTACTGACCCTCTGACAGTGCAGCACTCCCTCAGCACTGACCCTCTGACAGTGCGGCATTCCCTCAGCACTGACCCTCTGACAGTGCGGCACTCCCTCAGCACTGACCCTCTGACAGTGCGGCACTCCCTCAGTACTGACCCTCTGACAGTGCGGCACTCCCTCAGTACTGACCCTCTGACAGTGATGCACTCCCTCAGTACTGACCCTCTGAAAGTGCAGCACTCCCTCAGTACTGACCCTCTGACAGTACGGCACTCCCTCAGTACTGACCCTCTGACAGTGCGGCATTCCCTCAGCACTGACCCTCTGACAGTGCGGCACTCCCTCAGTCTTGACCCTCTGACAGTGCGGCACTCCATCAGCACTGATCCTCTGACAGTGCAGCAGTCCCACAGCACTGACCCTCTGACAGTGCGGCACTCCCTCAGTACTGATCCTCTGACAGTGCGGCACTCCCTCAGTACTGACCCTCTGACAGTGCGGCACTCCCTCAGTACTGACCTTCTGACAGTGCGGCACTCCCTCAGCACTGACCCTCTGACAGTGCGGCACTCCGCCAGCACTGACTCTCTGACAGTGCGGCACTCCCTCAGTACTGACCCTCTGACAGTGCAGCACTCCCTCAGCACTGATCCTCTGACAGTGCGGCACTCCCTCAGCACTGACCCTCTGACAGTGCGGCACTCCCTCAGCACTGACCCTCTGACAGTGTGGCACTCCTACAGTACTGACCCTCTGACAGTGCGGCACTCCCTCAGCACTGACCCTCTGACAGTGCAGCACTCCCTCAGCACTGATCCTCTGACAGTGCGGCACTCCCTCAGTACTGACCCTCTGACAGTGCAGCACTCCCTCAGCACTGACCCTCTGACAGTGCGGCACTCCCTCAGCACTGACCCTCTGACAGTGCGGCACTCCCTCAGTACTGACCCTCTGACAGTGCGGCACTCCCTCAGTACTGACCCTCTGACAGTGAGGCACTCCCTCAGTACTGACCCTCTGACAGTGCGGCACTCCCTCAGCACTGACCCTCTGACAGTGAGGCACTCCCTCAGTACTGACCCTCTGACAGTGCGGCACTCCTACAGTACTGACCCTCTGACAGTGCGGCACTCCCTCAGCACTGACCCTCTGACAGTGCGGCACTCCCTCAGTACTGACCCTCTGACAGTGTGGCATTCCCTCAGCACTGATCCTCTGACAGTGCGGCACTCCCTCAGTACTGACCCTCTGACAGTGCGGCACTCCCTCAGCACTGACCCTCTGACAGTGCGGCACTCCGTCAGCACTGACCCTCTGACAGTGCGGCACTCCCTCAGTACTGACCCTCTGACAGTGCGGCATTCCCTCAGCACTGATTCTCTGACAGTGCGGCACTCCCACAGTACTGACCCTCTGACAGTGCGGCACTCCCTCAGCACTGACCCTCTGACAGTGCGGCACTCCCTCAGCACTGACCCTCTGACAGTGCGGCACTCCCTCAGCACCGACCCTCTGACAGTGCGGCACTCCCTCAGCACTGACCCTCTGACAGTGCGGCACTCCCTCAGCACTGACCCTCTGACAGTGCGGCACTCCCTCAGCACTGACCCTCTGACAGTGAGGCACTCCCTCAGCACTGACCCTCTGACAGTGCGGCACTCCCTCAGCACTGACCCTCTGACAGTGCGGCACTCCCTCAGCACTGACCCTCTGACAGGGCGGCATTCCCTCAGCACTGACCCTCTGACAGTGCGGCACTCACTCAGCACTGACCATCTGACAGTGCGGCACTCCCTCAGCACTGACCCTCTGACAGTGAGGCACTCCCTCAGCACTGACCCTCTGACAGTGCGGCACTCCCTCAGCACTGACCCTCTGACAGTGTGGCACTCCTACAGTACTGACCCTCTGACAGTGCGGCACTCCCTCAGCACTGACCCTCTGACAGTGCAGCACTCCCTCAGCACTGATCCTCTGACAGTGCGGCACTCCCTCCGTACTGACCCTCTGACAGTGCAGCACTCCCTCAGCACTGACCCTCTGACAGTGCGGCACTCCCTCAGCACTGACCCTCTGACAGTGCGGCACTCCCTCAGTACTGACCCTCTGACAGTGCGGCACTCCCTCAGTACTGACCCTCTGACAGTGAGGCACTCCCTCAGTACTGACCCTCTGACAGTGCGGCACTCCCTCAGCACTGACCCTCTGACAGTGAGGCACTCCCTCAGTACTGACCCTCTGACAGTGCGGCACTCCTACAGTACTGACCCTCTGACAGTGCGGCACTCCCTCAGCACTGACCCTCTGACAGTGCGGCACTCCCTCAGTACTGACCCTCTGACAGTGTGGCATTCCCTCAGCACTGATCCTCTGACAGTGCGGCACTCCCTCAGTACTGACCCTCTGACAGTGCGGCACTCCCTCAGCACTGACCCTCTGACAGTGCGGCACTCCGTCAGCACTGACCCTCTGACAGTGCGGCACTCCCTCAGTACTGACCCTCTGACAGTGCGGCATTCCCTCAGCACTGATTCTCTGACAGTGCGGCACTCCCACAGTACTGACCCTCTGACAGTGCGGCACTCCCTCAGCACTGACCCTCTGACAGTGCGGCACTCCCTCAGCACTGACCCTCTGACAGTGCGGCACTCCCTCAGCACCGACCCTCTGACAGTGCGGCACTCCCTCAGCACTGACCCTCTGACAGTGCGGCACTCCCTCAGCACTGACCCTCTGACAGTGCGGCACTCCCTCAGCACTGACCCTCTGACAGTGAGGCACTCCCTCAGCACTGACCCTCTGACAGTGCGGCACTCCCTCAGCACTGACCCTCTGACAGTGCGGCACTCTCTCAGCACTGACCCTCTGACAGGGCGGCACTCCCTCAGCACTGACCCTCTGACAGTGCGGCACTCACTCAGCACTGACCATCTGACAGTGCGGCACTCCCTCAGCACTGACCCTCTGACAGTGAGGCACTCCCTCAGCACTGACCCTTTGACAGTGCGGCACTCCCTCAGCACTGACCCTCTGACAGTGTGGCACTCCTACAGTACTGACCCTCTGACAGTGCGGCACTCCCTCAGCACTGACCCTCTGACAGTGCAGCACTCCCTCAGCACTGATCCTCTGACAGTGCGGCACTCCCTCCGTACTGACCCTCTGACAGTGCAGCACTCCCTCAGCACTGACCCTCTGACAGTGCGGCACTCCCTCAGCACTGACCCTCTGACAGTGCGGCAATCCCTCAGTACTGACCCTCTGACAGTGCGGCACTCCCTCAGCACTGACCCTCTGACAGTGTGGCACTCCTACAGTACTGACCCTCTGACAGTGCGGCACTCCCTCAGCACTGACCCTCTGACAGTGCAGCACTCCCTCAGCACTGATCCTCTGACAGTGCGGCACTCCCTCAGCACTGACCCTCTGACAGTGCACCACTCTCTCAGCACTGACCCTCTGACAGTGCGGCACTCCCTCAGCACTGACCCTCTGACAGTGCGGCACTCTCTCAGCACTGACCCTCTGACAGTGCGGCACTCCCTCAGTACTGACCCTCTGACAGTGCGGCACTCCCTCAGTACTGACCCTCTGACAGTGAGGCACTCCCTCAGTACTGACCCTCTGAAAGTGCAGCACTCCCTCAGTACTGACCCTCTGACAGTACGGCACTCCCTCAGTACTGACCCTCTGACAGTGCGGTACTCCCTCAGCACTGACCCTCTGACAGTGCGGCACTCCCTCAGTCTTGACCCTCTGACAGTGCGGCACTCCATCAGCACTGATCCTCTGACAGTGCAGCAGTCCCACAGCACTGACCCTCTGACAGTGCGGCACTCCCTCAGTACTGATCCTCTGACAGTGCGGCACTCCCTCAGTACTGACCCTCTGACAGTGCGGCACTCCCTCAGTACTGACCTTCTGACAGTGCGGCACTCCCTCAGCACTGACCCTCTGACAGTGCGGCACTCCGCCAGCACTGACTCTCTGACAGTGCGGCACTCCCTCAGTACTGACCCTCTGACAGTGCAGCACTCCCTCAGTACTGACCCTGTGACAGTGCGGCACTCCCTCAGCACTGATCCTCTGACAGTGCGGCACTCCCTCAGCACTGACCCTCTGACAGTGCGGCACTCCCTCAGCACTGACCCTCTGACAGTGTGGCACTCCTACAGTACTGACCCTCTGACAGTGCGGCACTCCCTCAGCACTGACCCTCTGACAGTGCAGCACTCCCTCAGCACTGATCCTCTGACAGTGCGGCACTCCCTCAGTACTGACCCTCTGACAGTGCAGCACTCCCTCAGCACTGACCCTCTGACAGTGCGGCACTCCCTCAGCACTGACCCTCTGACAGTGCGGCACTCCTACAGTACTGACCCTCTGACAGTGCGGCACTCCCTCAGTACTGACCCTCTGTCAGTGAGGCACTCCCTCAGTACTGACCCTCTGACAGTGCGGCACTCCCTCAGCATTGACCCTCTGACAGTGAGGCACTCCCTCAGTACTGACCCTCTGACAGTGCGGCACTCCTACAGTACTGACCCTCTGACAGTGCGGCATTCCCTCAGCACTGACCCTCTGACAGTGCGGCACTCCCTCAGCACTGACCCTCTGACAGTGCGGCACTCCCTCAGTACTGACCCTCTGACAGTGCGGCATTCCCTCAGCACTGACCCTCTGACAGTGCGGCACTCCCTCAGTACTGACCCTCTGACAGTGCGGCATTCCCTCAGCACTGACCCCCTGACAGTGCGGCACTCCGTCAGCACTGACCCTCTGACAGTGCGGCACTCCCTCAGCACTGACCCTCTGACAGTGCGGCACTCCCTCAGTACTGACCCTCTGACAGTGTGGCATTCCCTCAGCACTGAATCTCTGACGGTGCGGCACTCCCTCAGTACTGACCCTCTGACAGTGCGGCACTCCCTCAGCACTGACCCTCTGACAGTGCGGCACTCCCTCAGTACTGACCCTCTGACAGTGTGGCATTCCCTCAGCACTGATCCTCTGACAGTGCGGCACTCCCTCAGTACTGACCCTCTGACAGTGCGGCACTCCCTCAGCACTGACCCTCTGACAGTGCGGCACTCTGTCAGCACTGACCCTCTGACAGTGCGGCACTCCCTCAGTACTGACCCTCTGACAGTGCGGCATTCCCTCAGCACTGATTCTCTGACAGTGCGGCACTCCCACAGTACTGACCCTCTGACAGTGCGGCACTCCCTCAGCACTGACCCTCTGACAGTGCGGCACTCCCTCAGCACTGACCCTCTGACAGTGCGGCACTCCCTCAGCACCGACCCTCTGACAGTGCGGCACTCCCTCAGCACTGACCCTCTGACAGTGCGGCACTCCCTCAGCACTGACCCTCTGACAGTGCGGCACTCCCTCAGCACTGACCCTCTGACAGTGCGGCAATCCCTCAGTACTGACCCTCTGACAGTGCGGCACTCCCTCAGCACTGACCCTCTGACAGTGTGGCACTCCTACAGTACTGACCCTCTGACAGTGCGGCACTCCGTCAGCACTGACCCTCTGACAGTGCAGCACTCCCTCAGCACTGATTCTCTGACAGTGCGGCACTCCCTCAGTACTGACCCTCTGACAGTGCAGCACTCCCTCAGCACTGACCCTCTGACAGTGCGGCACTCCCTCAGCACTGACCCTCTGACAGTGCGGCACTCCCTCAGCACTGACCCTCTGACAGTGCGGCACTCCCTCAGTACTGACCCTCTGACAGTGCGGCACTCCCTCAGTACTGACCCTCTGACAGTGAGGCACTCCCTCAGTACTCACCCTCTGAAAGTGCAGCACTCCCTCAGTACTGACCCTCTGACAGTACGGCACTCCCTCAGTACTGACCCTCTGACAGTGCGGCACTCCCTCAGCACTGACCCTCTGACAGTGCGGCACTCCCTCAGTCTTGACCCTCTGACAGTGCGGCACTCCATCAGCACTGATCCTCTGACAGTGCAGCAGTCCCACAGCACTGACCCTCTGACAGTGCGGCACTCCCTCAGTACTGATCCTCTGACAGTGCGGCACTCCCTCAGTACTGACCCTCTGACAGTGCGGCACTCCCTCAGTACTGACCTTCTGACAGTGCGGCACTCCCTCAGCACTGACCCTCTGACAGTGCGGCACTCCGCCAGCACTGACTCTCTGACAGTGCGGCACTCCCTCAGTACTGACCCTCTGACAGTGCAGCACTCCCTCAGTACTGACCCTGTGACAGTGCGGCACTCCCTCAGCACTGATCCTCTGACAGTGCGGCACTCCCTCAGCACTGACCCTCTGACAGTGCGGCACTCCCTCAGCACTGACCCTCTGACAGTGTGGCACTCCTACAGTACTGACCCTCTGACAGTGCGGCACTCCCTCAGCACTGACCCTCTGACAGTGCAGCACTCCCTCAGCACTGATCCTCTGACAGTGCGGCACTCCCTCAGTACTGACCCTCTGACAGTGCAGGACTCCCTCAGCACTGACCCTCTGACAGTGCGGCACTCCCTCAGCACTGACCCTCTGACAGTGCGGCACTCCTACAGTACTGACCCTCTGACAGTGCGGCACTCCCTCAGTACTGACCCTCTGACAGTGAGGCACTCCCTCAGTACTGACCCTCTGACAGTGCGGCACTCCCTCAGCATTGACCCTCTGACAGTGAGGCACTCCCTCAGTACTGACCCTCTGACAGTGCGGCACTCCTACAGTACTGACCCTCTGACAGTGCGGCATTCCCTCAGCACTGACCCTCTGACAGTGCGGCACTCCCTCAGCACTGACCCTCTGACAGTGCGGCACTCCCTCAGTACTGACCCTCTGACAGTGCGGCATTCCCTCAGCACTGACCCTCTGACAGTGCGGCACTCCCTCAGTACTGACCCTCTGACAGTGCGGCATTCCCTCAGCACTGACCCCCTGACAGTGCGGCACTCCGTCAGCACTGACCCTCTGACAGTGCGGCACTCCCTCAGCACTGACCCTCTGACAGTGTGGCACTCCCTCAGTACTGACCCTCTGACAGTGTGGCATTCCCTCAGCACTGATCCTCTGACAGTGCGGCACTCCCTCAGTACTGACCCTCTGACAGTGCGGCACTCCCTCAGCACTGACCCTCTGACAGTGCGGCACTCCCTCAGTACTGACCCTCTGACAGTGTGGCATTCCCTCAGCACTGATCCCCTGATAGTGCGGCACTCCCTCAGTACTGACCCTCTGACAGTGCGGCACTCCCTCAGCACTGACCCTCTGACAGTGCGGCACTCCGTCAGCACTGACCCTCTGACAGTGCGGCACTCCCTCAGTACTGACCCTCTGACAGTGCGGCATTCCCTCAGCACTGATTCTCTGACAGTGCGGCACTCCCACAGTACTGACCCTCTGACAGTGCGGCACTCCCTCAGCACTGACCCTCTGACAGTGCGGCACTCCCTCAGCACTGACCCTCTGACAGTGCGGCACTCCCTCAGCACCGACCATCTGACAGTGCGGCACTCCCTCAGCACTGACCCTCTGACAGTGCGGCACTCCCTCAGCACTGACCCTCTGACAGTGAGGCACTCCCTCAGCACTGACCCTCTGACAGTGCGGCACTCCCTCAGCACTGACCCTCTGACAGTGCGGCACTCCCTCAGCACTGACCCTCTGACAGTGCGGCACTCCCTCAGCACTGACCCTCTGACAGTGCGGCACTCCCTCAGCACTGACCCTCTGACAGTGCGGCACTCCCTCAGCACTGACCCTCTGACAGTGAGGCACTCCCTCAGCACTGACCCTCTGACTGTGCGGCACTCCCTCAGCACTGACCCTCTGACAGTGTGGCACTCCTACAGTACTGACCCTCTGACAGTGCGGCACTCCCTCAGCACTGACCCTCTGACAGTGCAGCACTCCCTCAGCACTGATCCTCTGACAGTGCGGCACTCCCTCAGTACTGACCCTCTGACAGTGCAGCACTCCCTCAGCACTGACCCTCTGACAGTGCGGCACTCCCTCAGCACTGACCCTCTGACAGTGCGGCAATCCCTCAGTACTGACCCTCTGACAGTGCGGCACTCCCTCAGCACTGACCCTCTGACAGTGTGGCACTCCTACAGTACTGACCCTCTGACAGTGCGGCACTCCCTCAGCACTGACCCTCTGACAGTGCAGCACTCCCTCAGCACTGATCCTCTGACAGTGCGGCACTCCCTCAGTACTGACCCTCTGACAGTGCGGCACTCCCTCAGCACTGACCCTCTGACAGTGCGGCACTCCCTCAGCACTGACCCTCTGACAGTGCGGCACTCCCTCAGCACTGACCCTCTGACAGTGAGGCACTCCCTCAGCACTGACCCTCTGACTGTGCGGCACTCCCTCAGCACTGACCCTCTGACAGTGTGGCACTCCTACAGTACTGACCCTCTGACAGTGCGGCACTCCCTCAGCACTGACCCTCTGACAGTGCAGCACTCCCTCAGCACTGATCCTCTGACAGTGCGGCACTCCCTCAGTACTGACCCTCTGACAGTGCAGCACTCCCTCAGCACTGACCCTCTGACAGTGCGGCACTCCCTCAGCACTGACCCTCTGACAGTGCGGCAATCCCTCAGTACTGACCCTCTGACAGTGCGGCACTCCCTCAGCACTGACCCTCTGACAGTGTGGCACTCCTACAGTACTGACCCTCTGACAGTGCGGCACTCCCTCAGCACTGACCCTCTGACAGTGCAGCACTCCCTCAGCACTGATCCTCTGACAGTGCGGCACTCCCTCAGTACTGACCCTCTGACAGTGCAGCACTCCCTCAGCACTGACCCTCTGACAGTGCGGCACTCCCTCAGCACTGACCCTCTGACAGTGCGGCACTCCCTCAGCACTGACCCTCTGACAGTGCGGCACTCCCTCAGTACTGACCCTCTGACAGTGCGGCACTCCCTCAGTACTGACCCTCTGACAGTGAGGCACTCCCTCAGTACTGACCCTCTGAAAGTGCAGCACTCCCTCAGTACTGACCCTCTGACAGTACGGCACTCCCTCAGCACTGACCCTCTGACAGTGCGGCACTCCCTCAGCACTGACCCTCTGACAGTGCGGCACTCCCTCAGTCTTGACCCTCTGACAGTGCGGCACTCCATCAGCACTGATCCTCTGACAGTGCAGCAGTCCCACAGCACTGACCCTCTGACAGTGCGGCACTCCCTCAGTACTGATCCTCTGACAGTGCGGCACTCCCTCAGTACTGACCCTCTGACAGTGCGGCACTCCCTCAGTACTGACCTTCTGACAGTGCGGCACTCCCTCAGCACTGACCCTCTGACAGTGCGGCACTCCGCCAGCACTGACTCTCTGACAGTGCGGCACTCCCTCAGTACTGACCCTCTGACAGTGCAGCACTCCCTCAGTACTGACCCTGTGACAGTGCGGCACTCCCTCAGCACTGATCCTCTGACAGTGCGGCACTCCCTCAGCATTGACCCTCTGACAGTGCGGCACTCCCTCAGCACTGACCCTCTGACAGTGTGGCACTCCTACAGTACTGACCCTCTGACAGTGCGGCACTCCCTCAGCACTGACCCTCTGACAGTGCAGCACTCCCTCAGCACTGATCCTCTGACAGTGCGGCACTCCCTCAGTACTGACCCTCTGACAGTGCAGCACTCCCTCAGCACTGACCCTCTGACAGTGCGGCACTCCCTCAGCACTGACCCTCTGACAGTGCGGCACTCCCTCAGTACTGACCCTCTGACAGTGCGGCACTCCCTCAGTACTGACCCTCTGACAGTGAGGCACTCCCTCAGTACTGACCCTCTGACAGTGCGGCACTCCCTCAGCACTGACCCTCTGACAGTGAGGCACTCCCTCAGTACTGACCCTCTGACAGTGCGGCACTCCTACAGTACTGACCCTCTGACAGTGCGGCACTCCCTCAGCACTGACCCTCTGACAGTGCGGCACTCCCTCAGCACTGACCCTCTGACAGTGCAGCACTCCCTCAGCACTGACCCTCTGACAGTGCGGCACTCCCTCAGTACTGACCCTCTGACAGTGCGGCACTCCCTCAGCACTGACCCTCTGACAGTGCGGCACTCCCTCAGTACTGACCCTCTGACAGTGCGGCATTCCCTCAGCACTGACCCCCTGACAGTGCGGCACTCCGTCAGCACTGACCCTCTGACAGTGCGGCACTCCCTCAGCACTGACCCTCTGACAGTGCGGCACTCCCTCAGTACTGACCCTCTGACAGTGTGGCATTCCCTCAGCACTGATCCTCTGACAGTGCGGCACTCCCTCAGTACTGACCCTCTGACAGTGCGGCACTCCCTCAGCACTGACCCTCTGACAGTGCGGCACTCCCTCAGTACTGACCCTCTGACAGTGTGGCATTCCCTCAGCACTGATCCTCTGACAGTGCGGCACTCCCTCAGTACTGACCCTCTGACAGTGCGGCACTCCCTCAGCACTGACCCTCTGACAGTGCGGCACTCCGTCAGCACTGACCCTCTGACAGTGCGGCACTCCCTCAGTACTGACCCTCTGACAGTGCGGCATTCCCTCAGCACTGATCCTCTGACAGTGCGGCACTCCCACAGTACTGACCCTCTGACAGTGCGGCACTCCCTCAGCACTGACCCTCTGACAGTGCGGCACTCCCTCAGCACTGACCCTCTGACAGTGCGGCACTCCCTCAGCACCGACCCTCTGACAGTGCGGCACTCCCTCAGCACTGACCCTCTGACAGTGCGGCACTCCCTCAGCACTGACCCTCTGACAGTGCGGCACTCCCTCAGCACTGACCCTCTGACAGTGAGGCACTCCCTCAGCACTGACCCTCTGACAGTGCGGCACTCCCTCAGCACTGACCCTCTGACAGTGCGGCACTCCCTCAGCACTGACCCTCTGACAGTGCGGCACTCCCTCAGCACTGACCCTCTGACAGTGCGGCACTCCCTCAGCACTGACCCTCTGACAGTGCGGCACTCCCTCAGCACTGACCCTCTGACAGTTTGGCACTCCCTCAGCACTGACCCTCTGACAGTGCGGCACTCCCTCAGCACTGACCCTCTGACAGTGCGGCACTCCCTCAGCACTGACCCTCTGACAGTGCGGCACTCCCTCAATACTGACCCTCTGACAGTGCGGCACTCCCTCAGCACTGACCCTCTGACAGTGCGGCACTCCCTCAATACTGACCCTCTGACAGTGCGGCACTCCCTCAGCACTGACCCTCTGACAGTGCGGCACTCCCTCAGCACTGACCCTCTGACAGTGCGGCACTCCCTCAGCACTGACCCTCTGACAGTGCGGCACTCCCTCAATACTGACCCTCTGACAGTGCGGCACTCCCTCAGCACTGACCCTCTGACAGTGCGGCACTCCCTCAGCACTGACCCCTCTGACAGTGCGGCACTCCCTCAGCACTGACCCCCTGACAGTGCGGCACTCCCTCAGCACTGACCCTCTGACAGTGCAGCACTCCCTCAGCACTGACCCTCTGACAGTGCGGCACTCCCTCAGCACTGACCCTCTGACAGTGCGGCACTCCCTCAGCACTGACCCTCTGACAGTGCGGCACTCCCTCAATACTGACCCTCTGACAGTGCGGCACTCCCTCAGCACTGACCCTCTGACAGTGCGGCACTCCCTCAGCACTGACCCTCTGACAGTGCGGCACTCCCTCAGCACTGACCCCCTGACAGTGCGGCACTCCCTCAGCACTGACCCTCTGACAGTGCGGCACTCCCTCAGCACTGACCCTCTGACAGTGCAGCACTTCCTCAGGTTTTTACCACACTAGATGGAAATCATGGCTTTTGGTAGGTGCATTTGTCCATGGAATCTAAATTACCAAATAATTCCAACGTCCTCTTTGGAAGATGTTGCTTCATTTAACTACCATCTAATGGAGGGTTATCCAAGCTCGAAACATTGGCTCTTCTCCGTCTCCATGGATACTGTCAGGCTTGCTGAGATTACCCAGCATATTCTTCTTTTGTATGTCTTTTTTAATTGATTCACAAGGTGTTGGCATCACTGGTTGGGTGGTGTTTATTGCCCATCCCCAAGGGTTTAAGAACCACCCACATTGCTGTGGCTCTGGAGTCACATGTAGGCCAGACCGGGTAAGGACGGCAGATTTCCTTCCCTTCAGGACATTAGTCAACCAGATGGGTTTTACCAGAATGATTTCATGGTCACCCTATGTGGCATGGTGGCACAGTGGTCAGCACTGCGGCCTTTGGGTGTCTGTCTGTGTGGAGTTTGCACATTCTCCCCGTGTCGGCGTGGGTTTCCTCCGGGTGCTCCAGTTTCCTCTCTCAATCCAAAGACCTGCAGGTTAAATGGATTGGCCACGCTGAATTGCCCCTTAGTGTCCAAAAAAAATGTGTAGGTTAAGTGAATTGGCCACGGTAAAAAGCGAGGGGTTAGGGGTGGGCCTGAGTGTTCAGAGAGTAACTGAAGACTTGATGGGCCAAATGGCCACTTTCTGTCCAGTAGTGATTCTGCGATTGGACTTTCAATTCTAAATTTTTATTGAATTCAAAGTTAACCATCTGCCATGGTGGGATTTCAATCTGGGTCTTCATCCTGGGTCACTGGATTACTAGTCCAGTGACAATACCATTTTGCCACCACCTCCTTGTTGCTGATACATCTTCTCCAGAGAGTTTTCAGAGAACAATGATGGGTATTTGAGAAGGATTAGATGGGTTATCGTTCACGTAGATGACATTCTGATCCATTGCAGCATACTGTCAGAGGGAGAACCATTCTGTTGCATTGTTTGCAGCAAGCTGCACTGACTCTCTAAAATAAAAGGGAGTTCGACCAACTAAACATTAAATTCTGCAGCACAAATGGGCTCCTGCTCTACCCAAGGCCTCAAGGAACTGCAAAGGATTGTGAACGAAACCCAGTCCATCGCACAAACCAGCCTCCCATCCATTGACTCTGCCTACACTTCCCGCTGCCTCGGGAAAACAGCCAGCATAATCAAGGATCTCACACACCCCAAACATTCTCTCTTCCACCTTCTTCTGTTGGGAAAAAGATACAAAAGTCTGAGGTCACGTACCGATCGACTCAAGAACAGCTTCTTCCCTGCTGCTGTCAGACTTTTGAATGGCCCTACCATTCAAAAGGGGCGGCACGGTAGCACAGTGGTTAGCACTGCTGCTTCACAGCTCCAGGGTCCTGGGTTCGATTCCCGGCTCGGGTCACTGCCTGTGTGGAGTTTGCACATTCTCCTCGTGTTTGCGTGGGTTTTCTCTGGGTGCTCCGGTTTCCTCCCACAGTCCAAAGATGTGCGGGTTAGGTTCATTGGCTATGCTAAAATTGTCCCTTAGTGTCCTGGGATGTGTAGGTTAGAGGGATTAGCAGGTAAATGTGTAGGGATATGGGGATAGGGTCTGGGTGGGATTGTGTTCGGTGCAGACTCGATGGGCCGAAGGGCCTGTTTCTGCACTGTAGGGTTCTATGCTATTCTATACCTCGCATTAAGTTGCTCTTTCTCTACACCCTAGCTCTGACTGTAACACTACATTCTGCACTCTCTCCTTTCCTTCCCTTCCTTCGCTTTGTCTGCAAGAAACAATACTTTTCACCAATACTTAATACACGTGACAATAATAAATCGAATCAAATCAGGATTGATTCTCAAAAGCCCTGGCAATTGAATAAATTCATCCCAAGTCCTAGAGATTCAGTGCTTCTTTGGAATCGATTAGGAAAGTCCTTACATAAGCTGGCAGATGTTAATTAATATTAATGAATCGGTAATAGTTTCAGTTAGACCACGCATGGTGTAGGAAGATAATCAACAAATCCCATCCAAAGAGATGCTCATTTCATCCAACATATTGTCTCACTGGGGGACAGACCCCTGTCTACATTAATGGGGACAAAGTAGAAATGGGCGAGAGCTTCAAGTTTTTAGGTGTCCAGATCACCAACAACCTGTCCTGATCCCCCCTTGCCAACACTACAGTTAAGAAAGCCCACCAACGCCTCTACTTTCTCAGAAGACTAACAAAATTTGGCACGTCAGCTACGACTCTCACCAACTTTTACAGATACACCATAGAAAGCATTCCTTCTGGTTGTATCACAGCTCGGTCTGGGCTCCTGCTCTTCCACAAGAAATTACAAAGGGTCATGAACGAAACCCAATCCATCACGCAAACCGGCCTCCCATCCATTGACTCTGTCTACGCTTCCCGCTGCCTTGGGAAAAGCAGCCAGCGTAATCAAGGACTCCACGCACCCCGGACATTCTCTCTTCCACCTTCTTCCTTCGGGGAAAAAGATACAAAAGTCTGAGGTCACGTACCGACCGACTCAAGAACAGCTTCTCCCCTGCTGCCATTGTTCCCTTGTGCATGAGTCTCAGAAAGTGGGTATGCAGTTGTAGAATGTACTGAGGAAGGCAAATGGAATCTTGTCATTTATAGCAAAGAGTCTAAAAGTAGAGAAGTGTTGTTTCAATTGTACAAGGCATTGGCAAGACCACACTTGGAGTATTGTATAAAAGCAAATTACCGTGGATACTGGAATCTGAAACAAAAAGAGAAAATGCTGGAAAATCTCAGCAGGTCTGGCAGCATCCATGAGGAGAGAAAAGAGCTGACGTTTTGAGTCCAGATGACCTCCTTGTCAAAGCTTTGTCAAAGGGTTATCTGGACTCGAGATGTCAGCTCTTTTCTCTCCTTACAGATAAGAACATAAGAAATAGGAGCAGGAGTAGGCCATCTAGCCCTTCGAGCCTGCCCCGCCATTCAATAAGATCATGGCTGATCTGAAGTGGATCAGTTCCACTCTCTCCCCATAACCCTTAATTCCCCTGTCTATCAGAAACCTATCTACCCGTGACTTAAATATATTCAGCGAGGCAGCCTCCACCACTTCAACGGGCAGAGAATTCCAGAGACTCACCACCCTTTGAGTGAAGAAGTTCTTCCTCAACTCTGTTCTAAATTGCACCTCCCCCTTATTTTGAGGCTGTGCCCTCTAAAATGCCCTCTAGATGCTGCTGAGATTTTCCAGCATTTTCTCTTTTGATGTTTGGAGTATTGTCTTCAGTTCCAGTCTTTGAGGAAGGATGTAATGGCACTGGAGATGGTTCAGAAGAAGTTCATAAGATTGATTCCAGGTTTGAGGGGGCTGTCTTATGAGGAATTCTTGTGTAGCTTGGGCTTGTACTCGCTGGAGTACAGAAGAATGAGGTGGGGATTTGATTGAAGTATATAAAATCCGCAACAGGATTGATAACAGGATTAGGGGCATGCGTGCGGCAGGTTGTGGTGGGCTGCTCTTGGATGTTGCTTCGGGAGTTGCCTACTGCTTCATGTCGTTGGTGTGCGTAAACTGGACCATCTCGAGGGCAACATGACAGCTCAGAGACTATCTCTGTTGCTGTGCGGACACATGGATTTGGGCCTGTGTCCGTGGGAGTTTGCGCGTTCTCCCCATGGTTGCGTGGGTTTCCTCCGGGTACTCCGGTTTCCTCCCACATCCCAAAAATGTGCTTTTAGGCTGATTGATTGGGTAACAAATTGTCCCTATATTGGACCTCCCTGATCCTCACACAGTAGGCATAGACTAGAGTCATGAATAGGTCACTGACCATGGGACGGTGGCGCGGGCTCGTTGGGCCGAAGGGCCTGTTTCCCCGTGCTGTGTTGTTCTTTGTTCTTTGTTCTTTGATAAAGGACATGTTAACCAAATGTACGCCCTTCTATAACAGTCTAGGACAAAAGGTCATAGTTGTTGAGTAACAGAGGGGAGCTTCAAGACAGAGTTATGGACAAGCTACTTCTGATGTGGGTATGCCGGCGTTGGACTGGCGTAAACACAGTAAAAAGTCTAACAACACCAGGTTTTAGTCCAACCGATTTGGACTAAAACCTGGTGCTGTCAGACTTTTTACTGAAGCTACTTCTCACAGAGGGTTGTGAATCTTTGGAACTCACTGGCCCAGGGTGCAGTGGACATAGAATCCATCAGTGGATTCAATAAAGAGACTGATAAATATTTGACCAGAAGTGGGAGAAAGGGCTATAGGGAAAAGGCAGGGAAGTGGAGTTAGGATGAACTGGAGATTAGCCATGATATAGAATGGCGGAGTGGGCTCGAAGGGCTAAATTGCCGACTCTCGCTCCTAATTCCCAAGTTCCATAGTTCCTAGACTTCAGTCCCAGTCCAGCTAATAGCATGGAAATGAAGGTTACCATATTTAAATCAGGTCTATGTTAAATTCCCGCTTGGAGCTGACAAAGCTGGAAATCTGGGGCCCGGAGGTGCGCAGAGACCGTGGTGCCGAGTAGGAAGATCTCTAAATGGCCTCAACTCTTGTCCCCCATCCTACTGCCCTGTTCTAGAGAATCAGCCCCTGTGAATCACACATTGGACTCCTTTGGGATCAATTTTATTATGGAACCAAGTTATCCTTGACTCCATGGGACTGAAAAGGTGAGGATCAAAACTCTTCCAAATCCTGAAAGATGGTAAACGCAGACTCACGCACACTAACTGAAACTGAACTAAGATATGCTGTAATTCAGAAAGAAACATTGGAAGCTACATGGGCTTGTGGCAAAGATGTGTGGGTTAGGTTCATTGGCTATGCTAAAATTGCCCTTTAGTGTCCTGGGATGTGTAGGTTAGAGGGATTAGCAGGTAAAATGTGTAGGGATATGGGGATAGGGTCTGGGTGGGATTGTGTTAGGTGCAGACTCGATGGGCCGAAGGGCCTGTTTCTGCATTGTAGGGTTCTATGTAGCGTTCTATGTTCAAAGCTGTTGACTTTGTCTCAGGGTTAAAGTTCATCATTGAAACAGATCACAAACCAATGGTTTCATAATTAAATGCTAAAGGATTATCAAGGATTCTGCCAAGGGATGGTGGATGCGATTCTCTATCCTCTCCCCGGTGCTATTCTCAGTATAGAGATGCTGGTTCTCCATTGTCCAATGGTGAGACCTTCTGGTCCTACTGCTGTCAATGAGATTTTCTTCTGTCCCCTCCCCATATCGCCGGGAAACCGCAGCGGAGGTGCACCGTTGGCAGCTCCAGAAGATTCCAGCACTGACCCCTGTGGCACTCCAGTGGTTGGAGTCTGCCAAATCGCAAAACACTTCCTGTTGATATTCCAATTCTCTATCCTTGCTTGTTTTTCCACCGATCTTTGTTTCATCATCGAATCTCCTCTCACTCTCTCTCTCTCTCTCACCCACAGCCCCTCAATTCCCCCCGTCACCCTCTCGACTGCCCCTTCCTCTTCCCCCCTTGATGGGGTAGATGCAGGGAGGATGGTGATCAGTGTCCAGAGGTCACAGCCTGAGGATTCAGGGTAGACCATTTAGGACGGAGATGAGGAGTGGGGCGAACCTGTGGAATTCATTACCACAGGAAGTGTGGAAATGATGCCAAAACATTGAATGTATTCCGAGATGGCTGGATATAGCACTTGAGGCCAATGGGGAGAAAGCAGGATTAGGCTATTGAGTTGGACAATCAGCCATGATCGTGATGAATGGTGGAGCAGGCTCGAAGGGCTGAATGGCCTCCTTCTGCTCCTATCTTCAATGTTTTTATGTTTCTAACTCTCACTGAGTCACACACCTCCTGTTCCTTCGATTTCTTTCAATTCCTTGCTTACACATATCTCACTCGGACCAGTACTTGAGTCCTTCAGTAATTGCTCTGTCTAACTTGGTTTTGTACTTTTTGTTCGATGCCAGATTCAGTTCTCCTCATGAATAAACAATCTTAACAATTTTCAGAAGTGGTTTTGACACATGGAAAGCGTACTGGGTGCCTCACGGAAGAATGGAACAAAGAACAAAGAACAAAGAACAACACAGCACGGGAAACAGGCCCTTCGGCCCAACGAGCCCGCGCCGCCGTCCCATGGTCAGTGACCTATTCATGACTCTAGTCTATGCCTAATGTGTGAGGATCAGGGAGGTCCAATATAGGGACAATTTGTTACCCAATCAATCAGCCTAAAAGCACATTTTTGGGGTGTGGGAGGAAACCGGAGCACCCGGAGGAAACCCACGCAACCACGGGGAGAACGCGCAAACTCCCACGGACACAGGCCCAAATCCATGTGTCCGCACAGCAACAGAGATAGTCTCTGAGCTGCCATGATGCCCTCGAGATGGTAAGTGCCTGTGGATAAAAATTTCATTATTAAAGACTCTATATCCCTGAGGCTAAAACTGACCCCAAGCCTACAATGCTTAGTAAGGCCTGCTATATCCCCCTATATGTAGACCGCTCATGTGGCTGTCCAAGTGACTCTTGAACAACCCTAGCATGCCTGCTTCCACCACCTTACTCGGCAGTGCATTCCACATCCCCACTACCCTTTGTGTGAAAAACTGCCCTCTAATATTAGTCTTATATCTAGCCCCCCTCACCCTAAGCCCGTGACCCCTCGTTCTATCCATTTCTAATAGCGGAAAAAGCTTATCACCATCTACTCTATCTGTCCCCTTCATAATCTTATAAACCTCTATTAGATCCCCCCTCAGCCGACGTCTCTCAAGGGAAAACAGTCCAAGTGCGTTCAATCTTTCCTCGTAAGACAGCCCTTCCATACCAGGCAACATCCTGGTAAATCTCCTCTGCACTCTCTCCAGGATCTCTACATCCTTCCGGTAGTACGGCGACCAGAACTGGACGCAGTACTCCAGGTGAGGCCTAACCAACGTTCTATACAACTGCAACATCAGACTCCTACTCTTATATTCTATACCCCTTCCTATGAAGGCTAACATGCCATACGCTTTCCTCATCACATTCTGCACCTGCACCGACACCTTCAGGGACTTGTGTACCTGCACCCCCAGGTCTCTCTGCGTATCTATACTCCGGATAGTTCTACCTTTTATCATATAACTCCCTTCCACATTATTCCGGCCAAAGTGCATCACCTCGCATTTCTCCGGATTAAATTCCATTTGCCATCTATCTGCCCAATCTACCAGCCTATCTATGTCCTGTTGCATTGCCAGGCACTGCTCCTCAGTACCCGCCAATCCAACCATCTTAGTGTCATCAGCAAATTTGCTGATCACACCACCTACCCCCTCTTCCAAGTCATTAATATATACTACAAATAGTAGAGGTCCTAGTACCGAGCCCTGCGGCACCCCACTGGTGACAGACCTCCAATTGGAAAAGGAGCCCTCCACTACTACCCGCTGTCTTCTCCTCCCAAGCCAGTTCTCCACCCATCTACATACCTGGCCTTGTATCCCATGAGCCTTCACCTTTTCTATCAGCCTACCGTGAGGGACCTTGTCAAACGCCTTACTGAAATCCATATAGACAACATCAACGGCTTGTCCTTCGTCAACCGTTTTTGTCACCTCTTCAAAAAATGGAGTGGGGTGGTCTTGGTAGGGTTTTGTTATAACAATCCGGCAAACTGCCCAGTAGCTTCAATGCATCACAACATTAATCAGGTTCTTCTGGAGGCAGCTTACGGTTACAGAAATATCTCAATTGTTACTGATCCTGAAGGTTGCGATTGTTCTGTTTTCAGTCAGCTGGAGCGTTATGTCCAGTTCTTAGCATCACACTTCAGGAATGAGGTGGAGAAGGAATGAGGATCTCCGTTACGTGGACAGATTAGAGAAGCTGGCACAGTTTTCCTTGGAGAAGTTCGGGAGGAGATTTGATCGAGGTGTTCAAAATGGGATGTCTTGCTGCCTTAGTGAGGCCGCACTTGGAATATTTCATAGAACCCTACAGTGCAGAAAGAGGCCCTTCGGCCCATCGAGTCTGCTCTGAACACAATCCCACCCAGGCCCTACCCCCTTATCCCTACATATTACACCCACTAATCCCTCTAACCTACACATCCCAGGACACTAAGGGGCAATTTTTTAGCATGGCCAATCAACTTAACCCGCACATCTTTGGACTGTGGGAGGAAACTGGAACACCCAGAGGAAACCCCACGCAGACACGAGGAGAATGTGCAAACTCCACACAGTGACCCAAGCTGGGAATTGAACCCAGGATCTTGGAGCTGTGAAACAGCAGTGCTAACCCAGTGTGCTACCGTGCCGCCCTGCCATGCATTTCAGTCTCCTTATCTGAGGAAAGATGTTCTTGTTCGAAAGGGAGTGCAAAGAAGGGCAGCATGGTGGCACAGTGGTTAGCGCCGCTGCCTCACGGCGCCAGGGACCCAGGTTCGATTCTTGACTTGGATCGTGTCTGCGTGGGTTTCCTCCGGGTGCTCTGGTTTCCTCCCACAGTCCAAAGACATACTGGTTAGGTGCATTCTCCCTCAGTGCCAGGGAGACTAGCTAGGGTAAATGCATGGGATTATAGAAATAGGGCCTGGGTGGGATTGTGGTCAGTGCAGACTCGATGGGCCGAATGGCCTCCTTCTGCACTATAGGGATTCTATGATTCTAAGCTGTATAGGACATTGGTGAGGCCGCAGCTGGAGTACTGTGTGCAGTTTTGGGCGCCGCACCTGCGCAAAGATATTTGGCACTGGAGGGAGTGCAGAGGAGGTTTACTCGGCTGATACCGGAGTTGAGGGGATTGAGCTATGAGGAGAGGCTGAATAAACTAGGCTTGTACTCGTTAGAGTTTAGAAGAATGAGGGAGATCTCATTGAGACGTATAAGATGATGAATGGGATGGATAGGATAGAGATGGAGAGACTCTTCCCGCTCAAAAAAGACAGTAGGACTAGGGGGCACAGCCTCAAGATAAAAGGGGGGCGGTTAGAACAGAATTGAGGAGGAACTTCTTCACTCAAAGGGTGGTGAATCTCTGGAATTCTCTACCCGTTGAAGTGGTGGAGGCTGCCTCGCTAAATATTTTTAAGACGCGGGTTGATGGGTTTTTGATAAGAGAGGGGATTAAGGGTTATGGGGAGAGGGCGGGAAAGTGGAACTGAGCAGCGACAGATCAGCCATGATCTTATTGAATGGCGGGGCAGGCTCGAAGGGCCAGATGGCCTACTCCTGCTCCTATTTCTTATGTTCTTATGGTTCCCGGGATGCCAGGACTGATGTATGAGGAGAAATTGAGTTGGTTAGGATTGTATTCACTGGAGTTCAGAAGAATGAGTGAGAAATCTCACTGAGATCTATAAATTCCTAACAGCATTAAACAGGCAAAATGGAAGGAAGAGGTTCCCGATAGTGAGGGGTGCCCAGAATCAGTGATCGCAGTCTGAAGATAAGAACATAAGAAATAGGAGCAGGAGTTAGGCCATCTGGCCCTTCGAGCCTGCCCCGCCATTCAATAAGATCATGGCTGATCTGAGGTGGATCAGTTCCACCTTCCCGCCCTCTCCCCATAATCCTTAATTCCCCTTATCTATCAGGAATACAGGGTAGTTTGTTTAGGACAGAGAAGAGGAGAAATGTCTTCATCCAGAGAGTGCTCAGCCTGTGGAATTCACCACCACGGGAAGTCGTTGAAGCCGAAATAATGAATGTTTTCAAGAAGGGGTTAGCTCCAGCGCTTGAGGTGAAGGGGATCAAAGGATATAGGGGGAAGGGGTGGGGGGGTGGGATTAGGCTATTGAGTTGGACGATCAGCCATGGTTTTAATGAATGACAGAGCAGGCACGAGGGGCTGGGTGGTCTCCTCCTGCACTTAGCTTAGAACATAGAACATAGAACATAGAACATTACAGCACAAACAGGCCCTTCGGCCCTCGAGTTGCGCCGATCACATCAACCCCACCAATCTATGGACCTATCTATAACCCCAATCCCATTAAACCCCATATACTCATCCAGAAGTCTTTTAAAAGACCCCAGCGAGTTCGCCTCCACCACCGATGACGGCAGCCGATTCCATTCACTCACCACCCTCTGAGTGAAAAACTTACCCCTAACATCACCTCTATACTTCCCTCCCCGCACCTTAAATCTGTGTCCTCTCGTAGCGACCATTTCAACCCCGGGGAAATAGCCTCTGAGAGTCCACCCTATCTATTCCTCTCAACATTTTATAAACTTCTATCAGGGTATAGAATATAAGAGTAGGAGTCTGATGTTGCAGTTGTATAGAACGTTGGTTAGGCCTCACCTGGAGTACTGCGTCCAGTTCTGGTCGCCGTACTACCGGAAGGATGTAGAGATCCTGGAGAGAGTGCAGAGGAGATTTACCAGGATGTTGCCTGGTATGGAAGGGCTGTCTTACGAGGAAAGATTGAACGCACTTGGGCTGTTTTCCCTTGAGAGACGTCGGCTGAGGGGGGATTTGATAGAGGTTTATAAGATTATGAAGGGGACAGATAGAGTAGATGGTGATAAGCTTTTTCCGCTATTAGAAATGGATAGAACGAGGGGTCACGGGCTTAGGGTGAGGGGGGCTAGATATAGGACTAATGTTAGAGGGCAGTTTTTCACACAAAGGGTAGTGGGGATGTGGAATGCACTGCCGAGTAAGGTGGTGGAAGCAGGCACGCTAGGGTTGTTCAAGAGTCACTTGGACAGCCACATGAGCAGTTTACATATAGGGGGATATAGCAGGCCTTATTAAGCATTGTAGGCTTGGGGTCAGTTTAGTCTCAGGGATATAGAGTCTTTAATAATGAATTTTTTATCCACAGGCACTTACCATCTCGAGGGCATCATGGCAGCACAGAGGCTATCTCTGTTGCTGTGCGGACACATGGAGTTGGGCCTGTGTCCGTGGGAGTTTGCACGTTCTCCCCGTGGTTGCGTGGGTTTCCTCCGGGTGCTCCGGTTTCCTCCCACATCCCAAAAATGTGCTTTTAGGCTGATTGATTGGGTAACAAATTGTCCCTATATTGGACCTCCCTGATCCTCACACATTAGGCATAGACTAGAGTCATGAATAGGTCACTAACCATGGGACGGCGGCGTAGGCTCGTTGGGCCGAAGGGCCTGTTTCCCGTGCTGTTTTGTTCTTTGTTCTTTGTTCTTTGTTGTCGCCTCTCAACCTTCGCCTCTCTAGGGAAAAGAGTCCCAGCTCCCTCAACCTATCTTCATAAGGCATGCCTCCCAGTCCAGGCAACATCCTTGTAAATCTCCTCTGCACCCTTTCAATAGCTTCTACGTCTTTCCTATAGTGAGGCGACCAGAACTCTGCACGTACTCCAAATGAGGCCTGACAAGGGTCCTGTAAAGTTGCAGCATTACCTCCCGACTCCTAAACTCAATCCCTCGATTAATGAAGGCCAGTACACCATACGCCTTCTTGACCACCTCCTCCACCTGCGAGGCCGATTTAAGAGTCCTGTGGACCCGGACCCCGAGATCCTTCTGCTCTTCAACGCTACTAAGACTCCTGCCCTTGATAGTGTACTCATTGATCCCAGACTTCTACGTTTCTATATTTCTAAAATCATGAGGGGTCTGGATAGAGCGGAAAAAATGTTTTCCCATTGGCAGAAGGATCAGAGGGCACAGCAGGAAGTTAAACCTCAGTGTCACCCACAACGAGAGGCAATGATGGAGGACTCACCCCAGACTGGCCTTTTAGGTTTGAACTGGGGTTTTTTTTTTTCTGTAACTTACAAGAAGCTCCTTCCCTGAAAATGTTCCAGCTGTCTGTATTTATAGGACAATCAGTATCACCGGCTGAACTAGCAATTCCCGTAACAAGGTCATTGCCACACACTGTGAATAACAGAACATTGACAACAAGGAAAATACAGAGACATGAGAAAAAGCTTTCTCGCATGAGCGGTTGGTTAGGGCGTGGAATTTCGGGAGCACGATGGAGGGGGGACCAATCATGTCTTTCCAAAGGATTGGACATGATTTGCAGGCCAATGGGGAAAGAGTAGGGGATGAGGTGAATTATTCTTGTAGAAAGCCAGCAGAGACCTGATTGACCGAATGGCCTCCTCCTGTGTCCGTACCTATGATTCCATGAGAGGTGTTCAAAATCACAAAGGCTGTATCATCGGCATGTTTAGTCTTGGCCTATTGACACCCCAATCCACACCACGTCCACAGCCTCGCAGGTGGAGGAGGTGGTCAAGAAGGCGTATGGTGTACTGGCCTTCATTAATCGAGGGATTGAGTTTAGGAGTCGGGAGGTAATGCTGCAACTTTATAAGACCCTTGTCAGGCCTCATTTAGAGTATTGTGCGCAGTTCTGGTCGCCTCACTATAGGAAAGATGTAGAAGCTATTGAGAGGGTACAGAGGAGATTTACAAGGATGTTGCCTGGACTGGGAGGCATGCCTTATGAAGTTAGGTTGAGGGAGCTAGGTCTCTTTTCCCTGGAGAGACGAAGGTTGAGAGGCGACCTGATAGAGGTTTATAAAATGTTGAGAGGAATAGATAGGGTGGACTCTCAGAGGCTATTTCCCCGGGTTGAAATGGTCGCTACGAGAGGACACAGATTTAAGGTGCGGGGAGGGAAGTACAGAGGTGATGTTAGGGGTAAGTTTTTCACTCAGAGGGTGGTGAGTGAATGGAATCGGCTGCCGTCATCGGTGGTGGAGGCGAACTCGCTGGGGGTCTTTTAAAAGGCTTCTGGATGAGTACATGGGATTGGGAATTACAGATAGTTCTGTGGCCTGGTAGGTAGGGATAAGATCGGCGCAACCTGTGGGCCGAAGGGCCTGTTCGTGCTGTAGTGTTCTATGTATATGTATCATGAACAACTACAGCTCCGGGAGACAGCCCACACGATAATAAACCATCTCCAACAAGACAGAATCTCACCATTCCCCCTTTCAATTTGTATTACCTTCTCTGCCAACTTCCTGGGGGGGGGGGGTTACCATTGGTCAGAAACTGAACTGGACTAGCCATACTAGAATGTGTCTGAAGCTGGGAATTTTGTGGAGATTCTGTGGTGAGTAACTCACCTCCTGACTCCCCAAAGCCTGTCTACAAGGCACAGGAGTGTGATGGAACACTCCCCACTTGCCTGGATGGGGGTAGCTCCATCCCATAAGGGGGCAACACTCAAGAATCTCGACACCATCCAGGATAAAGCAGCCCCCGCTTGATTGACACCCCATCCACAAACATCCACTCCCTCCACCAGCAATTCAGAGTGGCAGCCGTGTGTACCATCTACAAGATGCACTCCAGCAACTCACCAAGGCTCCTGAAGTAGGGCCATCCAAACCCACGATCTCCACCATCTGGAAGGGCAGCCCATCCCATACCTGGGAACACCACACCTGGATTAAAGCAAATTCCTGCGGATGTTGGAATCTGAAATCAAAAGGGAAAATGCTGGAAGATCTCAGCAGGTCTGGCAGCATCTGTAAGGAGAGAAAAGAGCTGGTGTTTCCAGTTGACCTTTGTCAAAGCTAAAAGGCAGAGAAAGTGGGAGATATTTATACTGCGGGGGGAGGGAATGAAAACAAGGTAGGAAGTCTCACATCAGATTAAGTCTCCCACCCATCTACCACCCCCCGACATCTTCATCTCTCACAGTTTACCCTCTAATTTCAGTTTCTCTGCCGTTTGGCCACTCACACCTTCTATTCTCTCCACGGGCTGCCATTAGCAGCCTTTCCCTGGTTTCTGTGGCTGTGACTCATCTTCATTCCCTCATCCTGCAGGATAAATATCTCCCACTTTCAATGCCTGACAAGGGTCAGCTGGAGTCGAAACGTCGGCTCTCTTCTCTCATTACAGGTGCTGCCGGACCTGCTGCGACCATCACCCGCAAATCCCCTTCCGAGCCGCTCACCATCTTGATCTGGAAATATATCGGCCGCTCCTTCACTGTGGCTGGGTCACAGCCCTGGAACTCTCTCCCTAGCCGCAGTTGTGGACGTATCTACCCCACGGGGACCGCAGCGGATCAAGAAGGCAGCTCACCACCACCTTCCCGAGGGGCAGTTAGGAATGGGGATAAATGACAGTGATTCCCACCATCCCTGGGAAGAGTGAAAAATAACAGTGTTGCCATGGGATAGTTTTTAGCAGGTAAAGCTGGTCTCGTTTCTGACCTCTCGCTATTTTCTGTTGAGAGCCAATTCTCGGAGCACCTGGAAACTGTTCCATCAGCGTTAATCTTGTCTTCACAGGTGAATCTTTATCAAATGAGTTTTAGACGGAGTAAAGAAACTACATTTACTGAATTTCTCTTCACCACAGGCTAAGCTAAAGCTGAAAAGAATTCAGATAGTTTTTTGCAAATATGTCCTATTACTTGGAGATCCGTGCAGCTGCTCCCTGTGGTTCCTGCATTTCCTATATGCCCTTTATCCAACCCTGTAGGATACCTTCAATCATTCTCCTTAATGGCCATTAGGTTAACCGCTCCATAATTGCCAGATTTCAGCTCCTTTCCTTCTCCAGAAATGAAAACCACACTTTTCAGTGTCAATTCCTTGTGTATGATCCCAATGCTAGAATCATATTGCCCGAGATGGAACATTTCAGTTACAGAATCATAGAACCCTACAGTGCAGAAAGAGGCCCTTCAGCCCATCGAGTCTGCAGCGAACACAATCCCACCCAGGTCCTACCCCCCATATCCCAACATATTATATCCACTAATCCCTCTAACCTACGCATCCCTGGACATTAAGGGTCAATTTAACATGGCCAATCAACCTAACCCACACATCTTTGGACTGTGGGAGGAAACCAGAGGAAACCCACACAGACATAAGAAATAGGAGCAGGAGTAGGCCATCTGGCCCTTCGAGCCTGCCCCGCCATTCAATAAGATCATGGCTGATCTGTCGTGGCTCAGTTCCACATTCCCGCCCACTCCCCATAACCCTTAATCCCTTCTCTTATCAAAAACCCATCAACCCCGTTTCTAAAAATATTTAGCGAGGCAGCCTCCACCACTTCAACGGGCAGAGAATTCCAGAGATTCACCACCCTTTGAGTGAAGAAGTTCCTCCTCAACTCCGTTCTAAACCGCCCCCCCTTTATCTTGAGGCTGTGCCCCCTAGTCCTACTGTCCTTTCTGAGTGGGAAGAGTCTCTCCACCTCTATCCTATTCATCATCTTATACGTCTCAATGAGATCTCCCCTCATTCTTCTAAATTCTAATGAGTACAAGCCTAGTTTATTCAGCCTCTCCTCATAGCTCAACCCCCTCAACTCCGGCATCAGCCTAGTAAACCTTCTCTGCACTCCCTCCAAGGCCAAAATATCTTTGCGTAAGTACGGCGCCCAAAACTGCACACAGTACTCCAGCTGTGGCCTCACCAATACCCTATATAGCTGCAGCAAGACCTCCCTACTTTTATATTCAATCCCCTCGCTATGAAGGCCAGCATCCCATTCGCCTTCCTGACCACCTGCTGCACCTGCAAGCTGGGTTTTTGCGACTCATGCACAAGGACCCCAAGGTCCCTCTGCACCATCGCCTGCTGCAGTTTTTCTCCACATAAGTAATAATCTTTCCTACCATTATTCCTACCAAAGTGGACCACCTCGCACTTGCCAACATTAAATTCCATTTGCCAGTTCCTGGCCCATTCGCCCAGCCTATCTAGATCCTTCTGCAGACTCTCCACACCCTCTGTGCAATTTGCCGTTCCACCAATCTTGGTGTCATCAGCAAATTTCAAAGAACAAAGAACAACACACAGCACGGGAAACAGGCCCTTCGGCCCAACGAGCCCGCGCCGCCGTCCCATTGTCAGTGACCTATTCATGATTTTAGTCTATGCCTAATGTGTGAGTATCAGGGAGGTCCAATATAGGGACAATTTGTTACCCAATCAATCAGCCTAAAAGCACATCTTTGGGATGTGGGAGGAAACCGGAGCACCCGGAGGAAACCCACGCAACCATGGGGAGAATGTGCAAACTCCCACGGACACAGGCCCAAATCCATGTGTCCGCACAGCAACAGAGATAGCCTCTGAGCTGTCATGTTGCCCTTGAGATGGTCCAGTTTAAGCACAGTAATGACATGAAGCAATAGGCAACTCCCGAAGCAACATCCAAGAGCAGCCCACTACAACCTGCCGCCCGCATGCCCCTTGCTGGACTTAAATGCCTGTGGACAAAAATTTCATTATTAAAAAGACTCTATATCCCTGAGGCTAAAACTGAATCCCAAGCCTTCAATGTTTAGTAAGGCCTGCTATATCCCCCTATATGTAGACCGCTCATGTGGCTGTCCAAGTGACTCTTAAACAACCCTAACGTGCCTGCTTCCACCACCTTACTCGGCAGTGCATTCCACATCCCCACTACCCTTTGTGTGAAAAACTGCCCTCTAATATTAGTCTTATACCTAGCCCCCCTCACCCTAAGCCCGTGACCCCTCGTTCTATCCATTTCTAATAGCGGAAAAAGCGGAGGAGGACGTGAATAATTTGCCGGGTGTTAGCGATGGAAAGGTGGTAGGAATGGAGGGTCTTAATGACATTACTGTTACTAGAGAGGTGGTGCTCGACAGACTGGAGGGGCTGATTGTGGACAAGTCCCCAGGACCGGATGGAATGCATCCGAGGGTTCTGAAAGAAATGGCGGAGGTGATAGTGGATGCCTTGGTGGTTATTTTCCAGACGTCGCTGGATTCCGGGAAGTGCCGGAAGATTGGAAAACGGCTAATGTTACGCCGTTGTTTAAGAAGGGTGGCAGGCAAAAGGCAGGGAATTATAGGCCGGTTAGTTTAACGTCTGTGGGTAGGTAAAATGTTAGAAACCGTCATTAAGGAGGAAATAGCGAGGCATCTTGAGGGGAATTGCTTGATAGGGCGGACGCAACACGGTTTCATTAAAGGGAAGTCGTGTCTGACAAATTTACTGGAGTTCTATGAGGATGTGTCTAGGGCAGTGGATGGAGGAGAGCCGGTGGATGTGGTCTTTCTGGATTTTCAGAAGGCGTTTGACAAGGTACCTCACAAGAGGTTATTGCAGAAGGTCAGGGGACATGAGTTGGGGGTAGGGTGTTAGCGTGGATAGAGGATTGGTTGTCAAATAGGAGGCAGAGAGTGGGGGTCAATGGATGCTATTCGGATTGGCGGTTGGTGACTAGTGGGGTGCCCCAGGGGTCGGTGCTGGGGCCTCAGCTATTTACCATTTATATAGATGATCTGGAGGAGGGAACCGAGTGCAGGGTGTCGAAATTCGCTGATGACACCAAGATTGGGGGAAAGGCAGATTGTGCGGAGGGTGTGGAGAGTCTGCAGAAGGATCTAGGTAGGCTGGGCGAATGGGCCAGGAATGGCAAATGAATTTAATGTTGGCAAGTGTGAGGTGGTCCACTTTGGTAGGAGGAATGGTAGGAAGGACTATTACTTACGGGGCGAAAAACTGCAGCAGGCGACGGTGCAGAGGGACCTCGGGGTCCTTGTGCATGAGTCGCAAAAACCCAGCTTGCAGGTGCAGCAGGTGGTCAGGAAGGCGAATGGATGCTGGCCTTCATAGCGAGGGGGATTGAATATAAAAGTAGGGAGGTCTTGCTGCAGCTGTATAGGGCATTGGTGAGGCCGCAGCTGGAGTACTGTGTGCAGTTTTGGGCGCCGCACCTGCGCAAGGATGTTTTGGCCCTGGAGGGAGTGCAGAGGAGGTTTACTCGGCTGATACCGGAGTTGAGGGGATTGAGCTATGAGGAGAGGCTGAATAAACTAGGCTTGTACTCGTTAGAGTTTAGAAGAATGAGGGGAGATCTCATTGAGACGTATAAGATGATGAATGGGATGGATAGGATAGAGGTGGAGAGACTGTTCCCGCTCAAAAAAGACAGTAGGACTAGGGGGCACAGCCTCAAGATAAAGGGGGGGGCGGTTTAGAACAGAGTTGAGGAGGAACTTCTTCACTCAAAGGGTGGTGAATCTCTGGAATTCTCTGCCCGTTGAAGTGGTGGAGGCTGCCTCGCTAAATATTTTTAAGAAACGGGTTGATGGGTTTTTGATAAGAGAAGGATTAAGGGTTATTGGGGAGAGGGCGGGAAGGTGGAGCTGAGTCACGACGGATCAGCCATGATCTTATTGAATGGCGGGACAGGCTTCGAAGGGCCAGATGGCCTACTCCTGCTCCTATTTCTTATGTCCTTATGTCCTTATGTCCTTACCACCATTTACTTTATCTATCCCCTTCATAATCTTATAAACTCTATTAGATCCCCCCTCAGCCGACGTCTCTCAAGGGAAAACAGCCCAAGTGCGTTCAATCTTTCCTCGTAAGACAGCCCTTCCATACCAGGCAACATCCTGGTAAATCTCCTCTGCACTCTCTCCAGGATCTCTACATCCTTCCGGTAGTACGGCGACCAGAACTGGACGCAGTACTCCAGGTGAGGCCTAACCAACGTTCTATACAACTGCAACATCAGACTCCTACTCTTATATTCTATACCCCTTCCTATGAAGGCCAACATGCCATACGCTTTCCTCATCACATTCTGCACCTGCACCGACACCTTCAGGGACTTGTGTACCTGCACCCCCAGGTCTCTCTGCGTATCTATACTCCGGATAGTTCTACCTTTTATCGTATAACTCCCCTCCACATTATTCCGGCCAAAGTGCATCACCTCGCATTTCTCCGGATTAAATTCCATTTGCCATCTATCTGCCCAATCTACCAGCCTGTCTATGTCCTGTTGCATTGCCAGGCACTGCTCCTCAGTACCCGCCAATCCAACCATCTTGTGTCATCAGCAAATTTGCTGATCACACCACCTACCCCCTCTTCCAAGTCAACGAACACAGTGCACACGTGTAACCATTTCGACACCATACACTCGGTTCCCTCCTCCAGATCATCTATATAAATGGTAAATAGCTGAGGCCCCAGCACCAACCCCTGGGGCACTCCACTAGTCACCAACCGCCAATCCAAATAGCACCCATTGACCCCTACTTTCTGCCTCCTATTTGACAACCAGTCCTCTATCCACGCTAACACCCTATCCCCAACTCCATGTCCCCTGACCTTCTGCAATAACCTCTTGTGAGGTACCTTGTCAAATGCCTTGTGCAGTCTCCGCACAGACGGTGACCCGAGCCGGGAATCGAACCCAGGACCCTGGAGCTGTGAAGCAGCAGTGCTGACCACTGTGCTACCGTGCCACCCCTAAAGAGAGGTTGGATAGGCTTGGGTTGATTTTGTTGGAGCAGAGAAGACTGAGGGGGAGACCTGATCGAGGTGTACAAGATTATGAGGGACACGGATAGAGTGGATAAGTGTTCCCCTTAGTTGAAGGGTCAGTCACCAGGGGGGACATAGCTTCAAGGTGAGGGGCAGGAAAGATGTCAATAAAGTTGAAAGAGTGCAGAGAAGGTTCACGAGGATGTTGCTGGGACTTGAGAAGCTGAGTTACAGAGAGAGATTGAATAGGTTAGGACTTTATTCCCTGGAGCGAAGAAGAATGAGGGGAGATTTGATAGAGGTGTATAAGATTTTGAAGGATATCGATAGAGTGAATGCAAGCAGGCTTTTTCCACTGAGGCTAGGGGAGAAAAAAAACCAGAGGGCATGGGTTAAAGGTGAAAGGGGGAAAAGTTTAAAGGGAATATTAGGGAGGGCTTCTTCACACAGAGAATGGTGGGAGTGTGGAATGAGCTGCCAGATAAATGCGGGATCACTTTTAACACTTAAGAAAAGCTTGGATGGTTTCATGGATGAGAGAGGGTGTGGAGGGATATGGTCCAAGTGCAGGTCAGTGGGACTAGGCAGAAAATGGTTCAGCACAGACAAGAAGGGCCAAAAGGCCTGTTTCTGAGCTGTAATGTTCTATGGTTCTATGGTTTAGGGGGGGATGTGAGGGAAAACCCTTTTACCCAGAGGGTGGTGAGGGTCTGGAATGTGGTGCCTGGGAGGGTGGTGGGGGCGGGATGCCCCACATCCTTTAAAAAATATCTGGATGAGCACTTGGCACATCATATTCAGGGATGTGGGCCAAATGTTGGCAGATGGGATTAATATTCATTCGTGGATATGGGTGTCACTGGCTGGCCAGCATTTATTGCCCATCGGTAAGTACCTGAGGGCAGTTGAAATTCAACCACATCGCTGTGACTCTGGAGCCACATGTCGGCCAGACTGGGTAAGGATGGCAGATTTCCTTCCCTAAGGACACTCATGAACCAGATGGGCTTTTCCAACAATGGTCATCAGTAAATCCTTAATTCCAGATATTTTTTATTGAATTCAAATTCCACCAGTTGGTGCAGACTCATTGGGCCGAATGGCCTCTACTGTACTATATGATTCTATATAATCCCTACAATGCAGAAGGAGGCCATTTGGCCCATTGAGCCTGCACTGACATCAATCCCACCCAGGCCCTATCCCCCTGACCACACATATTTACCCTCCTAATCCCTCTGACACTAAGGGGCAATTTAGCATGGCCAATCCACCTAACCTGTACACCTTTGGAGTGTGAGAGGAAACCAGAGCACCTGGTGGGAACCCATGCAGACACGAGGAGAATGTGCAAACTCCACACAGACAGTGACCCGAGCCAGGAATCGAACCCGGGTCCCTGGCACTGTGAGGCAGCAGTGCTAACCCACTGTGCCACTGTGTCAAGTCCCCTTGTCCCGAGCTGGGAATTGAACCCGGGTCCCTGGCGCTGTGAGGCAGCAGTGCTAACCCACTGTGCCACTGTGTCAAGTCCCCTTGTCCCGAGCTGGGAATTGAACCCGGGTCCCTGGCGCTGTGAGGCAGCAGTGCTAACCCACTGTGCCACTGTGTCAAGTCCCCTTGTCCCGAGCTGGGAATTGAACCCGGTCCCTGGCGCTGTGAGGCAGCAGTGCTAACCCACTGTGCCACTGTGTCAAGTCCCCTTGTCCCGAGCTGGGAATTGAACCCGGGTCCCTGGCGCTGTGAGGCAGCAGTGCTAACCCACTGTGCCACTGTGTCAAGTCCCCTTGTCCCGAGCTGGGAATCGAACCCGGGTCCCTGGCGCTGTGAGGCAGCAGTGCTAACCCACTGTGCCACTGTGTCAAGTCCCCTTGTCCCGAGCTGGGAATTGAACCCGGGTCCCTGGTGCTGTGAGGCAGCGGTGCTAACCCACTGTGCCACTGTGTCAAGTCCCCTTATCCCGAGCTGGGAATTGAACCCGGGTCCCTGGTGCTGTGAGGCAGCGGTGCTAACCCACTGTGCCATCAGACTGTCTTCTCCTCGAGGAGTCAGCCGTGGGCACTTATAGGGAGGAGAACCAACAGCTCAGAGCCCCAAGGCCATCCATCCCGCTGACTCTGGGAATGTCCGACCATTCCCAGCCCCCTCTTCGTCTGAACCTCATCAGCCTCACGCCAAGGAGGGTGACTCTGCCACACAGCAGGACCCCAAAGGTAGGCCGGGGACCCCACGTCTCAGAGGGCCCACACCAAGTATCAACACAGACATAGCAGTCAGCAGACCACCTCCCCTGCTGTGGGTGTCGGGGATGTAACAAGACAGAGTGCCAGGGTTAGTAAGGTCATGATGTAGTTACAGAGCCTGGACGCAGGCGCTAATCATTAACAGTGAGTGTTATTCACGTCATTCCTTCATAAAATGAAGTCACATGTCACAGTCCAGCTCCACTCCTCTGAGCAGTGTGTAACCGTCTGATCACAGTTCCAAAATCACTGCCTACATCCGTGGTACTTGCATCGCGATCAGGGTCTGTGTGGAGTTTGCACATTCTCCCCATGTCTGCGTGGGTTTCCTCCGTGTACTCCGGTTTCCTCCCGCCCTCCAAAGATGTGCAGCTAAGATGGAACGGCCATACTAAATTAACCCTTTGTGTCCAAGGATAAGAACATAAGAAATAGGAGCAGGAGTAGGCCATCTAGCCCTTCGAGCCTGCCCCGCCATTCAATAAGATCACGGCTGATCTGAAGTGGATCAGTTCCACTTTCCCGCTCTCTCCCCATAACCCTTAATTCCCTTGTCTATCAGAAACCTATCTACCCGTGACTTCAATATATTTAGCGAGGTAGAACATAGAACATAGAACATAGAACATTACAGCGCAGAACAGGCCCTTCGGCCCACGATGTTGCGCCGACCAGTTACAAAACAATGACCCACTAGCCTAAACCAATCCCTTTTCATCCATAAACCTATCCACAGATCTCTTAAACGCCCCCAAACTAGGTGCATTTACAACTGCAGCTGGCAGGGCATTCCAGTCCCTCACCACCCTCTGGGTAAAGAACCTACCCATGACATCAGTCCTATAACTACCCCCCCTTAATTTAAAATCGTGCCCCCTCGTGCTAGCTTTCTCCATCCTAGGAAAAAGGCTATCACTATCTACCCTGTCTAAACCTCTAATCATCTTATATGTTTCAGTGAGATCCCCTCTTAGCTGCCTTCTTTCCAGCGAAAACAACCTCAAATCTCTCAGTCTCTCCTCATAGGATCTCCCCTCCATACCAGGCAACATCCTGGTAAACCTCCTCTGCACCCTCTCCAAAGCCTCTACATCCTTCCTGTAATGCGGGGACCAGAACTGCACACAAAACTCCAAGTGTGGCCGCACCAGAGTTGTGTACAGTTGCATCATGACGCTGCGACTCCTAAATTCAATCCCCCTACCAATAAACGCCAAGACTCCGTATGCCTTCTTAACAACCTTATCTACTTGATTCCCAACTTTCAGGGATCTATGTACACATACACCTAGATCCCTCTGCTCCTCCACACTATTCAAAGTCCTCCCGTTAGCCCTATACTCAACACATCTGTTATTCCTACCGAAATGAATTACCTCACACTTCTCCACATTAAACTCCATCCGCCACCTCTCAGCCCAGCTCTGCAACCTTTCTAAGTCATCCTGCAAACTATGACACCCTTCCTCACAATCTACCACACCTCCGACTTTGGTGTCATCAGCAAACTTACTAATCCACCCAACTATACCCTCATCCAGATCATTAATAAAAATTACAAACAGCAGTGGCCCCAAAACAGATCCCTGAGGCACACCACTTGTAACCGAACTCCATGACGAATATTTCCCATCAACCACCACTCTCTGTCTCCTATCTGCTAGCCAATTCCTGATCCAATTACCTAGATCACCCCCAATCCCATACATCTGCATTTTCTGCAGAAGCCTACCATGGTGAACCTTATCAAACGCCTTGCTAAAATCCATATACACCACATCAACTGCCTTACCCCTATCCACCTCTTTGGTCACTTTCTCAAAGAACTCGATAAGGTTAGTAAGGCATGACCTACCCGCTACAAAACCATGCTGACTGTCCCTAATCAACTCATTACTTTCCAAATAACTATAAATCCTGTCTCTAATAATCCTTTCCAAAACCTTACCCACCACAGAAGTAAGACTCACCGGTCTATAATTCCCAGGGAAGTCCCTTCTCCCCTTCTTAAACAATGGGACAACATTTGCTGTCCTCCAATCTTCTGGTACTATACCAGAGACATATACCAGAGCCCCCACCACTTCAACGGGCAGAGAATTCCAGAGATTCACCACCCTTTGAGTGAAGAAGTTCCTCCTCAACTCCGACCTAAACTGCCCCCCCCCCCCCCTTATTTTGAGGCTGTGCCCTCAAGATGTATAGGTTAGGGGGATTAGCAGGGTAAATGTGTGGGGTTATGGGGTCTGGGTAAGATGCTCTGCTGGAGGGTCAGTCCAGAGCCAATGGGCCGAATGGCCTCTCCAGCATAGAACCAGCATAGAACCCTACAGTGCAGAAACAGGCCCTTCGGCCCATCGAGTCTGCACCGAACACAATCCCACCCAGACCCTATCCCCATATCCCTATACACTTTACCTGCTAATCTACACATCCCAGGACACTAAGGGGCAATTTTTAGCATAGCCAATGAACCTAACCCGCACATCTTTGGACTGTGGGAGGAAACCGGAGCACCCGGAGAAAACCCACGCAGACACGAGGAGAATGTGTAAACTCCACACAGGCAGTGACCCGAGCCGGGAATCGAACCCAGGACCCTGGAGCTGTGAAGCAGCAGTGCTAACCCACTGTGCTACCGTGCCGCCCACACTGCACTGTAGAGATTCTGTGATATTATGGTTTGAAAAGCCTGCTCTTTTGTGAATGGGTTTATTTGATTTGAGCAGTTATCGGAGCTGGTGGACAGAGATTTATTCAGTTGATGTTATGCACATCCTGGCTTTCAGGAAGCATTTGCTCAGACCCTCATTTGGGAGTCTGGAGTTAGCGTCAACACTCGCCGGCTCCCAGGTAAAAATGGTAAATTGGGTTACTAATTGGAGATGCCATAGGAAGATGGAGCAGTTATCAACAATAGCAATCCTAATTGGGCAGTTAGAACCATTGGATTCCCCCGAGGTGTCAGGTTGGGTCTGCGCTGGGTAAAATTACTCATTAATGACTTTGATTAGCGCCTTGTCAGGAAATCTACATTTCCAGATGCTTTGGGTAGAGCACTTTAGTGGCTGTGCTCCTGGGCTAGTCACAGGCCTGTTGACAGTCAGTCCTGCCTCTCACTGGCAAATGCTCACTTTTCCCTTTGCGAATTTCGATCATCGAGTAGAATCAAATCCCTACACTACAGAAGGAGGCCATTCAGTCCGTCGACCACCATGGTGGACTCTCAGAGGCTATTTCCCCGGGTTGAAATGGTCGCTACGAGAGGACACAGATTTAAGGTGCGGGGAGGGAAGTACAGAGGTGATGTTGGGGGTAAGTTTTTCACTCAGAGGGTAGTGAGTGATTGGAATCGGCTGCCGTCGTCGGTGGTGGAGGCGAACTCGCTGGGGTCTTTTAAAAGACTTCTGGATGAGTATATGGGGTTTAATGGGATTGGGGGTTATAGATAGGTCTATAGATTGGTGGCGTTGATGTGATCGGCGCAACTCGAGGGCCGAAGGGCCTGTTTGTGCTGTAATGTTCTATAACTGCAAAATCTCACCCAGGCCCTCTTCCCGCGCCCCCACACATTTATCCTGATGGTCCCCCTGACAATAGGGGCAATTTATCACAGCCAATCAACCTAACCCGCACATCTTTGGACTATGGGAGGAAACCCAAGCAGACACGGGGAGAATGTGCAAACTCCACACAGACAGTGACCGGGATTGAACCTGGAACCCTGGTGCTGGGAGGCAGCAGTGCTAACCACTGATCCTTTATAATGAGGAGAGGCTTGGCTTGGGTGCCCCTGATTGGTGAATCGGTGACAAGTGGGTTACACTTGGGTTAAAATGATTGTTCTGAGGTGAGGCCTAATCTCCGGGCCAGGACGTGGGTGAGGAATTTGTGCATTTATATAGCAACTTTCACTCCAACTCTAAGGGTGGAATTTTCTGACCAAGTTCACCCCAAAACTGGAAAATCCCGCCTAAAGTCAATGGACATTCGCAGCGAACCCTCAGCACTGCAGCCCTCCCTCAGCACCGCAGCCCTCCCTCAGCACCACAGCCCTCCCTCAGCACCGCAGCCCTCCCTCAGCATCGCAGCCCTCCCTCAGCACCGCAGCCCTCCCTCAGCACCACAGCCCTCCCTCAGCACCGCAGCCCTCCCTCAGCATCACAGCCCTCCCTCAGCACCGCAGCCCTCCCTCAGCATCACAGCCCTCCCTCAGCACCGCAGCCCTCCCTCAGCACCGCAGCCCTACCTCAGCACCACAGCCCTCCCTCAGCACCGCAGCCCTCCCTCAGCACCGCAGCCCTCCCTCAGCACCGCAGCCCTCCCTCAGCATCACAGCCCTCCCTCAGCACCGCAGCCCTCCCTCAGCACCACAGCCCTCCCTCAGCACCGCAGCCCTCCCTCAGCACCGCAGCCCTCCCTCAGCAACACAGCCCTCCCTCAGCAACACAGCCCTCCCTCAACACCGCAGCCCTCCCTCAGCAACACAGCCCTCCCGCAGCACCACAGCCCTCCCTCAGCACCACAGCCCTCCCTCAGCACCACAGCGCTCCCACAGCATCGCAGCCCTCCCTCAGCACCACAGCCCTCCCTCAGCACCACAGCCCTCCCTCAGCACCACAGCGCTCCCTCAGCACCACAGCGCTCCCTCAGCATCGCAGCCCTCCCTCAGCATCGCAGCCCTCCCTCAGCACCACAGCGCTCCTTCAGCACCACAGCGCTCCCTCAGCACCACAGCGCTCCCTCAGCATCGCAGCCCTCCCTCAGCACCACAGCCCTCCCTCAGCACCACAGCCCTCCCTCAGCACCACAGCGCTCCCTCAGCATCGCAGCCCTCCCTCAGCACCACAGCCCTCCCTTAGCATCGCAGCCCTCCCTCAGCATCGCAGCCCTCCCTCAGCACCGCAGCCCTCCCTCAGCATCGCAGCCCTCCCTCAGCACCTCAGCCCTCCCTCAGCACCACAGCCCTCCCTCAGCACCACAGCCCTCCCTCAGCATCGCAGCCCTCCCTCAGCATCGCAGCCCTCCCTCAGCACCGCAGCCCTCCCTCAGCATCGCAACCCTCCCTCAGCACCGCAGCCCTCCCTCAGCACCACAGCCCTCCCTCAGCATCGCAGCCCTCCCTCAGCATCGCAGCCCTCCCTCAGCACCGCAGCCCTCCCTCAGCACCACAGCCCTCACTCAGCATTGCAGCCCTCCCTCAGCACCGCAGCTCTCCCTCAGCACGGCAGCCCTCCCTCAGCACCGCAGCCCTCCCTCAGCACCGCAGCGCTCCCTCAGCACCGCAGCCCTCCCTCAGCACCACAGCCCTCCCTCAGCACCACAGCCCTCCCTCAGCACCACAGCGCTCCCTCAGCACCACAGCGCTCCCTCAGCACCGCAGCCCTCCCTCAGCACCGCAGCCCTCCCTCAGCATCGCAGCCCTCCCTCAGCACCGCAGCCCTCCCTCAGCACCACAGCCGTCACTCAGCACCGCAGCCCTCCCTCAGCACCACAGCCCTCCCTCAGCACCACAGCCCTCCCTCAGCACCACAGCCCTCCCTCAGCACCGCAGCCCTCCCTCAGCACCACAGCCCTCCCTCAGCACCGCAGCCCTCCCTCAGCACCACAGCTCTCCCTCAGCACCGCAGCCCTCCCTCAGCACCGCAGCGCTCCCTCAGCACCACAGCCCTCCCTCAGCACCGCAGCCCTCCCTCAGCACCGCAGCCCTCGCTCAGCACCGCAGCACTCCCTCAGCACCACAGCCCTCCCTCAGCACTGCAGCCCTCCCTCAGCACCACAGCCCTCCCTCAACACCGCAGCCCTCCCTCAACACTGCAGCCCTCCCTCAGCACTGCAGCCCTCCCTCAGCACCGCAGTGCTCCCTCAGCACTGCAGCCCTCCCTCAGCACCGCAGCCCTCCCTCAGCACCGCAGCCCTCCCTCAGCACCACAGCCCTCCCTCAGCACCGCAGCCCTCCCTCAGCACCGCAGCCCTCCCTCAGCACCACAGCCCTCCCTCAGCACTGCAGCCCTCCCTCAGCACCACAGCCCTCCCTCAGCACCGCAGCCCTCCCTCAGCACCACAGCCCTCCCTCAACACTGCAGCCCTCCCTCAGCACCACAGCCCTCCCTCAGCACCGCAGCCCTCCCTCAGCACCACAGCCCTCCCTCAGCACCACAGCCCTCCCTCAGCACCGCAGCGCTCCCTCAGCACCACAGCCCTCCCTCAGCACCGCAGCCCTCCCTCAGCACTGCAGCCCTCCCTCAGCACCACAGCCCTCCCTCAGCACCGCAGCCCTCCCTCAGCACCGCAGCCCTCCCTCAGCACCACAGCCCTCCCTCAGCACCACAGCCCTCCCTCAGCACCACAGCCCTCCCTCAGCATCGCAGCCCTCCCTCAGCATTGCAGCCCTCCCTCAACACCGCAGCCCTCCCTCAGCACCGCAGCCCTCCCTCAGCACCACAGCCCTCCCTCAGCACCACAGCCCTCCCTCAGCACCTCAGCCCTCACTCAGCACCGCAGCCCTCCCTCAACACCACAGCCCTCCCTCAGCACCACAGCCCACCCTCAGCACCACAGCCCTCCCTCAGCACCACAGCCCTCCCTCAACACCACAGCCCTCCCTCAACACCACAGCCCTCCCTCAGCACCGCAGCCCTCCCTCAGCACCGCAGCCCTCCCTCAACACCACAGCCCTCCCTCAACACCACAGCCCTCCCTCAGCACCACAGCCCTCCCTCAGCACCACAGCCCTCCCTCAGCACCGCAGCCCTCCCTCAGCACCGCAGCCCTCCCTCAACACCACAGCCCTCCCTCAACACCACAGCCCTCCCTCAGCACCACAGCCCTCCCTCAGCACCACAGCCCTCCCTCAACACCACAGCGCTCCCTCAGCACCGCAGCCCTCCCTCAACACCACAGCCCTCCCTCAGCACCACAGCCCTCCCTCAGCACCACAGCCCTCCCTCAGCACCGCAGCCCTCCCTCAGCACCACAGACCTCCCTCAGCACCACAGCCCTCCCTCAGCACCACAGCCCTCCCTCAGCACCTCAGCCCTCACTCAGCACCGCAGCCCTCCCTCAGCACCACAGCCCTCCCTCAGCACCACAGCCCTCCCTCAACACCACAGCCCTCCCTCAGCACCACAGCCCTCCCTCAGCACCGCAGTCCTCCCTCAACACCACAGCCCTCCCTCAGCACCACAGCCCTCCCTCAGCACCACAGCCCTCCCTCAGCACCTCAGCCCTCACTCAGCACCGCAGCCCTCCCTCAACACCACAGCCCTCCCTCAGCACCACAGCCCTCCCTCAGCACCTCAGCCCTCACTCAGCACCGCAGCCCTCCCTCAACACCGCAGCCCTCCCTCAGCACCGCAGTCCTCCCTCAACACCACAGCCCTCCCTCAGCACCACAGCCCTCCCTCAGCACCGCACACTCCCTCAGCACCACAGCCCTCCCTCAGCACCACAGCCCTCCCTCAGCACCTCAGCCCTCACTCAGCACCGCAGCCCTCACTCAGCACCGCAGCCCTCCCTCAACACCACAGCCCTCCCTCAGCACCTCAGCCCTCCCTCAGCACCACAGCCCTCCCTCAGCACCTCAGCCCTCCCTCAGCACCACAGCCCTCCCTCAGCACCACAGCCCTCCCTCAGCACCTCAGCCCTCACTCAGCACCGCAGCCCTCCCTCAACACCACAGCCCTCCCTCAGCACCACAGCCCTCCCTCAGCACCACAGCCCTCCCTCAGCATCGCAGCCCTCCCTCAACACCACAGCCCTCCCTCAGCACCACAGCCCTCCCTCAGCACCACAGCCCTCCCTCAGCACCGCAGCCCTCCCTCAACACCACAGCCCTCCCTCAGCACCTCAGCCCTCACTCAGCACCGCAGCCCTCCCTCAGCACCACAGCGCTCCCTCAGCACCGCAGCCCTCCCTCAGCACCGCAGCCCTCCCTCAGCACCACAGCCCTCCCTCAGCATCACAGCCCTCCCTCAGAACCACAGCCCTCCCTCAGCATCACAGCCCTCCCTCAGAACCACAGCCCTCCCTCAGCATCACAGCCCTCCCTCAGCACCACAGCGCTCCCTCAGCACCTCAGCCCTCACTCAGCACCGCAGCCCTCCCTCAGCACCGCAGCCCTCCCTCAGCATCGCAGCCCTCCCTCAGCACCGCAGCCCTCCCTCAACACCACAGCCCTCCCTCAACACCACAGCCCTCCCTCAGCACCACAGCCCTCCCTCAGCACCGCAGCCCTCCCTCAGCACCACAGCGCTCCCTCAGCACCACAGCCCTCCCTCAGCACCGCAGCCCTCCCTCAGCACCGCAGCCCTCCCTCAGCACCGCAGCCCTCCCTCAGCACCTCAGCCCTCCCTCAGCACCACAGCCCTCCCTCAGCACCACAGCCCTCCCTCAGCATCACAGCCCTCCCACAGAATCGCAGCCCTCCCTCAGCACCGCAGCCCTCCCTCAGCACCAGCCCCCCCTCAGCACCACAGCCCTCCCGCAGCACTGCAACCCTCCCTCAGCATCGCAGCCCTCCCTCAGCACCACAGCCCTCCCTCAGCATCGCAGCCCTCCCTCAGCACCACAGCCCTCCCTCAGCACCACAGCCCTCCCTCAGCACCGCAGCCCTCCCTCAGCATCACAGCCCTCCCACAGCATCGCAGCCCTCCCTCAGCACCGCAGCCCTCCCTCAGCACCAGCCCTCCCTCAGCACTGCAACCCTCCCTCAGCACCGCAGCCCTCCCTCAGCACCACAGCCCTCCCTCAGCACTGCAACCCTCCCTCAGCATCGCAGCCCTCCCTCAGCACCAGCCCTCCCTCAGCACCGCAGCCCTCCCTCAGCACCGCAGCCCTCCCTCAGCACCACAGCCCTCCCTCAGCATCACAGCCCTCCCTCAGCACCGCAGCCCTCCCTCAGCACCAGCCCTCCCTCAGCACTGCAGCCCTCCCTCAGCGCCGCAGCCCTCCCTCAGCACCACAGCCCTACCTCACCACCGCAGCCCTCCCTCAGCACCACAGCCCTCCCTCAGCACCGCAGCCCTCCCTCAGCACCACAGCCCTACCTCACCACCGCAGCCCTCCCTCAGCACCACAGCCCTCCCTCAGCACCGCAGCCCTCCCTCAGCACCAGCCCTCCCTCAGCACCAGCCCTCCCTCAGCGCCGCAGCACTCCCTCAGCATCGCAGCCCTCCCTCAGCACTGCAGCCCTCCCTCAGCACCACAGCCCTCCCTCAGCACTGCAGCCTTCCCTCAGCACCGCAGCCCTCCCTCAGCACCAGCCCTCCCTCAGCACTGCAACCCTCCCTCAGCACTGCAACCCTCCCTCAGCACCGCAGCCCTCCCTCAGCACTGCAGCCCTCCCTCAGCGCCGCAGCCCTCCCTCAGCACTGCAGCCCTCCCTCAGCATCGCAGCCCTCCCTCAGCACCAGCCCTCCCTCAGCACCGCAGCCCTCCCTCAGCACCAGCCCTCCCTCAGCACCGCAGCCCTCCCTCAGCGCCGCAGCCCTCCCTCAGCACCGCAGCCCTCCCTCAGCACCGCAGCCCTCCCTCAGCACCGCAGCCCTCCCTCAGCACCGCAGCCCTCCCTCAGCACCAGCCCTCCCTCAGCACCGCAGCCCTCCCTCAGCGCCGCAGCCCTCCCTCAGCACCACAGCCCTCCCTCAGCACCGCAGCCCTCCCTCAGCACCGCAGCCCTCCCTCAGCACCGCAGCCCTCCCTCAGCACCGCAGCCCTCCCTCAGCACCAGCCCTCCCTCAGCACCGCAGCCCTCCCTCAGCGCCGCAGCCCTCCCTCAGCACCGCAGCCCTCCCTCAGCACCGCAGCCCTCCCTCAGCACCGCAGCCCTCCCTCAGCACCGCAGCCCTCCCTCAGCACCAGCCCTCCCTCAGCACCGCAGCCCTCCCTCAGCACCAGCCCTCCCTCAGCACTGCAGCCCTCCCTCAGCGCCGCAGCCCTCCCTCAGCACCACAGCCCTCCCTCAGCACTGCAGCCCTCCCTCAGCATCGCAGCCCTCCCTCAGCACCGCAGCCCTCCCTCAGCACCAGCCCTCAATCAGCACTGCAACCCTCCCTCAGCACCAGCCCTCCCTCAGCACTGCAGCCCTCCCTCAGCATCGCAGCCCTCCCTCAGCACCGCAGCCCTCCCTCAGCACCAGCCCTCCCTCAGCACTGCAACCCTCCCTCAGCACTGCAACCCTCCCTCAGCACCGCAGCCCTCCCTCAGCACCGCGCAACTGCAGCCCTCCCTCAGCACCGCAGCCCTCCCTCAGCACCGCAGCCCTCCCTCAGCACTGCAACCCTCCCTCAGCACTGCAACCCTCCCTCAGCACCGCAGCCCTCCCTCAGCACCGCGCAACTGCAGCCCTCCCTCACCACCGCAGCCCTCCCTCAGCACCACAGCCCTCCCTCAGCACCACAACCCTCCATCAGCACCGCAGCCCTCCCTCAGCACCACAGCCCTCCCTCACCACCACAGCCCTCCCTCACCACCGCAGCCCTCCCTCAGCACCACAGCCCTCCCTCAGCACCGCAGCCCTCCCTCAGCACCACAGCCCTACCTCACCACCGCAGCCCTCCCTCAGCACCACAGCCCTCCCTCAGCACCGCAGCCCTCCCTCAGCACCAGCCCTCCCTCAGCACCAGCCCTCCCTCAGCGCCGCAGCACTCCCTCAGCATCGCAGCCCTCCCTCAGCACTGCAGCCCTCCCTCAGCACCACAGCCCTCCCTCAGCACTGCAGCCTTCCCTCAGCACCGCAGCCCTCCCTCAGCACCAGCCCTCCCTCAGCACTGCAACCCTCCCTCAGCACTGCAACCCTCCCTCAGCACCGCAGCCCTCCCTCAGCACTGCAGCCCTCCCTCAGCGCCGCAGCCCTCCCTCAGCACTGCAGCCCTCCCTCAGCATCGCAGCCCTCCCTCAGCACCAGCCCTCCCTCAGCACCGCAGCCCTCCCTCAGCACCAGCCCTCCCTCAGCACCGCAGCCCTCCCTCAGCGCCGCAGCCCTCCCTCAGCACCGCAGCCCTCCCTCAGCACCGCAGCCCTCCCTCAGCACCGCAGCCCTCCCTCAGCACCGCAGCCCTCCCTCAGCACCAGCCCTCCCTCAGCACCGCAGCCCTCCCTCAGCGCCGCAGCCCTCCCTCAGCACCACAGCCCTCCCTCAGCACCGCAGCCCTCCCTCAGCACCGCAGCCCTCCCTCAGCACCGCAGCCCTCCCTCAGCACCGCAGCCCTCCCTCAGCACCAGCCCTCCCTCAGCACCGCAGCCCTCCCTCAGCGCCGCAGCCCTCCCTCAGCACCGCAGCCCTCCCTCAGCACCGCAGCCCTCCCTCAGCACCGCAGCCCTCCCTCAGCACCGCAGCCCTCCCTCAGCACCAGCCCTCCCTCAGCACCGCAGCCCTCCCTCAGCACCAGCCCTCCCTCAGCACTGCAGCCCTCCCTCAGCGCCGCAGCCCTCCCTCAGCACCACAGCCCTCCCTCAGCACTGCAGCCCTCCCTCAGCATCGCAGCCCTCCCTCAGCACCGCAGCCCTCCCTCAGCACCAGCCCTCAATCAGCACTGCAACCCTCCCTCAGCACCAGCCCTCCCTCAGCACTGCAGCCCTCCCTCAGCATCGCAGCCCTCCCTCAGCACCGCAGCCCTCCCTCAGCACCAGCCCTCCCTCAGCACTGCAACCCTCCCTCAGCACTGCAACCCTCCCTCAGCACCGCAGCCCTCCCTCAGCACCGCGCAACTGCAGCCCTCCCTCAGCACCGCAGCCCTCCCTCAGCACCGCAGCCCTCCCTCAGCACTGCAACCCTCCCTCAGCACTGCAACCCTCCCTCAGCACCGCAGCCCTCCCTCAGCACCGCGCAACTGCAGCCCTCCCTCACCACCGCAGCCCTCCCTCAGCACCACAGCCCTCCCTCAGCACCACAACCCTCCATCAGCACCGCAGCCCTCCCTCAGCACCACAGCCCTCCCTCACCACCACAGCCCTCCCTCACCACCGCAGCCCTCCCTCAGCACCACAGCCCTCCCTCAGCACCACAGCCCTCCCTCAGCACCACAGCCCTCCCTCACCACCACAGCCCTCCCTCAGCACCACAGCCCTCCCTCAGCACCACAGCCCTCCCTCAGCACCACAGCCCTCCCTCAGCATCGCAGCGCTCCCTCAGCACCGCAGCCCTCCCTCAGCATCGCAGCCCTCCCTCAGCACCGCAGCCCTCCCTCAGCACCACAGCCCTCCCTCAGCACCACAGCCCTCCCTCAGCACCACAGCCCTCCGTCAGCATCACAGCCCTCCCTCAGCACCGCAGCCCTCCCTCAGCACCACAGCCCTCCCTCAGCATCACAGCCCTCCCTCAGCACCACAGCCCTCCCTCAGCATCACAGCCCTCCCTCAGCAACGCAGCCCTCCCTCAGCACCACAGCCCTCCCTCAGCATCGCAGCCCTCCCTCAGCACCACAGCCCTCCCTCAGCATCGCAGCCCTCCCTCAGCATCGCAGCCCTCCCTCAGCACCGCAGCCCTCCCTCAGCACCACAGCCCTCCCTCAGCATCACAGCCCTCCCTCAGCACCGCAGCCCTCCCTCAGCACCGCAGCCCTCCCTCAGCACCGCAGCCCTCCCTCAGCACCGCAGCCCTCCCTCAGCACCACAGCCCTCCCTCAGCACCACAGCCCTCCCTCAGCACAACAGCCCTCCCTCAGCACCACAGCCCTCCCTCAGCACCGCAGCCCTCCCTCAGCACCACAGCCCTCCCTCAGCATCACAGCCCTACCTCAGCACCGCAGCCCTCCCTCAGCACCACAGCCCTCCCTCAGCATCACAGCCCTCCCTCAGCACCGCAGCCCTCCCTCAGCATCACAGCCCTCCCTCAGCACCACAGCCCTCCCTCAGCACCACAGCCCTCCCTCAGCACCGCAGCCCTCCCTCAGCACCGCAGCCCTCCCTCAGCATCACAGCCCTCCCTCAGCACCACAGCCCTCCCTCAGCACCACAGCCCTCCCTCAGCACCACAGCCCTCCCTCAGCACCGCAGCCCTCCCTCAGCACCGCAGCCCTCCCTCAGCACCGCAGCCCTCCCTCAGCACCGCAGCCTTCCCTCAGCATCGCAGCCCTCCCTCAGCATCGCAGCCCTCCCTCAGCACCGCAGCCCTCCCTCAGCACCGCAGCCCTCCCTCAGCACCGCAGCCCTCCCTCAGCACCGCAGCCCTCCCTCAGCACCGCAGCCCTCCCTCAGCACCGCAGCCCTCCCTCAGCACCGCAGCCCTCCCTCAGCACCGCAGCCCTCCCTCAGCACCGCAGCCCTCCCTCAGCACCGCAGCCCTCCCTCAGCACCGCAGCGCTCCCTCAGCACCACAGCGCTCCCTCAGCACCGCAGTACTCCCTCAGCACCTCAGTGCTCCCTCAGCACCACAGCCCTCCCTCAGCACCGCAGCCCTCCCTCAGCACCACAGCCCTCCCTCAGCACTGCAGTGCTCCCTCAGCAATGCAGCCCTCCCTCAGCATCGCAGCCCTCCCTCAGCACCGCAGCCCTCCCTCAGCACCGCAGCCCTCCCTCAGCACCACAGCCCTCCCTCAGCACCGCAGTGCTCCCTCAGCAATGCAGCCCTCCCTCAGCACCGCAGCCCTCCCTCAGCACCGCAGCCCTCCCTCAGCACCGCAGCCCTCTCTCAGCACCACAGCCCTCTCTCAGCACCACAGCCCTCCCTCAGCACCTCAGCCCTCCCTCAGCACCACAGCCCTCCCTCAGCACCTCAGCCCTCCCTCAGCATCGCAGCCCTCCCTCAGCACCACAGCGCTTCCTCAGCACCGCAGCCCTCCCTCAGCACCGCAGCCCTCCCTCAGCACCACAGCCCTCCCTCAGCACCACAGCCCTCCCTCAGCACCACAGCGCTCCCTCAGCAACGCAGCCCTTCCTCAGCACCGCAGTGCTCCCTCAGCAATGCAGTACTCCCTCAGCACTGCAGCCCTCCCTCAGCACCGCAGTGCTCCCTCAGCAATGCAGTACTCCCTCAGCACTGCAGTACTCCCCCAGCACTGCAGTACTCCGTCAGCGCTCCCTCAGCACCGCAGTGCTCCCTCAGCAATGCAGTACTCCCCCAGCACTGCAGTACTCCCACAGCGCTCCCTCAGCACCGCAGTACTCCCTCAGCGCTCCCTCAGCAGTGCACAGTGAGTGTCAGTCTGGATTTTGTGCTCAGTTTGCTGGGGTCAGACGTGAAGCCATGACTGCAGAACTCCGAGACTCGGGACTACCCGGGGGGTTATCGCAAACTGCAGCGGGGGAGGTGAAAGGGTCTTTGGCATCACCACTCCTGAGTTTGGGGTGGGGGCCGACACTGCCAGCTGTTGCGGGGGGGGGGGCAGTGGATTCAGTGGCTTTGTGGGCCCCCTGAAGGTAAGAGGTGACCGAGGGGTGGGGTGAGGGTGGGTGGGTGAGAGAGGGTGTGGGACGGGAGGTGTGGGGCTGGAGCATAGAATGCAGAGCCTGGAGAAGGGGCAGAGCCTGAAGCCAGCGGGGAAGTAAAGTGGGAACAGAAACAAAAGGCAGGAGGGGGGAAAAGTGGAAGGCAGAGAAACCAAAGATAAAAATCGAAAAGAACCCCAATATATCATAATTGTAAGAGGGCAATAAGAACCAAGCCTGAAAGCTGTGTCTCAATGCGAGGAGTATTTGTAATAAGGTGGATGAATTAACCAAGTAGAGAGCCATTAATGAACATAGAACATAGAACATTACAGCACAAACAGGCCCTTCGGCCCTCGAGTTGCACCGATCACATCAACCCCTCCAGTCTATAGACCTATCTATAACCCCCAATCCCATTAAACCCCATATACTCATCCAGAAGTCTTTTAAAAGACCCCAGCGAGTTCGCCTCCACCACCGATGACGGCAGCCGATTCCATTCACTCACCACCCTCTGAGTGAAAAACTTACCCCTAACATCACCTCTGTACTTCCCTCCCCGCACCTTAAATCTGTGTCCTCTCGTAGCGACCATTTCAACCCGGGGAAATAGCCTCTGAGAGTCCACCCTATCTATTCCTCTCAACATTTTATAAACTTCGATCATAGAACATAGAACATAGAACATAGAACATAGAACATTACAGCGCAGAACAGGCCCTTCGGCCCACGATGTTGCGCCGACCAGTTACAAAACAATGACTCACTAGCCTAAACCAATCCCTTTTCATCCATAAACCTATCCACAGATCTTTTAAACGCCCCCAAACTAGGTGCATTTACAACTGCAGCTGGCAGGGCATTCCAGTCCCTCACCACCCTCTGGGTAAAGAACCTACCCCTGACATCTGTCCTATAACTACCCCCCCTTAATTTAAAATCGTGCCCCCTCGTGCTAGCTTTCTCCATCCTAGGAAAAAGGCTATCACTATCTACCCTGTCTAAACCTCTAATCATCTTATATGTTTCAATGAGATCCCCTCTTAGCCGCCTTCTTTCCAGCGAAAACAACCCCAAATCTCTCAGTCTCTCCTCATAGGATCTCCCCTCCATACCAGGCAACATCCTGGTAAACCTCCTCTGCACCCTCTCCAAAGCCTCTACATCCTTCCTGTAATGTGGGGACCAGAACTGCACACAAAACTCCAAGTGCGGCCGCACCAGAGATGTGTACAGTTGCATCATGATGCTGCGACTCCTAAATTCAATCCCCCTACCAATAAACGCCAAAACTCCGTATGCCTTCTTAACAACCTTTTCTACTTGATTCCCAACTTTCAGGGATCTATGTACACATACACCTAGATCCCTCTGCTCCTCCACACTATTCAAAGTCCTCCCGTTAGCCCTATAATCAACACATCTGTTATTCCTACCGAAATGAATTACCTCACACTTCTCCACATTAAACTCCATCTGCCACCTCTCAGCCCAGCTCTGCAACCTTTCTAAGTCATCCTGCAAACTATGACACCCTTCCTCACAATCTACCACACCTCCGACTTTGGTGTCATCAGCAACTTTGGTGTCATCAGCAATCAGGTCGCCTCTCAACCTTCGCCTCTCCAGGGAAAAGAGTCCCAGCTCCCTCAACCTATCTTCATAAGGCATGCCTCCCAGTCCAGGCAACATCCTTGTAAATCTCCTCTGCACCCTTTCAATAGCTTCTACGCCTTTCCTATAGTGAGGCGACCAGAACTGCGCACAGTACTCCAAATGAGGTCTGACGAGGGTCCTGTAAAGTTGCAGCATTACCTCCCGACTCCTAAACTCAATCCCTCGATTAATGAAGGCCAGTACACCATACGCCTTCTTGACCACCTCCTCCACCTGCGAGGCTGATTTAAGAGTCCTGTGGACCCGGACCCCGAGATCCTTCTGCTCTTTAACGCTACTAAGACTCCTGCCCTTGATAGTGTACTCGTTCATCCCGTTGGTTCTGCCGAAATGGACGACTACATGGATTTGATGTAATTGGGTTCACGGAGACCTGGATTGGGAGGCATGCCTTATGAGGATAGGTTGAGGAAGCTAGGTCTCTTCTCCCTGGAGAGACGAAGGTTGAGAGGCGACCTGATCGAGGTTTATAAGATGTTGAGAGGAATAGATAGGGTGGATTCTCGGAGGCTATTTCCCAGGGCTGAAATTAGATAGATAGAACCCTACAGTGCAGAAACAGGCCCTTCGGCCCATCGAGTCACTGATCCCTGATCCGTATCCCTGATCAGATTGCAGCGCTCCAGATGCTCATACATCCTATCCTTGAGGATCCTCTCCATTATCTTGCCTATAACTGAAGTCAAGTTCACTGGCCTATAGTTCCCTGGGTTATCCCTCTGACCCTTCTTAAACAACGGTACAACATTTGCAATCCACCAATCCTCTGGGACCTCACCTGTGTCCAAAGAAGAGACAAAGATTTGCGTCAGAGGCCCAGCAATTTCATCCCTCACCTCCCTTAGCAGCCTAGGATAGATGCCATCAGGCCCCGGAGATTTGTCCGTCTTTATATTGTCTAAAAGTCCCAACACCTCTTCCCTCGTGATGACTATTTCCCTCAACGGATCCTCAAACTTCTCAAGCACAGCAGCAGAGGACTGACCCCTCTCCTGAGTGAATACCGACGCAAAGTATTCATTCAAGATCTCCCCCATTCCCCCAGGCTCCAAGCATAGTTCCCCTCCTCTGTCCCTGAGAGGACCAATGTTCCCTCTAACCATCCTTTTGTTTCTAATATAAGAGTAAAATGCCTTAGGATCTTCCTTAATCCTACCCGCCAAAGCCATTTCGTGGCCCCTTTTTGCCTTTCTGATGCCCCTTTTAAGTTCCCTCCTACATTCTCTGTATTCTTCTAACGCTATCTCTGTCCTCAAATGCCTCGATCTAGTGTACGCTTCCCTCTTTCTCCTGACCAGGATGGGTAACAAATTGTCCCTATATTGGACCTCCCTGATCCTCACACATTAGGCATAGACTAGAGTCATGAATAGGTCACTAACCATGGGACGGCGGCGCGGGCTCGTTGGGCCGAAGGGCCTGTTTCCCGTGCTGTTTTGTTCTTTGTCGAGTCTGCACCGAACACAATCCCACCCAGACCCTATCCCCAGATCCCTACACATTTTACCTGCTAATCCCTCTAACCTACACATCCCAGGACACTAAGGGGCAATTTTAGCATAGCCAATGAACCTAACCCGCACATCTTTGGACTGTGGGAGGAAACCGGAGCACCCGGAGAAAACCCACGCAGACACGAGGAGAATGTGCAAACTCCACACAGGCAGTGACCCGAGCCGGGAATCGAACCCAGGATCCTGGAGCTGTGAAGCAGCAGTGCTAACCATTGTGCTACCGTGCCGCCCCAAATGGTCGCTACGAGAGGACACAGGTTTAAGGTGCTGGGGAGCAGGTACAGAGGAGATGTCAGGGGTAAGTTTTTCACTCAGAGGGTGGTGAGTGAATGGAATCGGTGGTGGTGGTGGATTCGATAGGGTCTTTTAACAGACTTCTGGATGAGTACATGGGACTTAAAAGGATTGAGGGTTATAGGTAAGCCTAGTAGGGAGGGATCTGATCGGCGCAACTTGTGGGCCGAAGGGCCTGTTTCTGCTGTAGTTTTTCTATGTTCTATGAGACTTGACTCCAGAGTGACCAGCGATGGGAACTCAACATCCAGGGACATTCAATATCCAGGAAAGATAGACGGGAAGGAAAAGGGGGTGGGGCGGCATTGCTGGTTAAAGAGGAGATAAATGCAATAGTAAGTAAGGAAGGACATTTGCCTGCACGATATGGAATCTGTATGGGTGGAGCTGCGGAACACCAAAGGACAAAAAAGGCTAGTGGAAGTTGCACCAAACCGTAGTAGTGAGGTTGAGGTTGGGAGCAAGCAGGAAATTAGTGATGCGTGCAGTAAGGGTACAGCAGTTATTGTGGGTGACTTCAATCTGCACATTGATTGAGCTCACAAAACTGGTAGCAATGCAATGGAGGAGGATTTCCTGGAATGTATAAGGGATGGTTTTCTCGACCAAAATGTCAAGGAACCAACTAGAGAGCTGGCCGTCTAGACTAGGTATTGTGTAATGAGAGAGGATTAATTAACAACCTTATGGTGCGATATCTTTTGGGAAAGAGTGACCATAATATAGTAGAATTTTTCATTAAAATGGAGAGTGACACAGTTAAGTCTGAGACGATGGTCCTGAACTTGAGGAAAGGCAGTTTTTATGGTATGAGATGTGCAGGATAAACTGGCAAAGGATATTTGAGAGATTGATGGTGGATAGCCAGTGGCAGACATTTAAAGAACATACGGATGAACTTTAACAACTGTACATTCCCTGTCTGCGTAAGATTAAAATGGGGAAGGTGGCTCATCCATGGCTAACAAGGGAAATCAGGGATCATGTTAAAGCCAAAGAAGAGGCAGATAGATTGGCCCAAAAAAGTAGTAAACCTGAGGACTGGGAGAAATTTAAAATCTAGCAGAGGGAAGAGAAAAAGGCTAGGGAAGACAAATGCAGGTCCCTTACAGTTTAGAAGCAGGTGAGCTCATAATGGGGAACAAAGAAATGGCAGACCAGCTGAACAAATACTTTGGATCTTCAGTAAAGAGGACACAAATAACTTTCCAGAAACAGAGGGTCTAGCATGAAGGAGGAACTAAAGGAAATCCTTATTAATCAGGAAATTGTTGGGATTAAAACCCATCTCAGAGAACTCAAGGAAATGGCCCAAGGAATAGTGGATACATTGGTGATCATTATCCAGCATCCTATAGACACTGGGAGAGTTCCAGTGGATTGGAGGGTAGCTAAGATAACCCCACTTTTTAAAGAAGGAGGGAGAGAGAAAACTGGGAATTATAGACCAGTTAGCCTGACATCGGTGGTGCGGAAAATGCTGGAGTCAGTTAGTAAGGGTGAAATAACTGGGCATTTGGAAAGGGGTGACATGATTGGTCCAAGTCAGCATGGATTCATTAAAGGGAAATCACGCTTGACAAATCTTCTGGAATTTTTTGAGAATGTGACCAGTAGAGTGAACAAGGGTGAACCAGTGAATGTTGTGTATCTGGACTTTCAAAAAGCTTTTGACAAGGTCCCACACCAGAGCTAAGTGAGAAGACTTAAAGCTCATGGTTTTGGGGGTAATGTATTGACATGGATAGAGAACTGATTGGGGATTGGAAGCAGAGAGTAGGAATAAATCGGTCCTTTTCAGAGTGGCAGACAGTGACTAGTGCGGTACCGCAGGGTTCAGTGCTGGGACCCCAGCTATTCACAATGTACATCAATGGTTTGGATGAAGGAATTGAATGCAATATCTCCAAATTTGCAGACGATAGTAAGCTGGGTGGCAATGTGTGAGGAGGATGCTAAGAGGCTGCAGAGTGACTTGGACAGGCTGGTTGAATGGGCAAATACTTGGCAAATGCGACATAACGAGGATGAATGTGAGGTTTTTGGTGGCAAAAACAGGAAGGAAAATTATTATCTGAATGGTGGCAGTTTGGGAAAAGGGGAAGTGTAACATGACCTGGGTGTCATGATGGAACAGTCGCTGAAGGCTGGCATGCAGGTACAGCAGGCGATGAGGAAAGCTAGTGGCATGCTGGCCTTCATAGCAAGAGGAGCTGAGTATAGGAGTAAAGCTGCAGTATACAGAGCCTTGGTGAGCCCACACCTTGAGTGTTGTGTGCAGTTTTGGTCTCCTAGGCTGGGGAAGGACATTCTCGCTATTGAGGGAGTCCAACAAAGGTTCGCCAGACTGATTCCTGGAATGGCAGGACTGACACATGAAGAGAGACTGGATTGACTGGGCTTGTACTCACTGGAATTTAGAGGAATGAGAGGGGATCTCACAGAAACATATAAAATCCTGATGGGACTGGACAAGCGGGAAGAATGTTCCCGATGTGGGGGAAGTCCAGAACTAGGGTCACTGTCTAAGAATAAAGGGTAAGCCATTCAGGACTGAGACGGGGAAGAACCCCTTCACTCAGAGAGTTGTGAACCTGTGGAATTCTCTACCACAGAAAGCTGTTGGGGCCAGTTTGTTAAATGTGTTCAGGTGGGAGCTGGACGTGACCCGTGTGGCTGAAGGGATCAAGGGGTTTGGAGAGAAAGTGGGAGTGGGATAGTGACAGTGCATGAGCGACCACGATCATATTAAATGATGGGTGGAGGTTTGAAGGGCAGAATGACCTCCTCCTGCACCTATTTTCCATGTTTCAATGTTTCCAGGCAGTGGTTGTGAATTTGGGAGACGCTGTCAAAGGATCTTTGCTGAGTTCCTGCAGTGTATCTTGTAGATGGTACACACGACTGCCACTGTTCGTTAGTGTTGGGAGGGAATGGGTGTTTGTGGATGGGGGAGCAATCAATGCTTTATCCTGGGTGGTGTCGAGCTTCTTGAGTGTTGTTGGAGCCGCACCCATCCAGGCAAGTGGGGAGTATCCCATCACACTCCGGACTTGTCCCTCATCGATGGTGGACAGGCTATGGGGAGTCCGGACGTGAGTTAACCACTGCAGAATTCCCAGACTTTGATTTGTGTTTGTATTCATATGGCTGGGTCCAGTTCAACATCTGGTCAATGGTAACCCCCAGGATGTTGGCAGTGGGGAATTCAGTGATGGCAATGCCATTGAATGTCATAGGGCAATGGTTAGATTCCCTCTTGCTGGAGATGGTCATTGCCTGGCACTTGTGTGGCATGGAGGTTACTTGCCACTTGTCAGCCCAAGCCTGGGTATTGTCCAGATCTTGTTGCAGTTGAACATGAACTGCTTCAGTACCTGAGGAGTCACGAACGGTGCTGAACTTTGTACAAACATCAGTGAACATCCCCAATTCTGACCTTACGACAGAGGGAAGGTCATTGGTGAAGCAGCTAAAGATTGTTGAACCTCGGACACTACCCTGAGGGACTCCTGCAGGGATGTCCTGGAGCTGAGATGACTGACCCTCCACAACCACAACCATCTTCCTATGTACCAGGTATGACTCCAACCAGCGGAGAGTTTGCCCCCTGATTCCCATTGATTCCAGTTTCGCTAAGGTTCCTTGATGCCACACCCAGTCGAACGCAGCCTTGATGTCGAGGGGCAGTCACTCTCACCTCACCTCTGGAATTCAGCTCTTTTTGTCCATGTTTGAACTGAGGTTGCAATGAGGTCAGGAGCTGAGTGACCCTGGTGAAACCCAAACTGGGCATCGCTGAGCAGGTTATTGCTGAACAGGTGCTGCTTGATAGAACAGTTAATGACCCCTTCCATCACTTTAGTGGTGATCAAGAGTAGATGGACAGTAATGGCTGGGTTGGATTTGTCCTGCTTTTTGAGTACAGGACATACCCGGGCAATTTTCCACATTGCTGGGTAGATGCCAGTGTTGTAACTGTACTGGAAGAACTTGGCTAGGGGAGTGGCAAGTTCTGGAGCACAGGTCTTCAGTACTTTTGCAGAATGTTATCAGGGTTCGTTGCCTTTGCAGTATCCAGTGCCTTCAGCCATTTCTTGATATCACCGATGACATTCACTCCAAGCTCTCACTCTTCTCTCTATTCCATTTATTGAGTATTCTCTTGCCTCGCCAGGCTGCACCACCTCACACCTCTCTGGGTTAAATCCCACCTTCCACCTCTCTGCTTATTCAGGCTGCCTCTCTCCGTAGATTGATACCATCCTCACTTTCCCATTACTCCAAATTTGGGATCTTCGGCAAGTTTTGAAATTTTAACTCTCGGAGAAAACTAATGGAAAGAAAACACAAAATGATTCTCAAACATTTGCGTTGACTACGAATCTTTATTCAGTTCTTTATACCCCGTCTGTGCGATTCTCAAAAGCAGGAAATGTTGAAAAACCGTGTCTGGAAAATTATTTTGTAACTTTTGATAAAGTTATTATTTGTTTTGTTAATTTGTGGGACTTGGATATCATTGGCTGCCCAGTATCTGTTGCCTGCCCCAATTTGCCCAAAGGCAGTTAGGAATGAACCCGTTGCTGTTGGTTATTTGGATAGAACATAGAAGCCTACAGTGCAGAAACAGGCCCTTCGGCCCATCGAGTCTGCACCGAACACAATCCCACCCAGACCCTATCCCCATATCCCTACACATTTTACCTGCTAATCCCTCTAACCTACACATCCCAGGATACTAAGGCGCAATTTTAGCATAGCCAATGAACCTAACCCACACATCTTTGGACTGTGGGAGGAAACCGGAGCACCCGGAGAAAACCCACGCAGACACGAGGAGAATGTGCAAACTCCACACAGGCAGTGACCCGAGCCGGGAATCGAACCCAGGACCCTGGAGCTGTGAAGCAGCAGTGCTAACCACTGTGCTACCGTGCCGCCCTAGTGTGAGATAAGCGTGAGATATTTCAGTTTCCACAGTGGATGTTTCCTCCAGATGAGAAAATCCCAGCAACAGCTGCAGTTTATTGTTGCTTTCTCCCTGCACCTTGTGGGGCACTAAGGCAGACTTTGACCTGGTCCTATAGCTAGTAATTCCCAGGTCACTTGTCTATCGCCGTGGGGGCTTGTAGCTTGAGAGGGCCACTCCACTTGGAGGTTTACAGCATGGAAACAGGCCCTTCGGCCCAACTCATCCATGTCACCCTTTTTTTACCACTAAGCTAGTCCCAATTGCCCACGTTTGGCCCATATCCCTCTATACCCATCGTAGCCATGTAACTGTCTAAATGCTTTTTAAAAGACAAAATTGTACCCACCTCTACTACTGCCTCTGACATCTCGTTCCAGACACTCACCACCCTCTGGGTGAAAAAATTGCCCCTCTGGGCCCTTTTGTATCTCTCCCCTCTCACCTTAAACCTCTGCCCTCTGGTTTTAGACTCCTCTACCTTTGGGAAGAGATATTGACTATCCAGCGGATCTATTATTACTTTATAGACCTCTATAAGATCGCCCCTCAGCTTCCTTATATTTCAAACCATCAAGCCCTGGTAACATCCAAGTACATTTTTTCTATATTCTTTCTAGTTTAATAATATCCTTTCTATAACAGTGACAGAACAGTACACAGTATTCCAAGTGTGGCCTTATCAATGTCTTGTACAAGGTATCCCAGCTCCATTAAGTGTGACTGATCCGGAGTCTCTCCCACTCTTACCGCCAGACACTGGCACATATGGAAGGATTTGCAGGTTGGCATTGCCTGTTCCTCGCCCGTCAAGTCCTGGGGTGAGTCCCTGACTCAGAGGCAGGGACACTCCTCACTGCGCCCCTGAGCTACAGCCAAAAGTTTATTCACAAGTAGGCTTACATTCACACAGTGATGAAGTTACTGTGAAAAACCCTAGTTGCCACACTCCAGCACCTGTTCGGGTACACTGAGGGAGAATTTATCATGGCCAACGCGCCCTAACCATCATGTCTTTCAGACTGCGGGAGGAAACCGGAGCACCCGGAGGAAACCTGACGCCTCCTGACTCCCCAAAGCCGATCCACCATCTACAAGGCACATAAGAACATAAGAACATAAGAACATAAGAAATAGGAGCAGGAGTAGGCCATCTGGCCCTTCGAGCCTGCCCCTCCATTCAATAAGATCATGGCTGATCTGTCGTGGCTCAGTTCCACCTTCCCGCCCTCTCCCCATAACCCTTAATCCCTTCTCTTATCAAAAACCCATCAACCCGCGTCTTAAAAATATTTAGCGAGGCAGCCTCCACCACTTCAACGGGCAGAGAATTCCAGAGATTCACCACCCTTTGAGTGAAGAAGTTCCTCCTCAACTCCGTTCTAAGAAGTTCCTCCTCAACTCCCCTTTATCTTGAGGCTGTGTCCCCTAGTCCTACTATCCTTTCTGAGCGGGAAGAGTCTCTCCACCTCTATCCTATCCATCCCATTCATCATCTTATACGTCTCAATGAGATCTCCCCTCATTCTTCTAAACTCTAACGAATACAAGCCTAGTTTATTCAGTCAGGAGTGTGATGGAACATTCCCCGCTTGCCTGGATGGGTGCAACTCAAGAAACTCAACACCATCCAGGACAAAGCAGCCCACTTGATTGGCACCCCATCCACAAACATACAGTCCCTCAACCACTCACGCTTGGTAGCAGCAGCGTGTACCATCTACAAGATGCATTGCAGCAACTCATCAACGAGCCTTAGACAGCACCTTCCAAACCCAAGACCACTTCCATTTCGAAGGACAAGGGCAGCGAATACATGGGGAGACCCACCACCTGCTAGTTCCTCTCCAAGCCACTCACCATCCTGACTTGGAAATATATCGCCGTTCCTTCACAGTGTCCGGGTCAAAATCCTGGAATTCCCTCCCTAACGGCACTGTGGGTCAATCCACAGCACATGGACCGCAGTGATTCAAGAAGGAAGCTCCCCACCACCTTCTCAAGGGGCAACTAGGGATGGGCAATAAATACTGGCCCAGCCAGCGATGCCCATGTCCCACAAATGGCCTCCTATTGCTATCCAAGCCTGTAACAGGGTCATTTAGGTGTAGTGTATACGTTTCTTTATAAAGTGTGCAGATTTAGAGGGGAATTAAGAAGTATCCAATTCAGATGATGGTATGGTGGCACAGGGGTTAACACTGCTGCCTCACAGCGCCAGGGACCTGGGTTCGATTCCCAGCTTGGGTCACTGTCTATGTGGTGGTTTGCACATTCTCCCCGTCTCTGTGTGGGTTTCCTCCCACAATCCAACGATGCAGATTTGATAGGGTCTTTTAGGAAACTTTTGGATGAGTACATGGGACTTAGTAAGACAGGGGATAATAGGGTAAGCCTAGTAGGTAGGGATATGTTCGGTGCAAGTTGTGGGCCGAAGGGCCTATTTGTGCTGTAGTGTTTCTATGTTCTATGATGTGCGAGTTAGGTGGATTGGCCATGCTAAATTGCCCATAGGGTCAGGGAGATTACTTAGGGTAAATATATGGCATTATGAGGATAGGGCCTGGGTGGGATTGTGGTTAGTGCAGACTTGATGGGCCAAATGGCCTCCAACTGCACTACAGGATTTTATGAGTATAATATCAAGAGTAGGAGTCTTGGCAGTGTAGAGGATCAGAAGGACCTTGGGGTCCGGGTCCATAGGACTCTTAAATCAGCCTCGCAGGTGGAGGATGTGGTCAAGAAGGCGTATGGTGTACCGGCCTTCATTAATTGAGTTTAGGAGTCGGGAGGTAATGCTGCAACTTTATAGGACCCTTGTCAGACCCCATTTGGAGTACTGTGCGCAGTTCTGGTCGCCTCACTACAGGAAGGATGTGGAAGCTATTGAGATTGTGCAGAGGAGATTTACAAGGATGTTGCCTGGACTGGGAGGCATGCCTTATGAAGATAGGTTGAGGGAGCTCGGTCTCTTCTCCCTGGAGAGACGAAGGTTGAGAGGCAACCTGATAGAGGTTTATAAAATGTTGAGAGGTATAAATAGGGTGGATTCTCGGAGGCTATTTCCCAGGGTTGAAATGGTCGCTACGAGAGGACACAGGTTTAAGGTGCTGGGGAACAGGTACAGAGGAGATGTCAGGGGTACGTTTTTCACTCAGAGGGTGGTGAGTGAGTGGAATCGGCTGCCGTCAGTGGTGGAGGTGAACTCGTTGGGGTCTTTTAAGAAACTTCTGGATGAGTACGTGGGATTTAATGGGATTGAGGGTTATAGATAGGCCTGGTAGGTAGGGATATGATCGGCGCAACTTGTGGGCCGAAGGGCCTGTTTGTGCTGTAGTGTTCTATGTTCTACGTTCTATGATTCTATTTATTTAACCTAGAAGGTGTTGGGAGTCATGTACTCACCACCTCAAAGGCTGAAACCCTCACTACCTTAAAACAAAAGCACTTGACCTGCTCTGGAGGTGATGCAATCTACAGCGCGACACCCCAACAGCTGGAAAGTGGGGTCAGACTCTGCACTGGTTGGCATGGATCTGATGGGCTGAATGGCCTCTTCTGTTCCATAAATTTTCCATTAGAGTGCTCTGTTCAAGTTTAACATAAAGCCCAGTGTAACACAGCCGTTACTTATCCCCCAAGGATTACTTACAGTTCTCAAAGGTTGGCTTCAGAAACTTCAGATCTGGGCCTGCTTACTTTTCCCATCTCCGTGGTGAGTTCATTTATATTTCAGCACAGTTACACTCAGCTTTGCCAATACCCATTTCACACACCAAAGCAAAGCACCTTTATATTTAATCCAGCACTTCTCACTTCATAAAAAATGGAAAGTTCTGGAAACGCTCGGCGGGTCACCCGATGCCTGCCAGGAGAGAGACGGAAGGTCAACTTGTAGTGTTTTGAGACCATAAAAGATAGGAGCAGAATTAGGCCACTCGGCCCATCCCCATTCTCCTCCCCATTCTCCTGCCTTTTCCCCATAACCCTTGACTCGCTTATTTATCAAGAATCTATCGATCTGTGTCTTATTTATCAAGAATCTATCGATCTGTGTCTTATTTATCAAGAATCTATCGATCTGTGTCTTATTTATCAAGAACCTATCTATCTGTGTCTTATTTATCAAGAACCTATCTATCTCTGTCTTAAAGACACTCAATGACCCGGCCTCCACAGCCTTCTGTGGCAAAGAGTTCCACAGATTCCCCACTCTCTGCCTGAAGAAATTCCTCCTCATCTCTGTATTAAAGGAGCGTCCCTTTAGCCTGAGGTCGTGCCCACTGACCACATCAACCTTTCACTGGAGCCGACTGCTCACAACCCATCAGAATGTTCCAGAACACTTCACTGCCAATGAATCACCTTCCTTCAACCGAAAGCAATGCCAGTGGTAATCAAAAAAAATTATTTCAAAGGGGTATCGATAAAAAAAGTTATCAGTATATCAGGATGTGGAGTAGCTGCAATGGATTATTAGAATTTAGATTCTTCCGCGAGGTATGGGTGTCGCTGGCTAGGCCAGCATTTATTGCCCATTGAGAAGGTGTTGGTGAGCTGCCTTCTTGAATCACTGCAGTCCATGTGGTGTAGGTACACCCACAGTGCTGTTAGGAAAGGAGTTCCAGGATTTTGGGTTGAGTAACATAGAACATCGAACATTACAGCACAAACAGGCCCTTCAGCCCACAAGTTGTGCCAATCATATCCCTACCTACCAGGCCTATCTATAACTCTCAATCCCACTAAACCCCATATACTCATCTAGAAGTCTTTTAAAAGACCCCAGCGAGTTTGCCTCTACCACCACCGACGGCAGCCAATTCCACTCACTCACCACCCTCTGAGTGAAAGACTTACCCCTGACATCTCCTCTGTACCTGCTCCCCAGCACCTTAAATCTGTGTCCTCTCGTAGCGACCATTTCAGCCCTGGGAAATAGCCTCCGAGAATCAGCCATGGTAGGCTGATAGAAAAGGTGAAGGCTCATGGGATACAAGGCCAGGTATGTAGATGGGTGAAGAACTGGCTTGGGAGGAGAAGACAGCGGGTAGTAGTGGAAGGCTCCTTTTCCAATTGGAGGTCTGTCACCAGTGGGGTGCCGCAGGGCTCGGTACTAGGACCTCTACTATTTGTAGTATATATTAATGACTTGGAAGAGGGGGTAGGTGGTGTGATCAGCAAATTTGCTGATGACACTAAGATGGTTGGATTGGTGGGTACTGAGGAGCAGTGCCTGGCAATGCAACAGGACATAGACAGGCTGGTAGATTGGGCAGATAGATGGCAAATGGAATTTAATCTGGAGAAATGCGAGGTGATGCACTTTGGCCGGAATAATGTGGAAGGGAGTTATATGATAAAAGGTAGAACTATCCGGAGTATAGATACGCAGAGAGACCTGGGGGTGCAGGTACACAAGTCCCTGAAGGTGTCGGTGCAGGTGCAGAATGTGATGAGGAAAGCGTATGGTATGTTAGCCTTCATAGGAAGGGGTATAGAATATAAGAGTAGGAGTCTGATGTTGCAGTTGTATAGAACGTTGGTTAGGCCTCACCTGGAGTACTGCGTCCAGTTCTGGTCGCCGTACTACTGGAAGGATGTAGAGATCCTGGAGAGAGTGCAGAGGAGATTTACCAGGATGCTGCCTGGTATGGAAGGGCTGTCTTACGAGGAAAGATTGAACGAACTTGGGCTGTTTTCCCTTGAGAGACGTCGGCTGAGGGGGGATCTAATAGAGCTTTATAAGATTATGAAGGGGATAGATAGAGTAAAGGGTGGTAAGCTTTTTCCGCTATTAGAAATGGATAGAACGAGGGGCCACGGGCTTAGGGTGAGGGGGGCTAGGTATAAGACAAATATAGGACAGTTTTTCACACAAAGGATAGTGGAGGTGTGGAATGCACTGCCGTGTAAGGTGGTGGAAGCAGGCATGCTAGGGTTGTTTAAGAGTCACTTAGACAGCCACATGTGCGGTCTACATATAGGGGGATATAGCAGGCCTTACTAAACATTGTAGGCTTGGGATTCCATTTTTGCCTCAGGGATGTTACAGTCTTTGCCTGTTTAATAATGAATTTTTTGTCTCCACAGGCATTTAAGTCCACCTTGTTGACCAGCAAGGGGCATGCATGAGGCAGGTTGTAGTGGACTGCTCTTGGATGTTGCTTCGGGAGTTGCCTATTGCTTCATGTCGTTAGTGTGCTTAAACTGGACCATCTCGAGGGCAACATGACAGCTCAGAGACTATCTCTGTTGCTGTGCGGACACATGGATTTGGGCCTGTGTCTGTGGGAGTTTGCGCGTTCTCCCCGTGGTTGCGTGGGTTTCCTCCGGGTGCTCCGGTTTCCTCCCACATCCCAAAGATGTGCTTTTAGGCTGATTGATTGGGTAACAAATTGTCCCTATATTGGACCTCCCTGATCCTCGCACATTAGGCGTAGACTAAAATCATGAATAGGTCACTGAGACAATGGGACGGCGGCACGGGCTCGTTGGGCCGAAGGGCCTGTTTCCCGTGCTGTGTTGTTCTTTGCTGTTCTTTGCAATCCACCCTATCTATACATCTCAACATTTTATAAACCTCTATCAGGTCGCCTCTCAACCTTCGTCTCTCCAGGGAGAAGAGACCGAGCTCCCTCAACCTATCCTCATAAGGCATGCCTCCCAATCCAGGCAACATCCTTGTAAATCTCCTCTGCACCCTCTCAATAGCTTCCACATCCTTCCTGTAGTGAGGCGACCAGAACTGCGCACAGTACTCCAAGTGGGGTCGAACTGGCTGTGGTTGTGAGAAGTCACTACAGGAATGGGCGCAATGGTCCAAATGAGCTCATTCTGCGTTGTTTGTGTCGATGGATTGTCTATTTTCACCCTTGCTGCCAAATCCCAGCATGCCCCACATCCTCCCTATCACCGTAATCTCCTTTGGGAATCCAGAGAAGGTGCACCAGGTTGATCCCGGGTATGGAGGGATTTTCTCAGGAGGGGAGGTTGAGCAGGTTGGGCCTTACTGGAGTTTAGAAGAACGGGAGGTGACCTTATTGAGACATGTAGAATTCTCAGGGGGCTCGACAGGGTAGGTACTGAGAGGCTGTTTCCCCCTGTGGGAGAGTCTGGGATCAGAGGGCGTAATCTCAGAGTGAGGGGCTACCTGTTTAAAACAAAGGTTAGCAAACCTGTGGAATTCTTTATCAAACTCAGTACACCCCCCGTCTGGAAACTCCAATCACTCAGTGCCCCCTCCTCACTAACTCAAACAGAGGGTCAATACTGAGGGAGTGCCGCACTGGCAGAGGGTCAGGGCGGAGGGAGTGCTGCACAGTCAGAGGGTCAGTGCTGAGGGAGTGCCGCACTGTCAGGGGGTCAGTGCTGAGGGAGTGCCGCACTGTCAGAGGGTCAGTGCTGAGGGAGTGCCGCACTGTCAGAGGATCAGTGCTGAGGGAGTGCCGCACTGTCAGAGGGTCAGTGCTGAGGGAATGCCGCACTGTCAGAGGGTCAGTACTGAGGGAGTGCCGCACTGTCAGAGGATCATTGCTGAGGGAGTGCCGCACTGTCAGAGGATCATTGCTGAGGGAGTGCCGCACTGTCAGAGGGTCAGTGCTGAGGGAATGCCGCACTGTCAGAGGGTCAGTGCTGAGGGAGTGCCGCACTGTCAGAGGGTCAGTACTGAGGGAGTGCCGCACTGTCAGAGGGTCAGTGCTGAGGGAGTGCCGCACTGTCAGAGGGTCAGGTGCTGAGGGAGTGCTGCACTGTCAGAGGGTCAGTGCTGAGGGAGTGCCGCACTGTCAGAGGGTCAGGTGCTGAGAGAGTGCCGCATTGTCAGAGGGTCAGTACTGAGGGAGTGCCGCACTGTCAGAGGGTCAGTGCTGAGGGAGTGCCGCACTGTCAGAGGGTCAGTGCTGAGGGAGTGCCGCACTGTCAGAGGGTCAGTACTGAGGGAGTGCCGCACTGTCAGAGGATCATTGCTGAGGGAGTGCCGCACTGTCAGAGGGTCAGTGCTGAGGGAGTGCCGCACTGTCAGAGGGTCAGTGCTGAGGGAGTGCCGCACTGTCAGAGGGTCAGTACTGAGGGAGTGCCGCACTGTCAGAGGGTCAGTGCTGAGGGAGTGCCGCACTGTCAGAGGGTCAGTACTGAGGGAGTGCCGCACTGTCAGAGGGTCAGTACTGAGGGAGTGCCGCACTGTCAGAGGGTCAGTGCTGAGGGAGTGCCGCACTGTCAGAGAGTCAGTACTGAGGGAGTGCCGCACTGTCAGAGGGTCAGTACTGAGGGCGTGCCGCACTGTCAGAGGGTCAGTGCTGAGGGAGTGCCGTACTGTCAGAGAGTCAGGTGCCATCTCTCGGATGGAGGGTTAATGCGAGGCTCTTTTTGCTCTGTCTGGTGACCCTCTCCTGCTACTCTAATGAGGAAGAGTGAAGTTTTTAATCTCCCTCCCCGCATTTCCCCCCAACCACCATCATTAGAAAGGGACGATGCCACATTAACAGCTTATTGATTGTCCAATATCACTGCGCAGACATTGGGGGACATGTTTTGTACCTGACCACAGTGAATGGTGATAAGAAGTGTTTACTTGTCTGACGCAGAGAGGGACGTTCCGAGGTATAAAAGTCACTATATAAATGCAAGTGTATTTCTCTTGAGTTAACTTTCATCTTTCCATCGATAGTGTAGCTGATAGGGTGTACAGTAGAATTAAAAATAAGTGTGTACAAGTCATTTCCATTCTGTATTTGCATTTGGAGAGGATTTAACTGCGCAGAGAATGTCAAACATTTCCCCTTTCACTGATATGTTGTACAGAATGAAAAGTGTTCCACTGACACCTGCTGGGGTAAAGCGACATTGCAGGAAAACTGGCAAAGACACGGAGCTGCTTCCATACCTCTGGACATCCATGTTCCTACGGAATACAGCAAAAAGTGTAGTTTGTCCTGAGGGAGTGCCGCACTGTCAGAGGGTCACTGCTGAGGGAGTGCCGCACTGTCAGAGGGTCAGTGCTGAGGGAGTGCCGCACTGTCAGAGGGTCAGTGCTGAGGGAGTGCCGCACTGTCAGAGGGTCAGTGCTGAGGGAGTGCCGCACTGTCAGAGGGTCAGTACTGAGGGAGTGCCGCACTGTCAGAGGGTCAGTGCTGAGGGAGTGCCGCACTGTCAGAGGGTCAGTGCTGAGGGAGTGCCGCACTGTCAGAGGGTCAGTGCTGAGGGAGTGCCGCACTGTCAGAGGGTCAGTGCTAAGGGAGTGCCGCACTGTCAGAGGGTCAGTGCTGAGGGAGTGCCGCGCTGCCAGAGGGTCAGTGCTGAGGGAGTGCCGCACTGTCAGAGGGTCAGTGCTGAGGGAGTGCCGCACTGTCAGAGGGTCAGTACTGAGGGAGTGCCGCACTGTCAGAGGGTCAGTGCTGAGGGAGTGCCGCACTGTCACAGGGTCAGTGCTGAGGGAGTGCCGCACTGTCAAAGGGTCAGTGCTGAGGGAGTGCCGCACTGTCAGAGGGTCAGTACTGAGGGAGTGCCGCACTGTCAGAGGGTCAGTGCTGAGGGAGTGCCGCACTGTCAGGGGGTCAGTGCTGAGGGAGTGCCGCACTGTCAGAGGGTCAGTGCTGAGGGAGTGCCGCACTGTCAGAGGGTCAGTACTGAGGGAGTGCCGCACTGTCAAAGGGTCAGTGCTGAGGGAGTGCCGCACTGTCAGAGGGTCAGTACTGAGGGAGTGCCGCACTGTCAGAGGGTCAGTGCTAAGGGAGTGCCGCACTGTCAGAGGGTCAGTGCTGAGGGAGTGCCGCGCTGCCAGAGGGTCAGTGCTGAGGGAGTGCCGCACTGTCAGAGGGTCAGTGCTGAGGGAGTGCCGCACTGTCAGAGGGTCAGTACTGAGGGAGTGCCGCACTGTCAGAGGGTCAGTGCTGAGGGAGTGCCGCACTGTCAGAGGGTCAGTGCTGAGGGAGTGCCGCACTGTCAAAGGGTCAGTGCTGAGGGAGTGCCGCACTGTCAGAGGGTCAGTACTGAGGGAGTGCCGCACTGTCAGAGGGTCAGTGCTGAGGGTGTGCCGCACTGTCAGGGGGTCAGTGCTGAGGGAGTGCCGCACTGTCAGAGGGTCAGTGCTGAGGGAGTGCCGCACTGTCAGAGGGTCAGTACTGAGGGAGTGCCGCACTGTCAAAGGGTCAGTGCTGAGGGAGTGCCGCACTGTCAGAGGGTCAGTACTGAGGGAGTGCCGCACTGTCAGAGGGTCAGTGCTGAGGGAGTGCCGCACTGTCAGAGGGTCAGTACTGAGGGAGTGCCGCACTGTCAGAGGGTCAGTGCTGAGGGAGTGCCGCACTGTCAAACGGTCAGTGCTGAGGGAGTGCCGCACTGACAGAGGGTCAGTACTGAGGGAGTGCCGCACTGTCAGAGGGTCAGTGCTGAGGGAGTGCCGCACTGTCAGGGGGTCAGTGCTGAGCGAGTGCCGCACTGTCAGAGGGTCAGTGCTGAGGGAGTGCCGCACTGTCAGAGGGTCAGTACTGAGGGAGTGCCGCACTGTCAGAGGGTCAGTGCTGAGGGAGTGCCGCACTGTCAGAGGGTCAGTGCTGAGGGAGTGCCGCACTGTCAGAGGGTCAGTGCTGAGGGAGTGCCGCACTGTCAGAGGGTCATTGCTGAGGGAGTGCCGCACTGTCAGACGGTCAGTACTGAGGGAGTGCTGCACTGTCAGAGGGTCAGTGCTGAGGGAGTGCCGCACTGTCAGAGGGTCAGTACTGAGGGAGTGCCGCACTGTCAGAAGGTCAGTGCTGAGGGAGTGCCGCACTGTCAGAGGGTCAGTGCTGAGGGAGTGCCGCACAGTCAGAGGGTCAGTGCTGAGGGAGTGCCGCACTGTCAGAGGGTCAGTGCTGAGGGAGTGCCGCACTGTCAGAGGGTCAGTGCTGAGGGAGTGCCGCACTGTCAGAAGATCAGTGCTGAGGGAGTGCCGCACTGTCAGATTGTCAGTGCTGAGGGAGTGCCGCACTGTCAGAAGGTCAGTGCTGAGGGAGTGCCGCACTGTCAGAGGGTCAGTGCTGAGGGAGTGCCGCACTGTCAGAGGGTCAGTGCTGAGGGAGTGCCGCACTGTCAGAGGGTCAGTGCTGAGGGAGTGCCACACTGTCAGTGGGTCAGTGCTGAGGGAGTGCCGCACTGTCAGAGGGTCAGTGCTGAGGGAGTGCCGCACTGTCAGAGGGTCAGTGCTGGGGGAGTGCCGCACTGTCAGAGAGTCAGTACTGAGGGAGTGCCACACTGTCAGAGGGTCAGTACTGAGGGAGTGTCGCACTGTCAGAGGGTCAGTGCTGAGGGAGTGCCGCACTGTCAGAGGGTCAGTACTGAGGGAGTGTCGCACTGTCAGAGGGTCAGTACTGAGGGAGTGTCGCACTGTCAGAGAGTCAGTACCGAGGGAGTGCCACACTGTCAGAGGGTCAGTACTGAGGGAGTGTCGCACTGTCAGAGGGTCAGTGCTGAGGGAGTGCCACACTGTCAGAGGGTCAGAGCTGAGGGAGTGCCGCACTGTCAGTGGGTCAGTGCTGAGGGAGTGCCGCACTGTCAGCAGGTCAGTGCTGAGGGAGTGCCGCACTGTCAGAGGGTCAGTGCTAAGGGAGTACCGCACTGTCAGAGGGTCAGTGCTGAGGGAGTGCCGCACTGTCAGAGGGTGAGTGGTGAGGGAGTGCTGTACTGTCAGAGGGTCAGTGCTGAGGGAGTGCCGCACTGTCAGGGGGTCAGTGCTGAGGGAGTGCCACACTGTCAGAGGGTCAGTACTGAGGGAGTGCTGCACTGTCAGAGGGTCAGTGCTGAGGGAGTGCCGCACTGTCAGAGGGTCAGTGCTGAGGGAGTGCCGCACTGTCAGAGGATCAGTACTGAGGGAGTGCCGCACTGTCAGAGGGTCAGTGCTGAGGGAGTGCCGCACTGTCAGAGGGTCAGTGCTGAGGGAGTGCCGCACTGTCAGAGGGTCAGTGCTGAGGGAGTGCCGCACTGTCAGAGGGTCATTGCTGAGGGAGTGCCGCACTGTCAGACGGTCAGTACTGAGGGAGTGCTGCACTGTCAGAGGGTCAGTGCTGAGGGAGTGCCGCACTGTCAGAGGGTCAGTACTGAGGGAGTGCCGCACTGTCAGAAGGTCAGTGCTGAGGGAGTGCCGCACTGTCAGAGGGTCAGTGCTGAGGGAGTGCCGCACAGTCAGAGGGTCAGTGCTGAGGGAGTGCCGCACTGTCAGAGGGTCAGTGCTGAGGGAGTGCCGCACTGTCAGAGGGTCAGTGCTGAGGGAGTGCCGCACTGTCAGAAGATCAGTGCTGAGGGAGTGCCGCACTGTCAGACGGTCAGTGCTGAGGGAGTGCCACACTGTCAGATTGTCAGTGCTGAGGGAGTGCCGCACTGTCAGAAGGTCAGTGCTGAGGGAGTGCCGCACTGTCAGAGGGTCAGTGCTGAGGGAGTGCCGCACTGTCAGAGGGTCAGTGCTGAGGGAGTGCCACACTGTCAGTGGGTCAGTGCTGAGGGAGTGCCGCACTGTCAGAGGGTCAGTGCTGAGGGAGTGTCGCACTGTCAGAGGGTCAGTGCTGAGGGAGTGCCACGCTGTCAGAGGGTCAGTACTGAGGGAGTGTCGCACTGTCAGAGAGTCAGTACTGAGGGAGTGCCACACTGTCAGAGGGTCAGTACTGAGGGAGTGTCGCACTGTTAGAGGGTCAGTGCTGAGGGAGTGCCGCACTGTCAGAGGGTCAGTACTGAGGGAGTGTCGCACTGTCAGAGGGTCAGTACTGAGGAAGTGTCGCACTGTCAGAGAGTCAGTACCGAGGGAGTGCCACACTGTCAGAGGGTCAGTACTGAGGGAGTGTCGCACTGTCAGAGGGTCAGTGCTGAGGGAGTGCCACACTGTCAGAGGGTCAGAGCTGAGGGAGTGCCGCACTGTCAGTGGGTCAGTACTGAGGGAGTGCCGCACTGTCAGACGGTCAGTGCTGAGGGAGTGCCGCACTGTCAGAGGGTCAGTACTGAGGGAGTGCTGCACTGTCAGAGGGTCAGTGCTGAGGGAGTGCCGCACTGTCAGAGGGTCAGTGCTGAGGGAGTGCCACACTGTCAGAGGGTCAGAGCTGAGGGAGTGCCGCACTGTCAGTGGGTCAGTACTGAGGGAGTGCCGCACTGTCAGACGGTCAGTGCTGAGGGAGTGCCGCACTGTCAGAGGGTCAGTACTGAGGGAGTGCTGCACTGTCAGAGGGTCAGTGCTGAGGGAGTGCCGCACTGTCAGAGGGTCAGTGCTGAGGGAGTGCCGCACTGTCAGAGGGTAAGTGCTGAGGGAGTGCCGCACTGTCAAAGGGTCAGTGCTGAGGGAGTGCCGCACTGTCAGAGGGTCAGTACTGAGGGAGTGCCGCACTGTCAGAGGGTCAGTGCTGAGGGAGTGCCGCACTGTCAGGGGGTCAGTGCTGAGGGAGTGCCGCACTGTCAGAGGGTCATTGCTGAGGGAGTGCCGCACTGTCAGAGGGTCAGTACTGAGGGAGTGCCGCACTGTCAGAGGGTCAGTGCTGAGGGAGTGCCGCACTTTCAGAGGGTCAGTGCTGAGGGAGTGCCGCACTGTCAGAGGGTCAGTGCTGAGGGAGCACCGCACTGTCAGAGGGTCAGTGCTGAGGGAGTGCCGCACTGTCAGAGGGTCAATGCTGAGGGAGTGCCGCACTGTCAGAGGGTCAGTACTGAGGGAGTGCCGCACTGTCAGAGGGTCAGTGCTGAGGGAGTGCCGCACTGTCAGAGGGTCAGTGCTGAGGGAGTGCCGCACTGTCAGAGGGTCAGTGCTGAGGGAGTGCCGCACTGTCAGAGGGTCAGTGCTGAGGGAGTGCCGCACTGTCAGAGGGTCAGTGCTGAGGGAGTGCCGCACTGTCAGACGGTCAGTACTGAGGGAGTGCTGCACTGTCAGAGGGTCAGTGCTGAGGGAGTGCCGCACTGTCAGAGGGTCAGTACTGAGGGAGTGCCGCACTGTCAGAAGGTCAGTGCTGAGGGAGTGCCGCACTGTCAGAGGGTCAGTGCTGAGGGAGTGCCGCACAGTCAGAGGGTCAGTGCTGAGGGAGTGCTGCACTGTCAGAGGGTCAGTGCTGAGGGAGTGCCGCACTGTCAGAGGGTCAGTGCTGAGGGAGTGCCGCACTGTCAGAAGATCAGTGCTGAGGGAGTGCCGCACTGTCAGAGGGTCAGTGCTGAGGGAGTGCCACACTGTCAGAGGGTCAGTGCTGAGGGAGTGCCGCACTGTCAGAAGGTCAGTGCTGAGGGAGTGCCGCACTGTCAGAGGGTCAGTGCTGAGGGAGTGCCGCACTGTCAGAGGGTCAGTGCTGAGGGAGTGCCACACTGTCAGTGGGTCAGTGCTGAGGGAGTGCCGCACTGTCAGAGGGTCAGTGCTGAGGGAGTGTCGCACTGTCAGAGGGTCAGTGCTGAGGGAGTGCCACACTGTCAGAGGGTCAGTACTGAGGGAGTGTCGCACTGTCAGAGTCAGTACTGAGGGAGTGCCACACTGTCAGAGGGTCAGTACTGAGGGAGTGTCGCACTGTCAGAGGGTCAGTGCTGAGGGAGTGCCGCACTGTCAGAGGGTCAGTACTGAGGGAGTGTCGCACTGTCAGAGGGTCAGTACTGAGGGAGTGTCGCACTGTCAGAGAGTCAGTGCTGAGGGAGTGCCACACTGTCAGAGGGTCAGTACTGAGGGAGTGTCGCACTGTCAGAGGGTCAGTGCTGAGGGAGTGCCACACTGTCAGAGGGTCAGAGCTGAGGGAGTGCCGCACTGTCAGTGGGTCAGTGCTGAGGGAGTGCCGCACTGTCAGAAGGTCAGTGCTGAGGGAGTGCCGCACTGTCAGAGGGTCAGTGCTAAGGGAGTACCGCACTGTCAGAGGGTGAGTGGTGAGGGAGTGCCGAACTGTCAGAGGATCAGTGCTGAGGGAGTGCTGCACTGTCAGAGGGTCAGTGCTGAGGGAGTGCCGCACTGTCAGAGGGTCAGTGCTGAGGGAGTGCCACACTGTCAGAGGGTCAGTGCTGAGGGAGTGCCACACTGTCAGAGGGTCAGTGCTGAGGGAGTGCCACACTGTCAGAGGGTCAGTGCTGAGGGAGTGCCACACTGTCAGAGGGTCAGTGCTGAGGGAGTGCCGCACTGTCAGAGGGTCGGCGCTGAGGGAGTGCCGCACTGTCAGAGGGTCAGTGCTGAGGGAATGCCGCACTGTCAGAGGGTCAGTGCTAAGGGAGTGCCGCACTGTCAGAGGGTGAGTGGTGAGGGAGTGCTGCACTGTCAGAGGGTCAGTGCTGAGGGAGTGCCGCACTGTCAGAGGGTCAGTGCTAAGGGAGTGCCGCACTGTCAGAGGGTGAGTGGTGAGGGAGTGCTGCACTGTCAGAGGGTCAGTACTGAGGGAGTGCCGCACTGTCAGAGGGTCAGTACTGAGGGAGTGCCACACTGTCAGAGGGTGAGTGCTGAGGGATTGCTGCACTGTCAGAGGGTCAGTACTGAGGGAGTGCCACACTGTCAGAGGGTCAGTGCTGAGGGAATGCCTTACTGTCAGAGGGTCAGTGCTGAGGGAGTGCCGCACTTTCAGAGGGTCAGTACTGAGGGAGTGCCCCACTGTCAGAGAGTCAGTACTGAGGGAGTGCCGCACTGTCAGAGGGTCAGTGCTGAGGGAGTGCCGCACTGTCAGAGGGTCAGTGCTGAGGGAGTGCCGCACTGTCAGAGGGCAGTGTTGAGGGAGTGCTGCACTGTCCGAGGGTCAGTGCTGAGGGAGTGCCGCACTGTCAGAGGGTCAGTGCTGAGGGAGTGCCGCACTGTCAGAGGGTTAGTGCTGAGGGAGTGCCACACTGTCAGAGGGTCAGTGCTGAGGGAGTGCCGCACTGTCAGAGGGTCAGTGCTGAGGGAGTGCCGCACTGTCAGAGGGTCAGTGCTGAGGGAGTGCCGCACTGTCAGAGGGTTAGTGCTGAGGGAGTGCCACACTGTCAGAGGGTCAGTGCTGAGGGAGTGCCGCACTGTCAGAGGGTCAGTGCTGAGGGAGTGCCGCACTGTCAGAGGGTCAGTGCTGAGGGAGTGCTGCACTGTCCGAGGGTCAGTGCTCAGAGAGTGCCGCACTGTCAGAGGGTCAGTGCTGAGGGAGTGCCACACTGTCAGAGGGTCAGTGCTGAGAGAGTGCCGCACTGTCAGAGGGTCAGTGCTGAGGGAGTGCCACACTGTCAGAGGGTCAGTGCTGAGGGAGTGCCACACTGTCAGAGGGTCAGTGCTGAGGGAGTGCCACACTGTCAGAGGGTCAGTGCTGAGAGAGTGCCGCACTGTCAGAGGGTCAGTGCTGAGAGAGTGCTGCATTTATTGGAGTACATGCCATCCATCAGTTTGAATGTTAAATTGATTACCTCTCAGTCCGCACACTGATTGGCGAAATGGTTTCAATGCAGAAGGAGACCATCGTGCACTACCTCTCTGGTAGAGCAATTCACCCAGTGTTCTTCCTTACCACACCCCTGCACATTCTTCAGATAGAAACATAGCGTCATAGAGATTTACAGCTTGGAAGTAGGATCTTTGGCCCAACTTGTCCGTGCCTCCCTTTTTTAACCACTAAGTTAATCCCAATTGCCCCCATTTGGCCCACATCCCTCTATCCCCATGTAACTTTCTAAACGCTTTTTAAAAAACAAAATTGTACCAGCCTCTACTATCCTTCTGGCAGCTCGTTCCAGACACTCACCACCCTCTGTGTGAAAAACCTGCCCCTCTGGACCCTATTATATCTCTCCCCCCTCACCTTAAACCTATACCCTCTAGTTTTAGACTCCCCTACCGTTGGGAAAAGATATTGACTATCTCGCTGATCTGTGCCCCTCATTATTTTATAGACCTCTATAAGATCACCCCTCAGCCTCCTACGCTCCAAAGAAAAAAGTCCCCAGTCTGTCCAGCCTCTCCTTATAATTCAATCCATCAAATCCCAGTAGCATCCCGAGTAAATCTTTCTAGTTTAATAATATCCTTTCTATAATAGTGAGATTTGCTGTTGAATGATTCAGTTGAAGTTGTCTACCACACTCTCAAGCGAAATGTTCCAGATTCTCACCACTGCCGGCATGAAAAACTTTCCCCTCCTCATGTCTTCGCTTCTTCTACACATCACTTTATATTTGTGCCCTCGCATTCTCGAACCTTTTCTGAGTGGGAACAGTTTCTCCCTGTCTACTCTCTCTAGACTCCTCATGATTTTGAACATCTCTATCAAATCTCCTCTTCAAATCTTTTCTCTCCAAGGGGAACAGTCCCAACCTCCCAATCTTTCCCCGTAGGGGAAAGTTAGGGGTAAGTTTTTCACTCAGAGGGTGGTGAGTGAGTGGAATCGGCTGCCGTCGGTGGTGGTGGAGGCGAACTCGCTGGGGTCTTTGAAAAGACTTCTGGATGAGTATATGGGGTTTTATGGGATTTGGGGTTATAGATAGGTGTTGATGTGATCGGCGCAACTCGTGGGCCGAAGGGCCTGTTTGTGCTGTAGTGTTCTATGTTCTATAACTGAAGTTTCTCACCCCTGGAACCATTTTTGTAATCCTCCTCTGCGCTCTCTCCAGTGCATTCACATCCTTCCTATAGTGCGACATCCAGAATTCTACCCTGTTTTTATGTTGCCTCTCCATGTTCTTCCTCCCAAAATGCATCACCTCACACTTCTCCACCTTGAACTTCATCTGCCCCATGCCTCCCACTCCACCAACTTGCCTTTGTCCGTTCTGAAGTTCTACACTCTCCCCTTCATAGTTCACCAAACTTTCCAAGTTTTGTATCATTGGTAAATCTTGAATTTGTGTCCAGTGCATCAAGGTCTACATCATTATACAGGAACCACATGGACCCCAACAGTGATCCTGGAAAACTCGATTACAAACCTCCCTCCATTCTCTAGATCATAAGACCATAAGATATAGGAGCAGAATTAGGCCACTCAGTCCATCATGGCTCATCCCCATTCTCCTGCCTTCTCCCCATAACCCCTGATCCCCTAATTGATCAAGAATCTATCTCTGTCTTAAAGACACTCAATGACCTGGCCTACACAGCCGTCTATGGCAATGAGTTCCACAGATTCACCACTGAAGAAATTCCCCCTCATCTCAGTTTTAAAGGATCATCCCTTCACTCTGAGGTTGCTCCCTCGAGTTCTAGTCTCTCCCACTAGTGGAACCATCCTCTCCATGTCCACTCTATCCAGGCCTCGCAGTATTCCATAAGTTTCGATTAGATTTTGTTGTACAGAACGTTGGTTAGACCGCATTTGGAGTACTGCGTCCAGTTCTGGTCACCTTACTACCGGAAGGACGTGGAGTCTCTGGAAAGGGTGCAGAGGAGGTTTACCAGGATGTTGCCTGGCATGGGGGGACTGGGTTACGAGGAGAGGTTGAAGAAACTGGGACTATTCTCCTTGGAAAGGCGGAGATTGAGAGGGGACATGATAGAAGTATATAAGATAATGAAGGGAATGGATAGAGTTAATAGTGAGAGACTGCTCCCTAGACTGGATACAAACACGAGAGGTCATCATTTAAGGGTGAGGGGGGAGAGGTATAATTTGGAGGTGAGAGGAAGGTTCTTTACGCAGAGAGTTGTAGGGGTCTGGAACGCGCTACCGAGTAGGGTGGTGGAGGCAGGAACATTGGACTCTTTTAAGATGCAGTTAGATAGGCACATGAGTGAAACGAGAATGGAGGGATATGGTAGGGGATATTAAATAGGGTTAAACCTCGGGAGACACCGGAAAGGCAGGCTGTAAGATTAATATTTTGACTTTATTCCACAGGTGGAGGTCCACCTCGTGTCAAACGAGGGGCATTCACACGGCGGGTCGTGCCTGGGCTGCTCTTGGAAGTTCCAGGAGTGGCCTAGAACTTCGTGTCGGTGTGTGTGCTTGATCCTGGACCGGTAGATGGGCGCCGCAACAGCTCAGTGACTAGCACTGCTGGCTGTGCAGGCACATGGATTTGGGCCTGTGTCTGTGGGAGTTTGCTCATTCTCCCTGTGGTTGCGTGGGTTTCCTCCGGGCGCTCCGGTTTCCTCCCACACCCCAAAAATGTGCTCTCAGGCTAATCGGTTTTTACCAAATCGACACTATTTCTTCCCTGAATCTGACTGAGTAGGGTTCCATTCGTAGCCATGCAGGGTAGAATAGGTGTAGGGTGATGTGGCGGCGCGGGCTCGTTGGGCCGAAGGGCCTGTTTCCCGTGCTGGATTGTTCTTTGTTCTTTGTTTGTTATCCCCCCCTCATCCTCCTAAACTCCATTGAGTACAGACCCAGAATCCTCAACCATTCCTCGTCTGACAAACCCCTCATTTCTGGGATCATTCTTGTGAGCCTCCAATTTTATACAACCATAGAAATGTTAGGGTTCAGAAAGCCTCAACCATCAACTTAGGCAGTCAGTTCCAGACACCCACCATCCTCTGGGAGAAGGAGCTTTTCCTCATGACCCACCCCCCCCCCCCCACTGATCCTTCTATCAATCACCTTCAATCTGTGCCCCCTAGTATTGAGCTCAGGGGAAATAAATCTTTCCTGTCTACCCTGTCACAGCCCCTCATAATTCCGTACACCGCAACTCGTTCCCCACTTCAGCTTCCTCTGTTCCAAGGAAAAGAACCTTCACTAATCTAATCTCTCTTCATTGCTACAATTTTTATGCACTGGTAGAATTCTTATAAATTTCTTCTGCACTCTCTCCAGAGTATTTATGTCCTTCCTGTAATGTGGTGACCAGAGCTGTACATAAAAGCCCGTTGTGTGGCACTGTATCAAAAGCCTTTTGGCAATCCGTGTAGACCACATCAACAGCATTGCCCTCATTGACCCTCTCTGCTACCTCATTGAAAAACACCAGCAAATTAGTTGAAAATGCTTTTTCAAAAGAAATATATGCACCTTCCTTAATTAATCCACAGTTATCCCTTTGTGACTATTAATTTTGTCCTGGAGTAAACCATAGAACCCTAGAACCCTACAGTGCAGAAACAGGCCCTTCGGCCCATCGAGTCTGCACCGAACACAATCCCACCCAGACCCTATCCCCATATCCTTACACATTTTACCTGCTAATCCCTCTAACCTACACATCCCAGGACACTAAGGGGCAATTTTAGCATAGCCAATGAACCTAACCCGCACATCTTTGGACTGTGGGAGGAAACCGGAGCACCCGGAGAAAACCCACGCAGACACGAGGAGAATGTGCAAACTCCACACAGGCAGTGACCCGAGCCGGGAATCGAACCCAGGATCCTGGAGCTGTGAAGCAGCAGTGCTAACCCACTGTGCTACCGTGCCGCCTAAATAAAGTTTATTCATTAGTCACAAGTAAGGTTTACATTAACACTGCACTGAAGTCACTGTGACAGTCCCCTAGTCACCACTGTCCATAGAACATTCCAGTGCAGTACAGGCCCTTCGGCCCTCGATGTTGCGTCGACCAGTGGAACCAATCTAATGACCCTCTATTCCAATGTTATCCATATGCCTATCCACTGACCATTATGGGTTATGGGGAGAGGGCGGGAAGGTGGAGCTGAGTCACGACAGATCAGCCATGATCTTATTGAATGGCGGGGCAGGCTCGAGGGGCCAGATGGCCTACTCCTGCTCCTATTTCTTATGTTCTTATGTTCTTATTTGAACGCCCTTAAAGTTGGCGAGTCCACAACTGCTGCAGGCAGGGCATTCCATGCCCTTACTACCCTCCTCAGGTCAACACACCCAACCCACACGTCTTTCAGACTGTGGGAGGAAACCCACGCAGACACGGGGAGAATGTGCAAACTCCACACAGACAGTGACCCAAGCTGGGAATCGAACCCAGGTCCCTGGCGCTGTGAGGCAGCAGTGCTAACCCACTGTGGCACATGTTACTGTTTCTAGAAATTCCTCCACCACTGAAGGGAACCTGACTGCTCTGTAGTTGCTGGGCCTGTTTTTGCATAAATGTTTTAACATAGAACCCTACAGTGCAGAAACAGGCCCTTCGGCCCATCGAGTCTGCACCGAACACAATCCCACCCAGACCCTATCCCCATATCCCTACACATTTTACCTGCTAATCCCTCTAACCTACACATCCCAGGACACTAAGGGGCAATTTTAGCATAGCCAATGAACCTAACCCGCACATCTTTGGACTGTGGGAGGAAACCGGAGCACCCGGAGAAAACCCACGCAGACACGAGGAGAATGTGCAAACTCCACACAGGCAGTGACCCGAGCCGGGAATCAAACCCAGGACCCTGGAGCTGTGAAGCAGCAGTGCTAACCCACTGTGCTACCTTGCCGCTCATGGATATAACATTTGGTGGATGTGAAAGATCCACTATTTTAAAATCCACTATTCCGTATGGAGTTTGCACGTTCTCCCCGTGTCTGCGTGGGTTTCCTCCGGGCGTTCTGGTTTTCTCTCACACTCCAAAGATGTGCGGGTTAGGTTGATTGGCCGTGCTGAATTGCCTCTTAGTGTCAGGGGGTTAGCAGGGTAAACAGGGTGGGGTTATGGGAATGGGTGGGATTGCGATTGGCGCAGACTTGATGGGCTGAATGGCCTCTTTCTGCATCTGTGATGAAGAACGGGGCAGTTCCCTCCCACGCCGCCAACTCACGTTTGCAGCTCGGGTTTCTTTCTCCAAGTGGGATCTTGCTGTGCGAACGCTGGCTGCTAACATTTGTTACGTCACAGCACAGACTACACTTCCGAACTATTATCCATTGACTGCAAAGCACCTGGGGACATCCAGGGATGGTGAAATGTGTTGTTCTAAAATTTGTATCTGGCTTCTAATCAATTCCTTTACTTTATCAGTTAACCCGTATAATGAGCCTTTAAGTCCCTGGGTTTGTTTTCGAATTACGGAGTATCAAATGGGTTCTTTCTGTGTCACAGTTTCCTTTGATTAGAGCGAGGAGGAGACAAATTGACAATTCTGATATGTATCTGTGACCATGCTCCAGAATAGCAAATTATCCCCTACTCTATATCGCAGGACTGATCGCGAAATTAAAACCAACATTGTCTCCTCAGCTCAGGGGAATCTACCACGCCCAGGCCCCTGTGCACCGCAACCCGTCACCCCACAGTACTTTTTTATTCATTCGTGGGACGGGGGTGTCACTGGCTGGGCCAGCATTTATTGCCCACCCCTCGGAGGGCAGTTGAGAGTCAACCACATTGCTGTGTGGCTCTGGAGTCACATGTAGGCCAGACCGGGGTAAGGACGGCAGATTTCCTTCCCAGAAGGGTTCACTAATCCAATCCAATTGGAACCAATCCAATCGCTCCTCAATTATCTGCAATTTTTAAGCCCTAATAAATTCTTATAAATTTCCTCTGCGCTCTCTCCAGAGCAATTTTGCCTTTCCTGGAATAGAACATAGAACATTACAGCACAAACAGGCCCTTCGGCCCTCGAGTTGCGCCGATCACATCAACCCCACCAATCTATAGACCTATCTATAACCCCCAATCCCATTAAACCCCATATACTCATCCAGAAGTCTTTTAAAAGACCCCAGCGAGTTCGCCTCCACCACCGATGACGGCAGCCGATTCCATTCACTCACCACCCTCTGAGTGAAAAACTTACCCCTAACATCACCTCTGTACTTCCCTCCCCGCACCTTAAATCTGTGTCCTCTCGTAGCGACCATTTCAACCCGGGGAAATAACCTCTGAGAGTCCACCCTATCTATTCCTCTCAACATTTTATAAACTTCTATCAGGTCGCCTCTCAACCTTCGCATCTCCAGGGAAAAGAGTCCCAGCTCCCTCAACCTATCTTCATAAGGCATGCCTCCCAGTCCAGGCAACATCCTTGTAAATCTCCTCTGCACCCTTTCAATAGCTTCTACGTCTTTCCTATAGTGAGGCGACCAGAACTGCTCACAGTACTCCAAATGAGGCCTGACGAGGGTCCTGTAAAGTTGCAGCATTACCTCCCGACTCCTAAACTCAATCCCTCAATTAATGAAGGCCAGTACACCATACGCCTTCTTGACCACCTCCTCCACCTGCGAGGCCGATTTAAGAGTCCTGTGGACCCGGACCCCGAGATCCTTCTGCTCTTCAACGCTACTAAGACCCCTGCCCTTAATAGTGTACTCATTCATCCCATGGTGACCAGAACTGTACACAAAAGCCCGTTGTGTGGCACTGTATCGAAAGCCTTTTGGAAGTCCATATACCCCACAGCATTACCCTGATTGACCCTCTGTTGTCCCACTGAAAAACACCAGCAAATTAGTTAAATATGGTTTTCCAGGTAGAAATTTACACGCAGGTGGAAAGATTATGAAGTTATGCCTTATGAAGTTAGGTTGAGGGAGCTGGGACTCTTTTCCCCGGAGAGATGAAGGTTGAGAGGCGACCTGATAGAAGTTTATAAAATGTTGAGAGGAATAGATAGGGTGGACTCTCAGAGGCTATTTCCCCGGGTTGAAATAGAACATAGAACATAGAACATTACAGTGCATAACAGGCCCTTTGGCCCACGATGTTGCGCCGACCAGTTACAAAACAATGACCCACTAGCCTAAACCAATCCCTTTTCGTCCATAAACCTATCCACAGATCTCTTAAACGCCCCCAAACTAGGTGCATTTACAACTGCAGCTCGCAGGGCATTCCAGTCCCTCACCACCCTCTGGGTAAAGAACCTACCCCTGACATCAGTCTTATAACTACCCCCCCTTAATTTAAAATCGTGCCCCCTCGTGCTAGCTTTCTCCATCCTAGGAAAAAGGCTATCACTATCTACTCTGTCTAAACTTCTAATCATCTTATACGTTTCAATAAGGTCCCCTCTTAGCCGCCTTCTTTCCAGCGAAAACAACCCCAAATCTCTCAGTCTCTCCTCATAGGATCTCCCCCCCATACCAGGCAACATCCTGGTAAACCTCCTCTGCACCCTCTCCAAAGCCTCTACATCCTTCCTGTAATGTGGGGACCAGAACTGCACACAAAACTCCAAGTGCGGCCGCACCAGAGTTGTGTACAGTTGCATCATGACGCTGCGACTCCTAAATTCAATCCCCCTACCAATAAACGCCAAGACACCGTATGCCTTCTTAACAACCTTATCTACTTGATTCCCAACTTTCAGGGATCTATGTACACATACACCTAGATCCCTCTGCTCCTCCACACTATTCAAAGTCCTCCCGTTAGTCCTATACTCAACACATCTGTTATTCCTACCGAAATGAATTACCTCACACTTCTCCACATTAAACTCCATCCGCCACCTCGCAGCCCAGCTCTGCAACCTGTCTAAGTCACCCTGCAAACTATGACAACCTTCCTCACAAGGTTGCTACGAGAGGACACAGATTTAAGGTGCAGGGAGGGAAGTTCAGAAGTGATGTTAGGGGTAAGTTTTTCACTCAGAGGGTGGTGAGTGAATGGAATCGGCTGCCGTCATCGGTGGTGGAGGCGAACTCGCTGGGGTCTTTTAAAAGACTTCTGGATGAGTATATGGGGTTTAATGAGATTGAGGGTTATAGATAGGTCTGTAGGTTGGTAGGTGTTGATGTGATTGGCGCAACTCGTGGGCCGAAGGGCCTGTTTGTGCTGTAGTGTTCTATGTTCTATGTTCTATTACTGACAAATAGATATTTCTCCGATTAGAGTGAAGTTTGGGGAGAGTCTGTGTCTCACTGGCTGTGGCCCAGACTGATTCTGATCATCAGTAAAGTGGTGGAAGGGGTCATTAACAGTGCTATCCAGCAGCCCTTGCTCAGTGACGCCTAGTTTGGGTTCCGCCAGGGTCACTCATGGGCGGAGAAGTGGCAGATGGACTTCAACGCGGATCAATGTGTAGTCGTCCATTTCGGCAGAACCAACGGGATGAACGAGTACACTATCAAGGGCAATAGATAGGTCTATAGATGGGTGGGGTTGATGTGATCGGCGCAACTCGAGGGCCAAACGGCCTGTTTGTGCTGTAATGTTCTATGTTCTATGTTCTATCTCCTGACCTCATTACAGTCTTGGTTCAAATATGGACAAAAGAGCTGAATTCCAGAGGTGAGGTGAGAGTGAGGGCCCCTTGACATCAAGGCCGCTTTTGACCGAGTGTGGCATCAAGGTGCCCGAGCAAAACTGGGATAATGGGAATTGGGGGAAAGCTCTCCGCTGGTTGGAGTCATACCTGGTTCATAGGAAAATGGTTGTGTTGCAGGAGTTCAATCGTCCCAGCTCCAGGACATCAGTTTTTAAACATTTATTTTCACAAGTTGGCTTACATTAACACTGCAGTGAAGTTACTGTGAAAATTTCCTCGGTCTCCACACTCCGGCGCCTGTTTGGGTGACACTGAGGGAGAATTTAGCACGGCCAATGCACCCTAACCAGCAAGTCTTTCAGACTGTGGGAGGAAACCCACGCAGACACAGGGAGAACGTGCAGACACCACACAGATGGTGACCCAAGCTAGGAATCATAAGAACATAAGAACATAAGAAATAGGAGCAGGAGTAGGCCATCTGGCCCTTCGAGCCTGCCCCGCCATTCAATAAGATCATGACTGATCTGTCGTGGCTCAGCTCCACCTTCCCGCCCTCTCCCCATAACCCTTAATCCCCTCTCTTATCAAAAACCCATCAACCCGTTTCTTAAAAATATTTAGCGAGGCAGCCTCCACCACTTCAACGGGCAGAGAATTCCAGAGATTCACCACCCTTTGAGTGAAGAAGTTCCTCCTCAACTCTGTTCTAAACCGCCCCCCCTTTATCTTGAGGCTGTGCCCCCTAGTCCTACTGTCTTTTTTGAGCGGGAAGAGTCTCTCCACCTCTATCCTATCCATCCCAAACCCGGCTCCCTGGCACAGTGAGGCAGCAGTGCCAACCACTGTGCCACCATCACTGCAGGAGTCCCTCAGGGTAGGCCCAACCATGTTCAGCTGCTTCATTAACCACCTTCTCTCCATTGTATGGTCAGAAATGGGGATGTTCACTGATTGCACATTGTTCAACATCGTTCGCGACTCCTCGGATACTGAAGGAATCCAAATGCAACAAGATCTGGACAATACCCAGGCTTGGGCTGACAAGTGGCAAGTAACCTCCGTGCCACACAAGTGCCAGGCAATGACCATCTCCTAACAAGAGAGAACCTAACATTGCCCCATGACATTCAACAGCACTGCCATCGCTGAATCCCCCACTATCAACACCCTGGGGGTTACCATTGACCAGAAATTGAATGGGACCAACCAGGTAAATCCTGCGGCTATCAGAGCTGGCCAGAGGCTGGGAACACCGCAGTGAGTAACCCATCTCCTGAGGAATTGAAATGTTTGAACATGTTAGTCAGCTGGTCTGGTTCTTTTCTTTATCATTAATAATATCAAGCAGTCTGTAATTTCGGCACATCAATTTGATCGAAACTTTTCAAATGTGTTAGTTCAAAGGCAGAATATTCTGGAGAATCACTCCAAGCTCAATCCTAACGAGCGCTGTACTAATTAAATTTAAGTTCACAAAGAGCCAGATTTATTTTAAACGCAGTCAAGAACAAACAAAACACCTGAACAAATATCTGAAAATTCTCATTTACCAATGGAATTAAATCTAGAAACACAAGAGAGTACATTACTGAGGATGTTGCCTGGATTGGGAGGCATGCCTTATGAGGATAGGTTGAGGGAGCTCGGTCTCTTCTCCCTGGAGAGATGAAGGTTGAGAGGTGACCTGATAGAGGTTTATAAGATGTTGAGAGGTATAGATAGGGTGGATTCTCGGAGGCTATTTCCCAGGATTGAAATGGTCACTACGAGAGGACACAGGTTTAAGGTGCTGGGGGGCAGGTACAGAGGTGATGTCAGGGGTAAGTTTTTCACTCAGAGGGTGGTGAGTGAATGGAATCGGCTGCTGTCGGTGGTGGTGGAGGCGAACTCGCTGGGGTCTTTTAAGAGACTTCTGGATGAGTACATGGGATTTAATGGGATTGGGATTACAGGTAGTTCTATGGCCTGGTAGGTATGGATATGATCGGCGCAACTTGTGGGCCGAAGGGCCTGTTTCTGCTGTAGTGTTCTATGTTCTATTACAGCAGCTATGAACATCAACATACTCCAAGCATGTGTGGGTCACACTAAAGGACAGCACGGTAGCACAGTGGTTAGCACTGCTGCTTCACAGCTCCAGGGACCTGGGTTCGATTCCCAGCTCGGGTCACTGTCAGTGTGGAGTTTGCACATTCTCCTCGTGTCTGCGTGGGTTTCCTCCGGGTGCTCCGGTTTCCTCCCACAGTCCAAAGATGTGCGGGTTAGGTTGATTGGCCATGCCAACAAATTGCCCCTTAGTGTCCAGGGATGCGTAGGTTAGAGGGATTAGTGGGTGTAATATGTAGGGATATGGGGGTAGGGCCTGGGTGGGACTGTGGTCGGTGCAGACTCGAGGGGCCGAATGGCCCCCTTCTGCACTGTAGGATCTCTATGTTCTAAATTGACCCTAGTACCAGGGAGATTAGCAGGGCAAATATGTAGAGTGCCGGGAACCAGACCTGGGTAGGATTGTGGTTAGTGCAGACTCGATGGGCCAAATGGCTGAAGGACAAGGGCAGCAGATACCTGGGAACACCACCACCTGGAAGTTCCCCTCCCAGCCACTCACCATCCTGACTTGGAAAAATATCGGCTGTTCCTCCACTGTTGCTGAGTTAAAATCCTGGAATTCCCTCCCTAACAGCACTGTGGATGTACCTACCCAACAGGATCTTTTATGTGCCTCCTGACAGAAGCTGGTGTGACTACAGCTGTGGTACATGATTGTACTTCAATCCCAAACAAAAGTGCCTCCCACCACCTTCTCAAGGGGCAAATAGGGAGAGGCCAAAAATGGTGCCCTGGCCACTAACACACACATCTCAGGAATGTCCCCACTCCTGCAAATTTTATGACATCCCTTGCGATCACTGTGACTCTCACCAACTTTTACAGATGCACCATAGAAAGCATTCTTTCTGGTGGTATCACAGCTCGGTCTGGGCTCCTGCTCTGCCCAAGACTGCAAGGAACTACAAAATCACACACACACAAATCCATCACACAAACCAGTCTCCCGTCCATTGACTCTGTCTACACTTCCAGCTGCCTCGGAAAAGCAGCCAGCATAATTAAGGACCCTACACACCCTGGACATTCTCTCTTAAGAACATAAGAACATAAGAAATAGGAGCAGGAGTAGGCCATCTAGCCCTTCGAGCCTGCCCCGCCATTCAATAAGATCATGGTTGATCTGTCGTGGCTCAGTTCCACCTTCCTGCCCTCTCCCCATAACCCTTAATCCCCTCTCTTATCAAAAACCTATCAACCCGCTTCTTAAAAATATTTAGCGAGGCAGCCTCCACCACGTCAAAGGGCAGAGAATTCCAGAGATTCACCACCCTTTGAGTGAAGAAGTTCCTCCTCAACTCCGTTCTAAAACGCCCCCCCTTTATCTTGAGGCTGTGCCCCCTAGTCCTGCTGTCCTTTTTGAGTGGGAAGAGTCTCTCCACCTTTATCCTATCCATCCCATTCATCATCTTATACGTCTCAATGAGATCTCCCCTCATCCTTCTAAATTCCAACGGGTACAGACCCAGTCCATTCAATCTCTCCTCATAAGCTAACCCCCTCATCTCTGGTAGGCTTCTGCAGAAAATGCAGATGTATGGGATTGAGGGTAATCTAGGAAATTGGATCAGGAATTGGCTAGCAGATAGGAGACAGAGGGTGGTGGTTGATGGTAAATATTCGTCATGGAGTTCGGTTACAAGTGGTGTGCCTCAGGGATCTGTTTTGGGGCCACTGCTGTTTGTAATTTTTATTAATGATCTGGATGAGGGTATAGTTGGGTGGATTAGTAAATTTGCTGATGACACCAAAGTCGGAGGTGTGGTAGATTGTGAGGAAGGGTGTCATAGTTTGCAGGGAGACTTAGAAAGGTTGCAGAGCTGGGCTGCGAGGTGGCGGAAGGAGTTTAATGCGGAGAAGTGTGAGGTAATTCACTTTGGTAGGAATAACAGATGTGTCGAGTATAGGGCTAACGGGAGGACTTTGAATAGTGTGGATGAACAGAGGGATCTAGGTGTATGTGTACATAGATCCCTGAAAGTTGGGAATCAAGTAGATAAGGTTGTTAAGAAAGTGTCTTGGCGTTTATTGGTAGGGAGATTGAATTTAGGAGTCGCAGCGTCATGCTGCAACTGTACACAACTCTGGTGCGGCCGCACTTGGAGTACTGTGTGCAGTTCTGGTCCCCACATTACAGGAAGGATGTGGAGGCTTTGGGGAGGGTGCAGAGGAGGATTACCAGGATGTTGCCTGGTATGGAGGGGAGGTTCTATGAGGAGAGACTGAGGGATTTGGGGTTGTTTTCGCTAGAAAGAAGGCGGCTAAGAGGGGATCTTATTGAAACATATAAGATGATTAGAGGTTTAGATAGGGTGGACAGTGATAGCCTTTTTCCTCGGATGGAGAAAGCTAGCACGAGGGGGCATGGCTTTAAATTAAGGGGGGGTAGTTATAGGACGGATGTCAGGGGTAGGTTCTTTACCCAGAGGGTGGTGAGGGATTGGAATGCCCTGCCTGCTGCAGTTGTAAATGCGCCTAGTTTGGGGGCGTTTAAGAGATCCGTGGATAGGTTTATGGACGAAAAGGGATTGGTTTAGGTTAGTGGGTCATTGTTTTGTAACTGGTCGGCGCAACATCGTGGGCCGAAGGGCCTGTTCTGCGCGAGGGGGATTGAATATAAAAGTAGGGAGGTCTTGCTGCAGCTGTATAGGGCATTGGTGAGGCCGCAGCTGGAGTACTGTGTGCAGTTTTGGGCGCCGCATCTGCGCAAGGATATTTTGGCCCTGGAGGAAGTGCAGAGGAGGTTTACTAGGCTGATACCGGAGTTGAGGGGATTGAGCTATGAGGAGAGGCTGAATAAACTAGGCTTGTACTCGTTAGAGTTTAGAAAAATGAGGGGAGATCTCATTGAGACGTATAAGATGATGAATGGGATGGATAGGATAGAGGTGGAGAGACTCTTCCCGCTCAAAAAAGACAGTAGGACTAGGGGGCACAGCCTCAAGGTAAAGGGGAGGCGGTTTAGAACAGAGTTGAGGAGGAACTTCTTCACTCAAAGGGTGGTGAATCTCTGGAATTCTCTGCCCGTTGAAGTGGTGGAGGCTGCCTCGCTAAATATTTTTAAGAAACGGGTTGATGGGTTTTTGATAAGAGAAGGGATTAAGGGTTATGGGGAGAGGGCGGGAAGGTGGAGCTGAGTCACGACAGATCAGCCATGATCTTATTGAATGGCGGGGCAGGCTCGAAGGGCCAGATGGTCTACTCCTGCTCCTATTTCTTATGTTCTATGTTCTATCAGCCTAGTGAACCTCCTCTGCACTCCCTCCAAGGCCAAAATATCCCTGCGCAAGTGCGGCGACTAAAACTGCACACAGTACTCCAGCTGCGGCCTCACCAATGCCCTATACAGCCGCAGCAAGACCTCCCTACTTTTATATTCAATCCCCCTCGCTATGAAGGCCAGCATCCCATTCGCCTTCCTGACCACCCGCTGCAGACTGGACTGCAGACTCTTCCAACTTAAAAGTCTGAGGTCCCGTACCAACTGACTCAAGAACAACTTCTTCCCTGCAGCTTTTCAGACTTTTGAATGGACCTACCTTGCATTAAGTTGATCTTTCTCTGCACCCTGGCTATGACTGTAACACTACATTCTGCACTCTCTCCTTTCCTTCTCTATGAATGGTATGCTCTGTCTGTATAGCGCTCAAGAAACAATACTTTTCACTGTATGTTAATACGTGACAATAATAAATCAAATCAAATCAAATCAAAATTTCTAAGTTCAAAGTGTTTGTTATGATGTTTTGATTTTCAAAGCACTAACAGCCCTGAATGCAAACAGTTGACCAAAGCACTGGCTGAAGAACGTAAGGTGACCTGAGCGATGGTAGCCGAGGATAGCACGGTGGCACAGTGGTTCGCACTAATGCCTCACAATGCCAGGGACTCAGGTTCGATTCCCGGCTCGGGTCACTGTCTGTGCGGAGTTTGCACATTCTCCTCGTGTCTGCGTGGGTTTCCTCCGGGTGCTCCGGTTTCCTCCCACAGTCCAGAGATGTCTATGGTGGATTGGCCATGCTAAAATTGACCCTAGTGACAGGGGGACCAGCAGGATGAGGTTACGGGAACCGGGCCTGGGTGGGAATGGGATCAGTGCAGACTCGATGGGCCGAACAGTCTCCTTCCGCAAAGTCGGGATTCTATGGAAACGAACTCAAAATAAACCCCACTGTTTCCAAACACAAACGTTAACGCCCCAAAGTGCAGCCTGACCAGAGTTCTGATGAAAACTGTTTTGTAAATAAGGTACATGACTTTTATAGGCAAACCCAATCTTAATGGGTTCTAATTAAAAAAAAAACTGCTTCATCCGCAGATCAATGATCGTGAAACAATTATGAGCGGCTTTCAGGCTCTCTGCAGCAATTAATTCTTTGATTGAATGTTTTATTTTCCTGCTGCATTCACACAGGGGATGGTATTTGTTTGACACATGGGATAGTGACGTGGCCTAGAGTGCTGTGTTGGAAAAAAAAGCCCAGTGTTCAATCACAAAATAAATTCCAAAAAGAGACTTTAACACTCCTGCGACTGTCCCACGGTCATCGTCGAGCAGGTAAGATTGTTCATTTATTTTATTAATCACACTCCAATCTGAGGCACAAGCAGAAAAGGACAATGGGCGACAAGAGAGTTTGGAATTTGGGATCGGTGAGCAATGCCTCCCCCTCTGATTCACTGATGACCCTGGCTTTAAAATGGCGACACTCTGAACTCGGCCAGCCCTGGCATAACAAAGGACAGGGAACAGTACAGCACAGGGACAGGCCCTTCGGCCCTCCAAGCCTGCTCCGATCATGATCCTGCTAGCCTCATATCTCCAGCCTTTCACACTTGGAGTACAGCGTTCAATTCTGGTCGTCACACGACCAGAAGTGTGAGGTTATCCACTTTGGTAGAAATAATAGTAGGAGGGATTACTATTGAAAAGGGCGAAAAGCTGCAGCATGCTACGGTGCAGAGGGACCTGGGGGTCCTTGTGCAGGATCCTCTTGGGGAGAGTGATCATTGTATGGTGGAGTTTCTGGTGCAGATGGAGGAGGAGAAAGTGGGTTCCCGGACACGTGTCCTTTGTTTGAATAGAGGGGAGTACGGTAGGATGAGAGAAGAATTGGCGAATGTGGACTGGGGGAGCACGTTGGAGGGAGGGTCTGTTGAGGAGCAGTGGAGGATCTTTAAGGAGATCTTTCTTGGTGCTCAGCGGAAATTTATTCCGATGGTTAAAAAGGAGGAGAGGTAATAAGCCGTGGATAACGAAGGAGGTGAAGGAAAGTGTTAAATTAAAAGTGGAGGAATTTAGAGTAGCTAAGAGTAGAGGGCGAGAAGAGGATTGGGAGAGGTTTAAATGTCAACAAAGAATGACAAAGAAGTTGATAAAGAAGGGTAGGATAAACTATGAAGCTGGGCTAGCGCTTAATATGAAAAAGGATAGCAAGAGTTTTTATAAATATATAAAAAGGAAGAGGCTGGCTAGGATGAACGTTGGTCCCTTAGAGGATGAGAAGGGGGACTTAGTGGTAGGGCATGGGGATATGGCTAAGGTATTGAATAACTTTTTTGTTTCTGTCTTCACGGAGGAGGATGTGAATAATTTGCCGGGTGTTAGAGATGAAAAGGTGGTAGGACTGGAGGGTCTTAATGACATTACTGTTACTAGAGAGGCGGTGCTCGACAGACTGGAGGGGCTGATTGTAGACAAGTCCCCAGGACCGGATGGAATGCATCCGAGGGTTCTGAAAGAAATGGTGGAGGTGATAATGGATGCCTTGGTGGCTATTTTCCAGACGTCGCTGGATTCCAGGGAAGTGCCGGAAGATTGGAAAGCGGCTAATGTTACACCGTTGTTTAAGAAGGGTGCCAGGCAGAAGGCAAGGAATTATAGGCCGGTTAGTTTAACGTCTGTTGTAGGTAAAATGTTAGAATCCGTCATCAAGGAGGAAATTGCGAGGCATCTTGAGAGGAATTGCTTGATAGAGCAGACGCAGCACGGTTTCGTTAAAGGGAAGTCGTGTCTGACAAATTTACTGGAGTTCTATGAGGATGTGTCTAGGGTGGTGGATAGAGGAGAGCCGGTGGATGTGGTCTTTCTGGATTTTCAGAAGGCGTTTGACAAGGTACCTCACAGGAGGTTACTGCAGAAGGTCAGGGGACAGGGAGTTGGGGGTAGGGTGTTAGCATGGATAGAGGATTGGTTGTCAAATAGGAGGCAGAGAGTGGGGGTCAATGGGTGCTATTCGGATTGGCGGATGGTGACTAGTGGGGTGCCTCAGGGGTCGGTGCTGGGGCCTCAGCTATTTACCATTTATATAGATGATCTGGAGGAGGGAACCGAGTGTAGGGTGTCGAAATTTGCTGATGACACCAAGATTGGAGGAAAGGCAAATTGTGCGGAGGGTGTGGAGAGTCTACAGAAGGATCTAGATAGGCTGGGCGAATGGGCCAGGAAATGGCAAATGGAATTTAATGTTGGCAAGTGCGAGGTGGTCCACTTTGGTAGGAATAATGGTAGGAAAGATTATCACTTATGTGGCGAAAAACTGCAGCAGGCGACGGTGCAGAGGGACCTCGGGGTCCTTGTGCATGAGTCACAAAAACCCAGCTTGCAGGTGCAGCAAGTGGTCAGGAAGGCGAATGGGATGCTGGCCTTCATCGCGAGGGGGATTGAATATAAAAGTAGGGAGGTCTTGCTGCAGCTGTATAGGGCATTGGTGAGGCCACAGCTGGAGTACTGTGTGCAGTTTTGGGCGCCGTACTTCCGCAAGGATATTTTGGCCTTGGAGGGAGTGCAGAGGAGGTTTACTAGGCTGATGCCAGAGTTGAGGGGGTTGAGCTATGAGGAGAGGCTGAATAAACTAGGCTTGTATTCGTTGGAGTTTAGAAGAATGAGGGGAGATCTCATTGAGACGTATAAGATGATGAATGGGATTGATAGGATAGAGGTGGAGAGACTCTTCCCGCTCTAAAAAGACAGTAGGACTAGGGGGAACAGCCTCAAGATAAAGGGGAGGCGGTTTAGAACAGAGTTGAGGAAGAACTTCTTCACTCAAAGGGTGGTGAATCTCTGGAATTCTCTGCCCGTTGAAGTGGTGGAGGCTGCCTCGCTAAATATTTTTAAGACGCAGGTTGATGGGTTTTTGTTAGAGAGGGGATTAAGGGTTATGGGGAGAGGGCGGGAAAGTGGAACTGAGCAGCGACAGATCAGCCATGATCTTATTGAATGGCGGGGCAGGCTCGAAGGGCTAGTTGGCCTACTCCTGCTCCTATTTCTTATGTTCTTATGAGTCGCAAAAACCCAGTCTTCAGGTGCAGCAGGTGATCAAGAAGGCGAATGGAATAGAACATAGAACACTACAGCACAAACAGGCCCTTCAGTTGTGCCGATCACATCTATACCTACCAAGCCATAGAACTATCTGTAACTTCCAATCCTATTAGATCCCATGTACTCATCCAGAAGTCTTTTAAAAGACCCCAGCAAGTTCGCCTCTACCACCACCGATGGCAGCCGATTCCACTCACTCACCACCCTCTGAGTGAAAAACCTACCCCTAACATCTCCTCTGTACCTGCTCCCCAGCACCTTAAACCTGTGTCCTCTCGTAGCGACCATTTCAACCCTGGGAAATAGCCTCCGAGAGTCCACCCTATCTATACCTCTGAACATCTGATAAACCTCTATCAGGTCACCTCTCAACGTTCGTCTCTCCAGGGAGAAGAGACCTAGCTCCCTCAACCTATCCTCATAAGGCATGCCTCCCAATCCAGGCAACATCCTTGTAAATCTCCTCTGCACCCTCTCAATAGCTTCCACATCCTTCCTGTAGTGAGGCGACCAGAACTGCGCACAGTACTCCAAGTGGGGTCTGACAAGGTCTTATAAAGTTGCAGAATTACCTCCCGACTCCTAAACTCAATCCCTCGATTAATGAAGGCCAGTACACCATACGCCTTCTTGACCATATCCTCCACCCGCGAGGCCGATTTAAGAGTCCTATGGACCCGGATCCCAAGGTCCTTCTGCTCTTCAACACAGCTAAGACTCCTGCCCTTGATATTGTACTCCTGCATCCCGTTGGACCTGCCAAAATGGACGACTACACATTTATCCGTGAAAGGAATGTTGGCCTTTATAGCGAGGGGGATAGAATATAAAAGCAGGGAGGTCTTGCTGCAACTGTACAGAGCACTGGTGAGGCCGCAGCTGGAGTACTGTGTGCAGTTTTGGTCGCCGCACCTGCGCAAGGATATTTTGGCCTTGGAGGGAGTGCAGAGGAGGTTCACTAGGCTGATACCGGAGATGAGGGGGTTGGAGTATGATGAGAGGCTGAATAGACTGGGCTTGTACTCGTTAGAGTTTAGAAGGATGAGGGGGGATCTTCTAGAGACGTATAAGATAATGAAGGGGATGGATAGGATAGAGGTAGAGAGATTCTTCCCTCTCAGAAAGGACAGCAGGACTAGAGGGCATAGCCGCAAGGTAAGGGGGGGGGGGACAGTTTAGAACGGAGTTGAGGAGGAACTTCTTCCCTCAAAGGGTGGTGAATCTCTGGAATTCTCTGCCCGTTGAAGTGGTGGAGGCTACCTCACTGAATATATTTAAGTCACGGGTAGATAGGTTTCTGATAGACAGGGGAATTAAGGGTTATGGGGAGAAAGCAGGAAAGTGGAACTGATCCACTTCAGATCAGCCATGATCTTATTGAATGGCGGGGCAGGCTCGAAGGGCTAGATGGCCTACTCCTGCACCTATTTCTTATGTTCTTATCTCACGGTCTCCTACACTCCAAAGAAAAGAATCCCAGCCTGTCCAGTCTCTCCCTATAACTCAGTCCCTTGAGTCCTGGTGACATCCTTGTAAATCTCTAGTTTAATCACATCTTTCCTGCAGCAAGGCGACCAAAACTGAACACAATATTCCAGGTGCAGCCTCACCAACATCCTGTACAACTGCAATGTAACTTCCCAACTCCTATACTCAATGTCCTGTCTGATGAAGGCCAGCATGTCAAGAGCATTCTTCACTCCCTATCTACCTGTCACTCCACCTTTAGAGAACCTGAACTCCAAGGTCCCTCTGTTCCACGATAATCCCGCAAGTCCTAACATTCACCGTGAAGGCCCTACCTGGATCTGACTTTCCAAAATGCAATGCCTCGCGTGATGCTTGTTTTAAGCTTCCCGTCTCCACTTCCCTCCTTCGTTAAGGTTACAAGAGCCATCACTGGCAGTCCGGGATAGAGATCCAACAAGGAACAGCCAGATGGTGGGAGGGGAAACGGAAGGTGGAGATGAGCCAGATTTCAGGCTGCTGTGAGGATCCAGAGGATGAAAAAACAAGAAAGTGCAAAATGGTCCAATCTTCACGAGTCAAGTTTCAATCCCTCTGGGAGCACTGTATGTGTCAGCAATCGGCTCTCTGTTTCCGACTCCACCCCTTCCTCAATATCCATCCTGTGCTGTGGAAGCAACTGGTTCCTGGCTGTTAATAATGGAAGGGACATCGGAATGGGATGAAGCCATTCAGCCCCTCCAGCCTGTTCTAGCACTCAATCTGATCTGCGTGTTAATTTCATCGACCCATCTTCGCTGCTTAACTCTTAATCCAGTTACCGCATCCCCCCCTCAAAAATCAATCAATCTCACTCTGAACATTTTCAATTTGATCGCTCCCTCGGGATCGCCCCCAGCCCCACTCCCGGGAACATTCAGAGCGGAAATTCCAGATTTCCAACCCCCTTTTGGCAAAAGACTGCTTCCTGACGTCGCCCCGAGTGTCTGAGCTCACCGTTCTAATCCGGTTTGTGAAGCCATGTCTTCGCTGTGGCGGAATTCTACGCCATTCCTGGGAGACACTCACTGGCTTGTCCTGCAATGCTGGATAGAGAATTCCAGGCTTCCAGAGTGAATATTTTCCTGTTTGTCAAATGAGAAACGGTCGAGGAGTTTGGGTCTATTCTCGATGGAGTCATTCCAGAGTGGGATCTCTTAAATGCCACGGATTTTTCCCGGAATATTTCTTGTCGTTACTTGGGCCTCATCTTGCCGGATCTCCCATCGGCCTCTGGAAGCCTCGCTGGAGAAAGTCACCGCTCATAGAATCATAGAATCCCTACAATGCAGAAGGAGGCCATTCAGCCCATTGAGTCTGCACCGACCACAATCCCACCTATCCCCATAACGCCTCATAATTGCCCTGCTAGTCTCCCTGACACTAAGGGGCAATTTACCATGACCAATCCACCTAACCCGCATATCTTTGGACTGTGGGAGGAAACCGGAGCACCCGGAGGAAACCCGTACAAAGACGGGGAGAATGTGCAAACTCCACACAGACAGTGACCCAAACCGGGAATCGAACCCGGGTCCCTAGCGCTGTGAGGCAGCAGTGCTAACCCACTGTGCCGCTGGTGCCATTAGTGTTGTGCCATAGGGAAATGTGCACAGCAAGCTCCCACAAACAGCGATGACATACGTAATCGGATAATCTGGGCAGGATCTTGAGAACACCCTGCCACCTGCAAGGTTGCCAGCGTGGGATTAAGGTGAGGCGAAGACTGGAAGTTGTGGATCTCACTGGTGACGTACGAAGAACAAAGAGAAAGAAAACTACAGCACAGGAACAGGCCCTTCGGCCCTCTAATCCTGCACCATGCTGCCCGACTGAACTAAAACCCCCTACTCTTCCAGGTACCCTATCCCTCTATCCCCATCCTATTCATGTATTTGTCCAGACGCCCCTTAAAAGTCACTAAGATAAAGGGGAGGCGGTTTAGAATGGAGTTGAGGAGGAACTTCTTCACTCAAAGGGTGGTGAATCTTTGGAATTCTCTGCCCGTTGAAGTGGTGGAGGCTGCCTCGCTAAATATTTTTAAGAAGCGGGTTGATGGGTTTTTGATGAGAGAGGGGATTAAGGGTTATGGGGAGAGGGCGGGAAGGTGGAGCTGAGCCATGACAGATCAGCCATGATCTTATTGAATGGCGGGGCAGGCTCGAAGGGCCAGATGGCCTACTCCTGCTCCTATTTCTTATGTTCTTATGTTCTTATATCCACTTCCACTCCCTCCCCCGGCAATGAGTTCCAGGCACCCACCACCCTCTGCGTAGAAAACTCTGCCTCGTACACCTCCTTTAAACCTTGCCCCTCGCAGGAGCTTGATTTAAATACACTTGGTATAACTAACATGCCATCCTCCCCCCTGCCCACCAGATACTGACCCCCGCCATATATTCACACCACACTAACGTCACATCACACAGGCGCAGTTTGTGACAGGTTCACCCCAAGCATAAACCTGTCGTGGGGATCTGCCCCCGGGGGCATACAGGTGAGAATAGCCCCCAGAGCAGAGGTTAGGTTGATGGGCCACGCTAAGAAATTGCCCCTTAGCGTCCAGGGTGGCAGAGGTTAGAGAGATTAGTGGGTATAATGTGTAGGTAGGGCCTGGGTGGGATTGTGTTCGGTACAGACTCGATGGGCTGAAGGGCCTCTTTCTGCACTGTTGGGTTCTATGGTTCGATATGACCAAGCATGGCCTAGCAATATCCCCTGGCCAATGCCAACCTGGTAGGAGCTACATCAGGACAAATGGTTGAACCTGACGTTTTACTCAGGGATAGATGAAGATTTCAGCAGCTGGAAAATGAGGCAGTGTCATAAATACGGGATTAATAAAGGTGACTTAAAGAGCTGACCCCAACTGATGAAATCTGGTCGACATGTTGGTGGCATACTAAGCTTCAAAGTTGGCACCTTGGCATCTGTCCAGCTCATGTACTGGTGGAATAATATCATTGATTTGAGGCATGTTAATACTCAGTCATGTCAACAAACAAATTGGAAGAGTTTGTATTGACATAGTGTCCCTACCTCTGGGGCAAAAACTCGGGGTTCAAGTCCGTCACCAACACTTACCGGCTGTGTTACGGTTCAATAGTCTGTTTGTTGACCCAGAAACCCTTCCGCCATCTCCCCACCCTTCCCCCAAAAGCCAGAGAAAGCGTAAGCCTGAAGATAGGCTTGAGAAACAAGCAGGCTAGGTTAAGGTATTAGTCACAAGTAAGTCTTACATCAACACTGCAATGAAGTTACTGTGAAATTCCCCTAGTCGCCACACTCCAGCGCCTGTTCAGGCCAAGCATCTAACCAGCACTGAAGGAGGAAACCCACGCAGACATGGGGAGAACGTGCAGACTCCACACAGACAGTGACCCGAGCCAGGAATTGAACCTAGGTCCTTGGCACTGTGAGGCAGCAGTGCTAACCACTGCGCCACTGCACCACCCCAGTTGCATGGGGGCTGCAATAGGGAAGGAGATTGATAGAAAAGGTGCATCTCTTGTTGAGCTGATGAACAAGGAGGGGGGAGGGGAATGGGTCCCTCTTGCGATATTAAGATGAGATTCCTGCTTCCTCAAGAACTGGCTTCGCAAATACTGAGATTGGAGAGCATCCAAAAGTAAATCCCAAAGAAAGCAAAGTGTATTGTAATATTGAAATACATCTGAAGAAACATATGCACACTTAATTAATGTTATTGCTTGCTTCAGAGGAATCTGCTGCTGATTACGGCTTTGAAAGATTTAGCCTCTCTGACGGAGCTTCACTATCACAGTCTGGTAATTCAAAAATAAGATGACACAACAAAATGAAAGTTTCCATCTTTACCGGTCTCTTTTCTTCATGGAAGGCTTTCTGCCAGTACGATTACAATGATTGTTGCATTCTTTGATGTTTAAACGAGATTAGGTGGGGTGATGAATGGGATGGATAGGATAGAGGTGGAGAGACTCTTCCCGCTCAAAAAAGACAGTAGGACTAGGGGGCACAGCCTCAAGGTAAAGGGGAGGCAGTTTAGAACAGAGTTGAGGAGGAACTTCTTCACTCAAAGGGTGGTGAATCTCTGGAATTCTCTGCCCGTTGAAGTGGTGGAGGCTGCCTCGCTAAATACTTTTAAGAAACGGGTTGATGGGTTTTTGATAAGAGAGGGGATTAAGGGTTATGGGGAGAGGGCAGGAAGGTGGAGCTGAGCCACGACAGATCAGCCATGATCTTATTGAATGGCGGGGCAGGCTTGAAGGGCCAGATGGCCTACGCCTGCTCCTATTTCTTATGTTCTTATGTTCTTATGTTCTTTTCTCCTATTTCCTGGGGTGGATGTAGCTGTTACTAGGGGGCATAACTATAAGGTTCATGGTGGGAGATATAGGAGGGATGTCCGAGGTAGATTCTTCACTCAGAGAGTGGTTGGGGTGTGGAATGCACTGCCTGCTGTGATAGTGGAGTCGGATACTTTAGGAACTTTCAAGCGGTTATTGGATAGACACATGGAGCACACCAGAATGATAGGGAGTGGGATAGCTTGATCTTGGGTTCGATCATAGCTTGGCACAACATCGAGGGCCAAGGGCCTGTACTGTTCTATGTTCTATGTACCTTCTCAGGCACATGCGTCTCACTAGCAAGACCAGCATTTATTGCCCATCCCTTATTGAGAAGGTGAGCTGTCTTCTTGAGCCTCTGCAGTCTGTGTGGTGTCGGTTCACCCACAGTGTTCCCAGGGAGGGATTTTGATCCAGTGACAGTGAAGGAATGGTGAGTCAGGATGATGAGTGACTTGAGCAGAACCTCCAGGTTATGGTCATAGAATCCCTAAGAACATAAGAATATAAGAAATAGGAGCAGGAGTAGGCCATCTGGCCCTTCGAGCCTGCCCCGCCATTCAATAAGATCATGGCTGATCTGTCGTGGCTCAGCTCCACCTTCCCGCCCTCTCCCCATAACCCTTAATCCCTTCTCTTATCAAAAACCCATCAACCCGTTTCTTAAAAATATTTAGCGAGGCAGCCTCCACCACTTCAACGGGCAGAGAATTCCAGAGATTCACCACCCTTTGAGTGAAGAAGTTCCTCCTCAACTCTGTTCTAAACCTTCCCCCTTTATCTTGAGGCTGTGCCCCCTAGTCCTACTGTCTTTTTTGAGCGGGAAGAGTCTCTCCACCTCTATCCTATCCATCCCATTCATCATCTTATACGTCTCAATGAGATCTCCCCTCATTCTTCTAAACTCTAACGAGTACAAGCCTAGTTTATTCAGCCTCTCCTCATAGCTCAACCCCCTCAACTCTGGCATCAGCCTAGTAAACCTCCTCTGCACTCCCTCCAGGGCTAAAATATCCTTGCGCAGGTGCGGCGCCCAAAACTGCACACAGTACTCCAGCTGCGGCCTCACCAATGCCCTATACAGCTGCAGCAAGACCTCCCTACTTTTATATTCAATCCCCCTCGCTATGAAGGCCAGCATCCCATTCGCCTTCCTGACCACCTGCTGCACCTGCAAGCTGGGTTTTTGCGACTCATGCACAAGGACCCCGAGGTCCCTCTGCACCGTCGCCTGCTGCAGTTTTTCGCCACGTAAGTAATAGTCCTTCCTACCATTCCTCCTACCAAAGTGGACCACCTCACACTTGCCAACATTAAATTCCATTTGCCATTTCCTGGCCCATTCGCCCAGCCTATCTAGATCCTTCTGCAGACTCTCCACACCCTCCTCACAATTTGCCTTTCCCCCAATCTTGGTGTCATCAGCAAATTTCGACACCCTACACTCGGTTCCCTCCTCCAGATCATCTATATAAATGGTAAATAGCTGAGGCCCCAGCACCGACCCCTGGGGCACCCCACTAGTCACCAACCGCCAATCCGAATAGCATCCATTGACCCCCACTCTCTGCCTCCTATTTGACAACCAATCCTCTATCCACGCTAACACCCGACCCCCAACTCCATGTCCCCTGACCTTCTGCAATAACCTCTTGTGAGGTACCTTGTCAAACGCCTTCTGAAAATCCAGAAACACCACATCCACCGGCTCTCCTCTATCTACTGCCCTAGACACATCCTCATAGAACTCCAGTAAATTTGTCAGGCACGACTTCCCTTTAATGAAACCGTGTTGCGTCCGCCCTATCAAGCAATTCCCCTCAAGATGCCTCGCTATTTCCTCCTTAATGACGGATTCTAACATTTTACCTACCACAGACGTTAAACTAACCGGCCTATAATTCCCCGCCTTTTGCCTGGCACCCTTCTTAAACAACGGCGTAACATTAACATCCCTACAGTGCATAAAGGGGCCATTCGGCCCATCGAGCCTGCACCACTGACAACAATCTCACCCTAGCCCTTTTCCCGTAACCCCACATATTTACCTGCTAATCCCCCTGATATCTCCCTGACAGTAAGGAGCAATTTGGCATGGCCAATGAACCTAACCCGCACATTTTTGGACTGTGGGAGGAAACCGGAGCACCCAGAGGAAACCCACACAGACATGGGGAGAATGTGCAGTCTACACACAGACAATGACCCAAGCCAGCAATCCTGGTGCACTGAGGCAGCAGTGTGCCACCATGCCATGGTGTTGCCATGCTATCTGCAGCTCTTGTCCTTCCAGATGATAGAGGTCATGCGTTTGGAAGGAGACTTGATGAGTTCTCACAGTGCCTCTTGTAGATGCTGTCACTGCGTCTCAGTGCTGGAGGGAGTGAATATTTAAGCTGGTTGGTGGGGTCTCGATCAAGTGGGGCTGCTTTGTCCTGGATGGTGTCGAGCTTCTTGAGTGTTGTTGGGAGCTGCCCCCATCCAGGCAAGTGGAGAGTTTTCCATCACACTCCTGACTCGTGCCTTGTGAGTGGTGGACAGGCTTTGAGTGTTAAACTCCTGCCCACAGATTCTAATTTATTTCTTTATGGTGTCGTTGGCTGGGCCAGCATTTATTGCCCATCCTTGAGGGCATTTAAGAGTCAACCACATTGCTGTGGATCTGGAGTCACATGTAGGCCAGACCAGGGTAAGGATGGCAGATTTCCTTCCAAAAGAGAAGTGAGTGAGGGAGTGACGTGAACTATTAATCCGGAGACCCAGGGTAATACTGTAGGATCTCAGGTTCGAATCCCACCATGGCAGATGTTGAAATTTGATTTCAATAAAAATCTGGAATTACAAGTCTAATGATGACGAAGAAACCATTGTCAATGGATTTTTACAATGGTTCCATGGTCATCATTAGAATTTTTATTCCAGTCCTGAGGGAGTGCCGCACTGTCAGAGGGTCAGTGCTGAGGGAGTGCTGCACTGTCAGAGGGTCAGTGCTGAGGGAGTGCTGCACTGTCAGAGGGTCAGTGCTGAGGGAGTGCCGCACTGTCAGAGGGTCAGTGCTGAGGGAGTGCCGCACTGTCAGAGGGTCAGTGCTGAGGGAGTGCCGCACTGTCAGAGGGTCAGTGCTGAGGGAATGCCGCACTGTCAGAGGGTCAGTGCTGAGGGAGCGCCGCACTGTCAGAGGGTCAGTGCTGAGGGAGCGCCGCACTGTCAGGGGGTCAGTGCTGAGGGAGTGCCGCACTGTCAGAGGGTCAGTGCTGAGGGAGTGCCGCACTGTCAGAAAGTCAGTGCTGAGGGAGTGCCGCACTGTCAGAGGCTCAGTACTGAGGGAGTGCCGCACTGTCAGAGGGTCAGTGCTGAGGGAGCGCCGCACTGTCACAGGGTCAGTGCTGAGGGAGTGCCGCACTGTCAGAGGGTCAGTGCTGAGGGAGTGCCGCACTGTCAGAGGGTCAGTACTGAGGGAGTGCCGCACTGTCAGAGGGTCAGTGCTGAGGGAGTGCCGCACTGTCAGAGGGTCAGTGCTGAGGGAGTGCCGCACTGTCAGAGGGTCAGTGCTGAGAGAGTGCCGCACTGTCAGAGGGTCAGTGCTGAGGGAGCGCCGCACTGTCAGAGGGTCAGTGCTGAGGGAGTGCCGCACTGTCAGAGGGTCAGTGCTGAGGGAGTGTCGCACTGTCAGAGGGTCAGTGCTGAGGGAGTGCTGCACTGTCAGAGGGTCAGTGCTGAGGGAGTGCCGCACTGTCAGAGGGTCAGTGCTGAGGGAGTGCCGCACTGTCAGGGGGTCAGTGCTGAGGGAGTGCCGCACTGTCAGAGGGTCAGTGCTGAGGGAATATTGTACTCACAGAAGTTCCATCACTTTTTTAGTTTATGTCCCTTGGATTGATGTTAAATCAAGGTTCCATTGGAATGTTTTAACTTCATGCAATCCCTCCAGTGCAGAACGAGACCATTCGGCCCATCGAGTCTGCGCCGACCACAGTCCCGCCCAGACCCTATTCCTGTAACCCCACACATTTACCCTGTGAATCTTCCTGACATTCCGGTCAATTCAGTGTGACCAATCAGCCTATCTCACATGCTTTGGAGTGAGTGGGAGGAAACCGGAGCACCCAGAGGCAACCCACGCAGACACGGGGAGAATGTGCAGCCTCCACACAGACAGCGACCCAAGCCGGGAATCGAACTGGGTCCCTGGCACTGTGAGGCAGCAGTGCTAACCCACTGTGCCACCGTGCCATCCCATTACAGATGCTTTGCTCATACAAAGGGTTCTGTACTTTTATTGCCATTCACGCTAACCAGTTTGAGGTTATTTCTTTCTCCGATCCTTTTGGAAACAAATGCCGCCAGCATTTGCTTTGTACAGAGTAAGTGTCAACCCACCACCAACCTGGAGTTTCTCACAGGGAATACATGGCATTTTCTACCAGACTGTTAGGTCTGGATTCGAACCAGACTGTCTGGTTTAATTACAGCCAACAATAACTAATTAGCATCTGAAATCACTGTTCACTCCAGACAAACGTTGATCACAGCCAGGGACAGAGTGTTTCCAATTGTTAAGGCGTTACAAAGAATGGGACCAAAGTTAGAGGATTAGATGTTGAGAGATATAAAGCATGTTTGGATACAACCCCGTAACACCATAAAAACTGGCAAATCTACTGAGCAAATGCACTCACAACCCGAAACTGCGACAAGCCAAAGCACTGGAGATGATGTATTGAAAAACCTGATCTTGTGCGAGGAGAAAGAGAGACTCCAGCAAGTTAATCAAGTCAAAGTCAGTCAACAAGCCAGTTCTGAAACCCTTCTCAGCAAGACCCACAGTCTGTGGCAGTGCTGAGGGAAAGCTGCACTGCCCGAGGTGTCATCCTTAGGGTGAGGTGTTAAGGTGGTGCTGCCCCTGCACCCCCCACATAGCAAAAAATAAGCAAAGGGAATTACATAGAAAAACTACAGCACAAACAGGCTCTTCGGCCCACAACTTGCACCAATCATATCTCTACCTACTAGGCTTACCTATAACCCTCTATCTTACGAAGTTCCATTTACTTTCCAAAAGTCTCTTAAAAGAATATTTTTAAGAAGTGGGTTGATGGGTTTTTGATAAGAGAAGGGATTAAGGGTTATGGGGAGAGGGCGGGAAGGTGGAGCTGAGCCACGACAGATCAGCCATGATCTTATTGAATGGCGGGGCAGGCTCGAAGGGCCAGATGGCCTACTCCTGCTCCTATTTCTTATGTTCTCATGTTCTTAAATCCACCTCCACCACTACCGACGGCAGCCAATTCCACTCACTCACCACCCTCTGAGTGAAAAACTTACCCCTGACATCTCCTCTGTACCTGCTCCCCAGCACCTTAAACCTGTGTCCTCTCGTGGCAACCAACCCAGCCCTGGGAAAAAGCTTCTGACTATCCACTCAATCAATACCTCTCAACTTCATATACACCTCGATCAGGTCACCTCTCATCCTTCGCCTCTCCAAAGAGAAAAAAACCGAGCTCCCTCGACCTATCCTCATAAGGCATGCCCCCCAATCCAGGCAACATCCTTGTAAATCTCCTCTGCACCCTTTCTATAGCTTCCACATCCTTCCTGTAGTGAGGTGACCGGAACTGCGCACAGTACTCCAAGTGGGGTCTGACCAGGGTCTTATAGAGCTGCAGCATTACCTCCCGACTCCTAAACTCAATCCCTCAATTGATGAAGGCCAGTACACCGTACGCCTTCTTGACCACAGCTTCTACCTGTTCCCTAAGCTCCCAAAACGTTCCCCTGTGGGCAATCTATAGTTCGCCATTGGTTTCTCCGAGTATCGTCCCAGATAATCCATGCAACCCGGACATTCTCTCTTCCACTTTCTTCCATCGGGAAGAAGATACAAATGTCTGAGAAGACATGCTCTCACTGGGTTCCCTGAGACCAATAGCTTCAATTAATATCACTGGTCAAGAGATAATCACATTGTTGTTTGTGGGATCGTGCTGTGTGAAAATTGACTGTCAGAACTCTCCATTCACTTGACAAAGAGGCAGCACCCTCGAAAGCTTGTGAGTATATTATCAAATAAATCGGTTGGACTAAAACCTGGTGTTGTCAGACTTTTTACTGAAAATTGACTGCCATGTTGTTACAACAACAACTAAACTCCGAACATACCTCACTGGCTATGAAGTGTTTTAAAGTCATGAATAGAAATTATTTTGTTCACACAGACTAGTCGTTTATTTATTAGTGTCACACACAAGCTTACATTAACACTGCAATGAAGTTACTGTGAAAATCCCCTAGTTGCCACACTCCAGTGCCTGTTTGGATACACTGAGGGAGAATTTAGCACGGCCAATGCACCCTAACCAGCACATCTTTCGGACTGTGGGAGAACATAAGAAATAGGAGCAGGAGTAGGCCATCCAGCCCTTCGAGCCTGCCCCGCCATTCAATAAGATCATGGCTGATCTGTCGTGGCTCAGTTCCACATTCCCACCATCTCCTCATAACCCTTAATCCCCTCTCTTATCAAAAACCCATCAACCTGCGTCTTAAAAATATTTAGCGAGGCAGCCTCCACCACTTCAACGGGCAGAGAATTCCAGAGATTCACCACCCTTTGAGTGAAGAAGTTCCTCCTCAACTCTGTTCTAAACCGCCTCCCCTTTATCTTGAGGCTGTGCCCCCTAGTCCTACTGTCCTTTCTGAGCGGGAAGAGCCTCTCCACCTCTATCCTATCCATCCCATTCATCATCTTATACGTCTCAATGAGATCTCCCCTCTTTCTTCTAAACTCTAACGAGTACAAGCCTAGTTTATTCAGCCTCTCCTCATAGCTCAATCCCCTCAACTCCGGTATCAGCCTAGTAAACCTCCTCTGCACTCCCTCCAAGGCCAAAATATCCTTGCGTAAGTGTGGCGCCCAAAACTGCACACAGTACTCCAGCTGCGGCCTCACCAATGCCCTATACAGCTGCAGCAAGACCTCCCTACTTTTATATTCTATCCCCCTCGCTATGAAGGCCAGCATCCCATTCGCCTTCCTGACCACCTGCTGCACCTGCAAGCTGGGTTTTTACGACTCATGCACAAGGACCCCCAGGTCCCTCTGCACCGTCGCCTGCTGCAGTTTTTCACCATGTAAGTAATAGTCCTTCCTACCATTATTCCTACCAAAGTGGCCAACTTTGGAAAACCGGTTTTCGGGAGGAAACTGAAGCACCCGGAGGAAACCCACGCGGACACGGGGAGAACATGCAGACTCCACACAGACAGTGACCCAAGCTGGAAATCGAACCCGGGTCCCTGGCACTGTGAGGCAGCACTGTAACCACTGTGCCACCGTGCCGCCCTTTAACCAGTTGGACCAGTTGACCATAATGACATGTTTCTGCTTTGTAACATCCCCATATTACATATTACTGAGAACAAAAAAAATTCAACGTAAAGATCGAGAATTGAACGATGGAGTCAAAGGTAATTGTGCACCACTCTATAACACACTCCTTCCCAATGAGTTTAACAAGTTTTCACTTTGATGAATGACCCATCCTTGACCGATCCTCAAAGACATTGCCAGCTCTGAACAGCTCCAACAGTCTCACAAGCTGCAACCTGGACTAAAAATCCGGAGAGTCCGGGTGGATTTATTTATTTATTTTCGGTCCAAAACATGACAGGTTCCTTCGCCTGAACAGTTGGGACGTTAGTTCAATTGGCAGCAGTTCACGAAGGAACTAATTATTCCGGTAAATCTGTTTCGGCAGCACCTCCAGAGGACAAATGAGGGTTGTCAACTCTTTGGGTTGACTCTGGAATCTTACGGGATTGAAGACTATTCTCCATCAACAATCACAGGGTTTAAACAGTACATCTTCAGCGAACTTTCTTTGAAGAGTTTCTGAATTTAACATCGACACACTTGGGGCCAGAATTGACGTTTGACCAGGAGGGGGATTGTAAATGAGAACTCATTTTGTGGGACATTACAAAACTATCCAATCAGTGTGGACTATCTGAGGTGACCCTGTAATGTTAACAATTTCATAGAATTCTACAGTGTGGAAGGAGGCCCATTGAGTCTGCACCAACTACAATCCCTTCCAGGCCCTATTCCCGTAACCCCACATATTTACCCTGCTCATTTCCCTGGCATCAGGGTTAATTTAGCATGGCCAATGCACCGAACCAGCAGGTCTTTCAGACTGTGGGAGGAAATCGGAGCACCCATAGGAAACCCCCACGCAGACACGGGGAGAATGTGCAGACTCTGCACTGAGAGTGATCCAATCTGGCAGTCTTGGGTGCCTGGTAGTGAAACAGCAGTGCTAATCACTGTGCCACTGTACCACCTCAATTTGTTACAAAAGTACAAGAACGCAAGATTTTATACAAAGAATATATTATCTAGAAACCAATCCACGTGAATCCTTCCCATTCTAACTCATTTAACTCCATCAACATTATCTTCACTCCTTTCTTCCTCAAGCACTTATCCACCTTCAACTACTCAATTATTACAACATAGAAGACCCTGAGGGAGATTGACAGGGTGGATGTGGAGAGAATATTTCCTCTTCTGGGTGGCACAGTGGCACAGTGGTTAGCACTGCTGCCTCACAGCACCAGGGACCAGGGTTTGATTCCCGGCTTGAGTCACTGTCTGTGTGGAGTTTGTAAGTTCTCCCTGTGTCTGCATGGGTTTCCTCCGAGTGCTCCAGTTCCCTCCCACAGTTCAAAGATGTGTAAGTTAGGTGGATTGGCCATGCAACATTGCCCCTTAGTGTCCAAAGATGTGTAAGTTAGGTGGATTGGCCATGATTGAATGTGTGGGTATAGGAGATAGGGTGGGAGAGATGCTCTATCAGAGAGCAGGTGCAGACTCGATGGGCTGAGGGGCCTCCTTCTGCCCTATAGGAATTCTATGATTCTAAGATATGTGGAATCAGGAATGTTCAAGAGGTTGGAGCTGGAGAAGGGAAGGGATCTTTGATTTGGTTTATTATTGTCACAAGTATTAACATATAGTGAAAAATATTGTTTCTTGTGTGCTATACAAAGTATACCATTCAACGAGAAGGAAAGGAGAGAGTGCAGAATGTAATGTTACAGTTATAGCTCGGGTGTAGAGAAAGATCAACTTCATGCAAGGTAGATCCATTCAAAAGTTTGACAGATCTTGTGAGAGAACTCACATTTCTCCAGGAAATTCCTCTTGCAAAGCTGAGATTTGAAAATTGATGGTTGTCGTGGAAATGAAGTCTAATTTTGGCTTCTCATTCTTTGATAGTCAAACCATTCGTTCTATCAATCCCACTAATCTATGGTTTGTGTTCGCATTGTCATTCCCAACAATGGAAAGTTATCCGTATTGGTATCACACAGGCACTGTAACAATAATTCTCAATCCAATCACTCTGCTTTAATTGAATGGTTTACTTTATCCTTGGACGGAATTATCAAGCAAGATTGTGAAAAATATACATTGATAACTCAACACCATGACAGCAGTTCATTCTATCAGCATCCCAGTCACCAATTTACCGAAGAAAAGCAAGGCAGCATGCTTCAATGACTATCGGCTGGTGGCTCTGACATGCTTTGAAAGTCTAGTCATAGCTCGAATCACTTCCAGTCTCTCAGATTGCCTGGATCCAGTACAGTTCACCCATCGCCACAACAGGTCCACAACAGACGCCAGTTCCCTGGCCTTGCACTCAACCCTGGAGCACCTAGATAACAAGGACACCTATGTCACACTCCTATTTATTGAGTACAGCTCAGCCTTCAACACCATTATTCCCTCGAAACTCATCTCCAAACTCCGTGGTCTGGTTCTTGGCTCTGAGACTGGATCCTGAACTTCTCTAACCCGCACATCACAATCCAAACCAGCCTCCCATCCATTGACTCTGTCTACAATTCCCACTGCCTCAGCAAAGCAGCCAGCGTAATCAAGGACCCTGGACATTCTCTCCTCCACCTGCTTCCATCAGGAAAAAGATACAAAAGTCTGAGGTCACGTACCAACCAACTCAAGAACAACTTCTTCCCTGCTGCCGTCAGACTTTTGAATGGACTTACCTCGCATTACGTTGATCTTTCTCTACACCTGTGACTCTACACCTCTATGACTGTAACACTACATTCTGCACTCTCTCCTTTCCTTCTCTATGAACGGTATCCTGTGTCTGTATAGCGTGCACGGAACAACAATTTTCACTATATGTTTATACACGTGACAATAATAAATCAAATCAAATCAAATTCTCAACATGGTCATACCGTCCACCACTACTGCACAGTGGGCCACTGTGTGTACCATCTACAAAGTGCACTGCAGCAACTCACCAAGGTCCCTTAGACAGCACCTTCCAAACCATAAAGCCATAGACCATAATCATAGAAGCAGAATTAGGCCACTCGGCCCATCGAGTCTGCACTGCCATTCAATCACGACTGATATTTTTCTCATTCCCCATTCTCCTGCCTTTTCCCCATAACCCCCGATCCCCTTATTAATCAAGAACCTACCTATCTCTGTCTTAAAGACACTCAATGGCCTGGGTCCACAGTCTTCGGCTGTGAAGAATTCCATCGATTCATCACTCCCCGGCTGAAGAAATTCCTCCTCATCTCAAATCCTTGATCTCTATCTCCTGGATACGTTCAGCGAGGTGGCCCCCACCACTTCAACGGGCAGGGAATTCCAGCGACTCGCCACCCTTTGAAGAAGTTCCTCCTTGACTCTGATCTAAACTGTCCCCCCCCCCCCACTGTTATTTTGAGGCTGTGCCCTCTAGTCCTGCTGTCCTTTCTAAGCGGGAGGCGGGTAACACCGTGGAAAAATCTGCAGCTTCAAGCGTCCATTTCGTGAAATCTTTTCACGAAACAAAGCAAACATTTGATTTGGGTTTTGGGAGGTAAGAGGTTAAGAAACTTTGGGATTTGGTAAATAACGATCCAACTGGATAGGATCGTTAAACCTCGGTCCGTGCCAATGTCTTTATCCTTTTGCGGCTGTACCTGGACCTTTACAGAAACAGCACCTCCCAATAACGCTATAAATCCTGTACGTAAAACAGGCTCAAATCATAAAAGTTGAACCAGACACTTGTCGTAAAAGTTCAGACTTTCTCCTCATTAGAGAAAAAAAAATAGCCTTAACCATTCACCTTCCAAAATGTAATTATAATCTCTGCGTCCTTTTGGGACAACTGCTCGCATTATTATTAACCAACTGTGATGAAAAGGTTCAGTAATTACTATTTCTTTATTAATAGTCATCATTAGACTGAGCTGAACAGAGAAAGTGACTTTCATGAGGTTTATATTGTGTGGGGATTTCAGGCACTACAGTCGGGGGTGGAGTGCGGGAGGGGGAGGGGGGGACCACTCTCATCTTGGACTCCATAGGTTCTGAGTTCAACTCCCACTCCAGAGAGACGTGAGCTCGGGAATCTAGGCTGACACCAGCAGTGCAGTACTGAGTGAGTGCCGCACTGTCAGAGGCGCTAACTGTTAGACCATCTCCGCCTGCCCGCTGGATACAATATAAAAGCCCAGGACATGATTTGAAGGGAGAATTCTCCCTGCTGACATTATTTATCAAGATCGCAGATGGGAAAACAGATGATGTGGTCACTATCGAACACTATCTCTAGGATCCTGCTGTGCTCAGATACCATGTTTCCAACAGTGACAACATTCCAAGAAGTATTTCACTGGCTGTTGAGTGTTTGGAACATTTTTGATTTGAGTTAGTGAATGGAAGAACATAAGAACTAGGAGCAGGAGTCGGCCATCTGGCCCCTCGAGCCTGCCCCGCCATTCAATAAGATCACGGCTAATCTTTTTGTGGACTCAGCTCCACTTACCCGCCCGCTCACCATAACCCTTAATTCCTTTACTGTTCAAAGATCTATCTATCCATACCTTAAAAACATTCAATGAGGCAGCCTCATTCACTGGGCAGGGAATTCCACAGATTCACAACCCTTTGTGTGAAGAAGTTCCTCCTCAACTCTGTCCTAAATCTGCTCCCCCTTGTTTTGAGGCTATGCCCCCTAGTTCTAGTTTTACCCACCAGTGGAAACAACTTCCCTGCTTCTATCTTATCCATTCCCTTCATAATCTTTTATGTTTCTATAAGATCTCCCCTCATTCTTCTCAATTCCAATGAGTATAACCCCAGTCTGCTCAGTCTCTCCTCATAAGTCAACCCTCTCAACTCCGGAATCAACCTAGTGAATCCCCTCTGCACCCCGTCCAGTGCCAGTATATCCTTTCTCAAAAAAGTAAAAAGTATTGCTTCTTGCGTGACAAGGCATACTGTACATCGAGAAGGAAACGAGATGGAGCAGAATGTAGCGTTACAGTCACAGCTAGGATGTAGAGAAAGATCAGCTTAGTGCAAGATAGGTCCACTCAAAAATCTGATGGCAGCAGGGAAGAAGCTGTTCTTGAGTTGGTTGGTACCTGATCTCAGACTTTTATACCTTTTTGCCGATGGATGAAGGTGGAAAATTTTCTTAGGCTCCTGCAAAAGAAGAGGTGTTGGTGAGCTTTCTTAACTATAGTGTCAGCATGGAGGGACCATGGCAGATTGTTGGCGATCTGGATACCCAGAAACTTGAAGCTCTTGACCATTCATCCCTGTTGATGTAGACAGGGGCATGTTCTCCTTTACGCTTCCTGAAATCGATGACCATCTCCTACATTTTGAACATAAGAAATAGGAGCAGGAGTAGGCCATCTGGCCCTTCGAGCCTGCCCCGCCATTCAATAAGATCATGGCTGATCTGTCGTGGATCAGTTCCACATTCCGGCCCTCTCCCCATAACCCTTAATCCCCTCTCTTATCAAAAACCCATCAACCCGCTTCTTGAAAATATTTAGCGAGGCAGCCTCCACCACTTCAACGGGCAGAGAATTCCAGAGATTCACCACCCTTTGAGTGAAGAAGTTCCTCCTCAACTCCGTTCTAAAACTTTATCTTGAGGCTGTGCCCCCTAATCCTACTGTCTTTTTTGAGCGGGAAGAGTCTCTCCACCTCTATCCTATCCATCCCATTCATCATCTTATACGTCTCAATGAGATCTCCCCTCATTCTTCTAAACTCCAACGAGTACAAGCCTAGTTCATTCAGCCTCTCCTCATAGCTCAACCCCTTCAACTCCGGTATCAGCCTAGTAAACCTCCTCTGCACTCCCTCCAAGGCCAAAATATCTTTGCGCAGGTGCGGCGCCCAAAACTGCACACAGTACTCCAGCTGCGGCTTCACCAATACCCTATACAGCTGCAGCAAGACCTCCCTTCTTTTATATTCAATCCCCTTTTTGTTGACATTGAGGGAGAGATTATTGTTGCCGCACTAGTTCACCAGATTCTCTATCTCTTTCATGTAATTTGTCTCATCATTGTTTGAGATCTGACCTACTATGGCAGTGTCATCAGCAAACTTGAAAATCGAATTGGAGGGGAATTTGGCCACACAGTCATTGGTGTATAAGGAGTATAGTCGGGGGCTGAGAACACAGCCCTGTGGGACACCGGTGTTGAGGATGATTGTGGAGGAGGTGTTAGAACATAGAACATAGAACATTACAGCACAAACAGGCCCTTCGGCCCTCGAGTTGCGCCGATCACATCAACCCCACCAATCTATAGACCTATCTATAACCCCCAATCCCATTAAATCCCATATACTCATCCAGAAGTCTTTTAAAAGACCCCAGCGAGTTTGCCTCCACCACCGATGACGGCAGCCGATTCCATTCACTCACCACCCTCTGAGTGAAAAACTTACCCCTAACATCACCTCTGTACTTCCCTCCCCGCACCTTAAATCTGTGTCCTCTCGTAGCGACCATTTCAACCCGGGGAAATAGCCTCTGAGAGTCCACCCTATCTATTCCTCTCAACATTTTATAAACTTCTATCAGGTCGCCTCTCAACCTTCGCCTCTCTAGTGTTGTTGCCTATCTTCACTGATTGGAATCTGTGAGTTAGGAAGTTCAGGATCAAGTCGCAGAGGGATGAGCCGAGGCCCAGATCAGGGAGTTTGGAGATAGGTTTCTTGGGAATAACAGTGTTGAAGGCTGAGCTGTAGTCAATAAATAGGAGTCTGACATTGGTGTCCTTGTTATCTAGGTGTTCCAGGGTTGAGTGCAGGGTCAGATGGTGTCTGCTGTGGACCAGTTGCAGTGGTGGGCAAACTGTAGTGGATCCAAACAATCTGGGAGGCTGGAATTGATTTGTGCCATGACTATTCTTGTTAGTTGTGAAAGCTATGAAAGGTGTCCCTTTCATAATAGTAGGTGGGATTATTATTTAAAAGGCAAAAAACTGCAGCAGGCGACGGTGCAGAGGGACCTCGGGGTCCTTGTGCATGAGTCGCAAAAACCCAGCTTGCAGGTGCAGCAGGTGGTCAGGAAGGCGAATGGGATGCTGGCCTTCATAGCGAGGGGGATTGAATATAAAAGTAGGGAGGTCTTGCTGCAGCTGTATAAGGCATTGGTGAGGCCGCAGCTGGAGTACTGTGTGCAGTTTTGGGCGCCGTACTTACGCAAAGATATTTTGGCCTTGGAGGGAGTGCAGAGGAGGTTTACTAGGCTGATACCAGAGTTGAGGGGATTGAGCTATGAGGAGAGGCTGAATAAACTAGGCTTGTACTCGTTAGAGTTTAGAAGAATGAGGGGAGATCTCATTGAGACGTATAAGATGATGAATGGGATGGATAGGATAGAGGTGGAGAGACTCTTCCCGCTCAAAAAAGACAGTAGGACTCGGGGGCACAGCCTCAAGATAAAAGGGGGGCGGTTTAGAACGGAGTTGAGGAGGAACTTCTTCACTCAAAGGGTGGTGAATCTCTGGAATTCTCTGCCCGTTGAAGTGGTGGAGGCTGCCTCGCTAAATATTTTTAAGAAACGGGTTGATGGGTTTTTGATAAGAGAAGGGATTAAGGGTTATGGGGAGAGGGCGGGAATGTGGAACTGAGCCACGACAGATCAGCCATGATCTTATTGAATGGCGGGGCAGGCTCGAAGGGCCAGATGGCCTACTCCTGCTCCTATTTCTTATGTTCTTATGTTCTTACGCTGGGAATGATGTCCTCCCTGTTCACCATCTTTATGTGAATTTACTGAGGCTGTTCCCCAGAGTAAAAAGAGGCAACCAGCTTTTACAAAGAAGCAGAGTTCTATTCATTTCCAAATTGTTCCTTTTATATCGCTGAACAGAGAGACATGTTGCTGAAACTTTTCACCTTGCACTCATCAGGACAAACACAAGAATACCAAATTTCAAATGATCACAATTGACACTGGAGTAGAGAAGGGTACTGATTGATTGGCAAGTGGCGCGAGCAATGGGGAAATATAGGCTTCCCCAAGCTCCTGGGCAAAGTGCAAGGCCTGACCATATTCCTTTTGTTTGCAGGAAACAGGTCCACACTTTTGAATTCTGTCACAACCAGCCAGTTAACTGAGCCACACTCTGAGCTCAACTGAGTATTGTAGACTGGTTGTTCCTGTAGCCATTAGCTCACTCATGGCTGGTCAGTCAGTGAACAAAGAACAAAGAAAATTCCAGCACAGGAACAGGCCCTTCGGCCCTCCTGCACTGACCATGCTGCCCCGACTGAATTAAAGCCCCCTACCCTTCCGGGGATCATATCCCTCTTTCTCCACGCTATTCACATATTTGTCAAGATGCCCCTTAAAAGTCACAACCGTAACTGTTTCCACTCCCTCCCCCGGCAACGAGTTCCGGGCACCCACCACCCTCTGTGTAAAAAATCTGCCTCGTACATCTCCTTTAAACCTTGCCCCTCGCATCTTAAACCTGTGCCCCAATCACAGCGCTGCCCTATCACAGAATCACATCTAACAGTAGATACTTATTCTTTCAAACTATTATTTATTTATTTGCGTCACAAGTCAGTTTACATTAACACGGCAATGGAGTTACTGTGAGGATCCCCGAGTTGCCACACTCCAGCACCTGTTCAGGTGCACTGAGGGAGAATTCAGCATGGCCGATGCATCTAACCAGCACGTCTTTCAGCCTATGGGAGAAAACCCACACAGACACAGGGAGAATGTGCAAACTCCACCCAGACAGTGACCTGAGCCGGGAATCGAACCTGCGTCCATGGGGCTGTGAGGCAGCAATGCTAACTATGGTGCCACCGCGCCGCTGGTTATGTTCAGAGTTTTGCCGGGCGAACTGGTTGAGTACGATTTGTACTCAGTCTATCACGGGTAACCAAAGGATTGTGCAATTTGATTCAATCAACCAATCAGCGTCACACTGTTAATGGCGTTACTCACTGTGTGGAGGGCAGAATGTCTGTCTGATCTGACACCAGCATCCTGTTAATGGGAAATAACCCTCATGTAGCCAGCAAAACCCTTCTGCTTGCTTCAAGGCAATGCCTCGGCCAATTAGAGTCAACTTGCCTCCCTCACTTATGCTATAAACTGTTGTGTTTATTAGAAACCAGATATTCTTGTGTTTGCCCTGTGATGCTCCTATACCATGAAGGAATGTGTCTATATTATGTTTCACGTGAGGGGTATGTTTAAAATTCAGCTCTGCTTTGCACGGTGCCAATTTGTCTGTAGCAGGCAGCAAGAGTTGCAAGAGACTAATTGATTCTAGATATTGGGATGTTTGTTTTAATCTGAGCAAATTAATTTCTATATATTTTGTTTTTTCTCCTGGGATTTCAGAGTCGGGTTCAATTAGTTTGGCTGACAAGAGGTAGAGTCATGTGAATGGGTGGGGCTAAGCTTGCACGGAAAAATAGACATGTTTTGCCTGGTCATAAGAACATAAGAAATAGGAGCAGGAGTAGGCCATCTGGCCCTTCGAGCCTGCCCCGCCATTCAATAAGATCATGGCTGATCTGTTGGGGCTCAGCTCCACCTTCCCGCCCTCTCCCCATAACCCTTAATCCCTTCTCTTATCAAAAACCCATCAACCCGTTTCTTAAAAATATTTAGCGAGGCAGCCTCCACCACTTCAACGGGCAGAGAATTCCAGAGATTCACCACCCTTTGAGTGAAGAAGTTCCTCCTCAACTCTGTTCTAAACCCTTTACCTTGAGGCTGTGCCCCCTAGTCCTACTGTCTTTTTTGAGCGGGAAGAGTCTCTCCACCTCTATCCTATCCATCCCATTCATCATCTTATACGTCTCAATGAGATCTCCCCTCATTCTTCTAAACTCTAACGAGTACAAGCCTAGTTTATTCAGCCTCTCCTCATAGCTCAATCCCCTCAACTCCGGTATCAGCCTAGTAAACCTCCTCTGCACTCCCTCTAGGGCCAAAATATCCTTGCGCAGGTGCGGCGCCCAAAACTGCACACAGTACTCCAGCTGCGGCCTCACCAATGCCCTATACAAGGGCAGCAAGACCTCCCTACTTTTATATTCAATCCCCCTCGCTATGAAGGCCAGCATCCCATTCGCCTTCCTGACCACCTGCTGCACCTGCAAGCTGGGTTTTTGCGACTCATGCACAAGGACCCCGAGGTCCCTCTGCACCGTCGCCTGCTGCAGTTTTTCGCCACGTAAGTAATAGTCCTTCCTACCATTCCTCCTACCAAAGTGGACCACCTCACACTTGCCAACACACAATTCCATTTGCCATTTCCTGGCCCATTCGCCCAGCCTATCTAGATCCTTCTGCAGACTCTCCACACCCTCCTCACAATTTGCCTTTCCCCCAATCTTGGTGTCATCAGTAAATTTCGATACCCTGCACTCGGTTCCCTCCTCCAGATCATCTATATAAATGGTAAATAGCTGAGGCCCCAGCACCGACCCCTGGGGCACCCCACTAGTCACCAATCGCCAATCCGAATAGCATCCATTGACCCCCACTCTCTGCCTCCTATTTGACAACCAATCCTCTATCCACGCTAACACCCTACCCCCAACTCCATGTCCCCTGACCTTCTGCAATAACCTCTTGTGAGGTACCTTGTCAAACGCCTTCTGAAAATCCAGAAAGATCACATCCACCGGCTCTCCTCTATCCACTGCCCTAGACACATCCTCATAGAACTCCAGTAAATTTGTCAGACACGACTTCCCTTTAATGAAACCGTGTTGCGTCCGCCCTATCAAGCAATTCCCCTCAAGATGCCTCGCTATTTCCTCCTTAATGACAGATTCTAACATTTTACCTACCACAGACGTTAAATTAACAGGCCTATAATTCCCCGCCTTTTGGTCCTGAAAGAAATAAGTAGTCTTTCTCTCTCTCTGGAGGCTGCTATTTGGGGCTGCCTGAAATCAGGTGTCTCTCGCTCTGTCTCTCTCCAGAAGTGTTCAAAAGGCTCCAGGACTGTTAACAAGTAAAAGCATGTAAGCCTAGAGTTTGCTATATGATTTTGTTGTGGAGTTTAAGTCTGTGAGGAATACTGCTTAAATTGTAACTCATAGGGATAGATTAGTGGTTAAGAATTGTATCTTGTCACGACTAAATGTTGTTCAGTTGGTAAAAGCTAATTCATTTGTTATAGTTAAATTGTATTGTAAAAATAAAATTTGTTTTGATAAAGCTTCCCAATGGGTCACCAGAATCACAGATGGACTGAAAAACCTTCTCCTCAAATTAATAACAAAGTCAAAACAATAGTTTGTGGCTGGGTGACCAAAAACAACAACAATGGTAATATTAACTACGAGAGCAATTGTAACATTGAGAGTCAAGCATGCTGGGAATTTTTGGTCAAGTTATAATTAAACAGAGGTGCAGGTGAGAAGGCTGCTACAAGTCATGACTGCTCCTGTGGACTGTGACCTGATGCTCTTGTGTTGATAAAATAAGGACAGTTATTTGGGTTTTGCTGGACTTGTAGATGCCAAAGACTCTCGCTACGTCCACATATGAATGAGGTTACATGACCTACATGTGGTTTGATCGCAACATCATGTTCACGAGCAACTCCATTGGCCGTGCTTGAACACTGTGTTCAGTTTCTGGTGATATCATTGGCTGAGTACCAGAAACATTTCTGGAGGGTCAGGGAAAGTTTGAGGATAAAGTATGGTCTTTGAAACTCTGTCTCCAGTGAAACTCCATGATCCACCATCGCAAGTTTACCCTGGAGAGTATCTTCAGAGAAGGCAAAGAGCTATGACGGAAGATCTACATCAGAGAGCAAAACTGGCCATTTCATTCATAACCGGGTAGTATTTCTCGTCAGTTGGAAGTTTAAAATTAATATTAATCTATTTGTAGTATATATTAATGACTTGGAAGAGGGGGTAGGTGGTGTGATCAGCAAATTTGCTGATGACACTAAGATGGTTGGATTGGCGGGTACTGAGGAGCAGTGCCTGGCAATGCAACAGGACATATACAGGCTGGTAGATTGGGCAGATAGATGGCAAATGGAATTTAATCCAGAGAAATGCGAGGTGATGCACTTTGGCCGGAATAATGTGGAGGGGAGTTATACGATAAAAGGTAGAACTATCCGGAGTATAGATACGCAGAGAGACCTGGGGGTGCAAGTGCACAAGTCCCCGAAGGTGTCGGTGCAGGTGCAGAATGTGATGAGGAAAGCGTATGGCATGTTAGCCTTCATAGGAAGGGGTATAGAATAAAAGAATAGGAGTCTGATGTTGCAGTTGTATAGAACGTTGGTTAGGCCTCACCTGGAGTACTGCGTCCAGTTCTGGGCGCCGTACTACCGGAAGGATGTAGAGATCCTGGAGAGAGTGCAGAGGAGATTTACCAGGATGTTGCCTGGTATGGAAGGGCTGTCTTACAAGGAAAGATTGAACGAACTTGGGCTGTTTTCCCTTGAGAGACGTCGGCTGAGGGGGGATCTAATAGAGGTTTATAAGATTATGAAGGGGATAGATAGAGTAAATAGTGGTAAGCTTTTTCCGCTATTAGAAATGGATAGAACGAGGGGTCACGGGTTTAGGGTGAGGGGGGCTAGATATAAGACAAATATTAGAGGACAGTTTTTCACGCAAAGGGTAGTGGGGATGTGGAATGCACTGCCGAGTAAGGTGGTGGAAGCAGGCACGCTAGGGTTGTTTAAGACTCACTTAGATGACACATGAGCGGTCTACATATAGGGGGATATAGCAGGCCTTACTAAACATTGTAGGCTTGGGGTTCCGTTTTTGCCTCAGGGATGTTACAGTCTTTGCCTGTTTAATAATGAATTTTTTGTCTCCACAGGCATTTAAGTCCACCTTATTGACCAGCAAGGGGCATGCATGCGGCAGGTTGTATTGGGCTGCTCTTGGACGTTGCTTCGGGAGTTGCCTACTGCTTCATGTCGTTGGTGTGCTTAAACTGGACCATCTCGAGGGCAACATGACAGCTCAGAGACTATCTCTGTTGCTGTGCGGACACATGGATTTGGGCCTGTGTCTGTGGGAGTTTGCGCGTTCTCCCCATGGTTGCGTGGGTTTCCTCCGGGTGCTCCGGTTTCCTCCCACATCCCAAAGATGTGCTTTTAGGCTGATTGATTGGGTAACAAATTGTCCCTATATTGGACCTCCCTGATCCTCGCACATTAGGCGTAGACTAAAATGATGAATAGGTCACTGAGACAATGGGACGGCGGCGCGGGCTCGTTGGGCCGAAGGGCCTGTTTCCCGTGCTGTGTTGTTCTTTGTATTAGAGTCAAAGGGTTAAAATTAAATGTTAACTGTTATGAGTTTGTATGAATATTGGCACCTGAAGTATTGAATAAAGTACAAGTTTTGTCTAAGTTAGGTTGATCACCATGATAAATTGTCCATTAATGTCAGGGGGATTAGCAGGGTAAATATATGGGGTTACAGGTATAGGATCTGGGTGGGATCATTGTCAGTGCACGCTCTGCACTGTAGGGATTTTATGATTCTAAGTGAGACTCCTGTCCTTTGATGTGTTATACTTTATATCAGGGGAAGCGGTGGCAGAGTGATATTGTTGCTGGACAAATAATTCAGAGGTTCGAATCCTGCCACGGCAGATAGTGGAATTTTAATTCAATAAAAACAAATCTTGGATTAAGAAGCTACTGACGACCATGAAACCATTGTCAATTGTTGGAAAAACTCATCTGGTTCACTAATGTCCTTTGGGGAAGGAAGTCTGCCGTCCTTACCCAGTCTGGTCTACATGTGATTCCTGAGCCACAGCAATGTGGTTGACTCTCAACTGCCCTCTGAATTAAGTCAACTAGGGATGGGCAATAAATATTGGCCAAGCCAGCGAGACATCCCGTAAAATGAATACATTTTTTAAAAATATTAAAATTAGTATCAGGGTAGAGATTTAAGTCACCCTATTATAGAAAGGATATTATTAAACTAGAAAGAGCGCAGAAAAGATTTACTAGGATGCTACTAGGATTTGATGGATTGAGTTATAAGGAGAGGGTGGATAGACTGGGACTTTTTTCTCTGGAGCGTAGGAGGCTGAGGGGTGACCTTATAGAGGTCTATAAAATAATGAGGGGCACAGATCAGCTAGATAGTCAATATCTTTTCCCAAAGGTAGGGGAGTCTAAAACTAGAGGGCATAGATTTAAGGGGAGAGATACAAAAGGGTCCAGAGGGGCAATTTTTTCACACACAGGGTGGTGAGTGTCTGGAACGAGCTGCCAGAGGTAGTAGTAGAGGCGGGTACAATTTAGTCTTTTAAAAAGCATTTAGACAGTTGCATGGGTAAGATGGGTATAGAGGGATATGGGCCAAATGCAGGCAATTGGGGCTAGTGGTTAAAAACTGGGCAGCATGGACAAGTTGGGCCGAAGGGCCTGTATCCGTGCTGTAAGTATCTATGACACTAGGTTTACAGTCAGATAACAATTCTAACTACACAATATACCTGGGGCTTCTGATCTACTCTGTAACAGTCCAGAGTAAATCGCAAAATCCTTTGGCAACAGTTTTCAGCAGGATTCAAGAATCCGACCCAGCCAGTGGCAAGTTATTTTTCCATGGAATGAGTTACACCCTGCTTTATGGAAGGATTTATTGTTATGTATGATTTTCAATATGTTCCCAGCTTAGCCGAAAGCAGAGATTTCATGTCTGGTCGATCAGTGTGTGTCAATACTCCACATGCCGCTGCTATGGGGTGGAAGTTGAAGAGCATGAGGGTTAAATCCATTTGCCATCCTGTTGAGTTGCACACTCTCTGAAGCCGCTAATAGATTCTTTTTTGAAAATTCTCTCATACAACTTGATGCAATTGATGTTCATTCCCAAGTGCGACTGATTAGTGGAGTGGAATGTTCACACAGCACAAAAGACAGCCATGGGGACCACTTTTTATAATTCATTTTTTTTTTTTACCCCTTTATTCCAATCTAATCAAGTCAGATTAAACCCAATTCAGAGTCCCAACAAGTTGGGACATTCCCAATCCAAGCTGACAAGACAGGTCTCCTGTCTTGGGCTTGATCTACATGATCCAAGCTGACTGGAGTAGATGTAGCTCCTCCTCCAGGGCTTGATCTTATTTGCATCTTAGCCAAAAGGCCGAGATGCCGCTTTAAAAAATTGCTTCAAATGAAGCTGAATTGCAACCTAATGACTTCAATCAAGTGCAGCATGTCGACCCTACACTTGATCGACACTAACAGACTACACTTGATCTTAGCCAACACGGGTGTCGCTGGCTGGGCCAGCACTCATTGCCCATCCCGAGTTGCCCAAGGAGAGTCGAGAGTCAACCACATTGCGGTGGCTCTGGAGTCACATATAGGCCAGACCGGGTAAGGATGGCAGATTTCCTTCCCTAAAGGACATTAGCGAACCAGGTGGATTTTTCCGACAATCGACAATGGTTTTATGGTCATCAGTAGATTCTTAATTCCAGATTTTTTTTGTTGAATTCAGATTCCACAATCTGCTGTGGTGGGATTCGAACCCAGGTCCCCAGAACATTAGGTGAGTTTCTGGATGAATAATCTCATGATAATACCACGGGGCCATCGCCTTCCATTTGCTGCACTGTGAGTGCTCTACCTATAGAATCCCTACAGTACAGAAGGAGGCCATTCAGCCCATCAAGTCTGCACTGACAACAATCCCACCTTACTGACTTACCGGGATGCATGGATTAGAGGGATAAGCGGGATAAATATGTGGGGTTGCGATGATGAGGCCTAGGTGGGCTTGTTGTTGGCGCAGGCTCAGTGGGCTGAATGGCCTCCTTCTGCACTGTAGGGATTCCGTGGATGGTGTAACACTCAGGGTCTCGGGCTGCTAACCCGCAGGAGGCTGGACACACGAGAATTGACACCTTGGCGATAAATGAACCTGGCGCCTTAGGCAATCAGGCAAATCCTCGGATGACCTCGGCAGCCATTGAGGTGTTGTCCCTGTTGCCATCACACAGGACTCCACCCACCCCCCCCCCCCCCCAACTCCCTCACCCACCCCAGTGGCCCCAACCACCAACTGGCCTGCTCAACGATTTTTAATACACGCGTCACAACAAAAAAACCTCTCTCCTTCGACCTTTCCGTACTGGTGAGGTACCTGTCTTCCTGATAGCTTTCTTTGTGTCATTCCCAGCCTCTCTCCGTATATTATTAGCCCGAGGCGCCCACAATAAAGCCCCATCCTCCCTTTCATATCTGAGGTAATAACTGCTTTCCTAAGCCCTTTCCTCTCAACAGAAAAGTAATTACTTTTCTGAAGAATTGATCACAACGCAGCACAAAGCTCCACTTCCCCCTCAAACATCCCTCCGAGTTGCTGCTTATCTGCCTTCTCTCCGCTGTGACCACCCCCCCCCCCCCCCGCCCCCCACTTCCCCAGAAGACCCCGCGCTTCAATCAATATTCTCTTCAAAATCAGATGGATTTTTCTTTTCGTTAATTTGCTTTTGGCATTTGCTACAGAAGCTGTATTTGAAAAATAAGGAACAAAGCTGGATATTTGCTTTATTAGAATTCCTGAAACTCCCCACACGAGACGGATTGCGTACACGTACCTTCACAAACTTTGAAAATATATAATTGCCCCAATGTTTAATAAGAAAAATTGCAGTTTCAGAAAACAAATTTAATTACTCGCGCACTGGCTGCCAAAGTCCATCTCCGTCCTAGTTTTCCCTCCTCTCTATGATTTCATAACCCGACAGATGAAATATTTAACACCCCGACATTATAAGGAATTCCGCTGGATTAATAACAGCGCAGAGAGAGGCCATTGAGCCTAACCGGTCTGTGCTGGGATTTACGCTTCTCCCAACCACCCATCTCACCCCCAATCAACACATCCTTCTACACCTTTCTCCCTCGAGGGTCTACCCAGCTTCACCTGAGCTGTATTAATAGTCTTCACCTCGGCCACTCCCCGTAGGGCCGAGTTCCACATCCTCACCGCTCTCTGGGCAAAGAGGATTCTCCGGAATTCCCGATTGGATTCATTAGTTTCATATTTATGCCGGTCGTCCTTGGTCTGAGCTACACGTGGAGACATCTTCTCAGTGTCCATCCGATCAAATCCTTACCCTAATTGTAAAGACTGCTGTTTGGTTCCCCCCCCCCCCTCCCCCCCCGCAGAGGACGGAGCTCCGACCTGCTCTGCTTTTCCTGATAGTTACGGCATTTGGGAGTTTGTTTTAGACGAAGAAGCGTTTTGTTTCAGATTCTGCCTGACTTGATGCGACTGTTATTGGCTACAATTAGTCCCGGGTAGAATTCACAGCGTGCTGCACCGTTCATTAATTCACAATCTCGGAGTCGATGAGCTGGAGGATTTGCCCATTGTGCGAATGGTTTAAAAATCAGCCGACTGATTGGCCAAAGTAACGGGGCGATAATGTGATCAGGGGTGCTCATAGTTCGGGGGGGGGGGGTCGGAGGGGGGGGGAAAGGCGGGGGGGGGAGGGGAGAGGGAAAGGGGAGAAAGGGGGAGGAGGGGAAAGGGGGGAGGGGAAAGGGGGGGGGAGTGGGGAGGGGGTGGGAGAGGGGGGAGGGGGGGAGGGGGGAAAGGGGGGGGGAGTGGGGAGGGGGTGGGAGAGGGGGGAGGGGGGGAGAGGGGGGGAGAGGGGAAAGGGGAGGGAGGGGGAAGGGGGAGAGTGGGGAGGGGGGTAGTGGGGAGAGGGGGGAAGGGGGGGAGAGGGGGGAGGGTGGAGTGGTGGGGGTTGGGGAGGAGTGAGGGGAGGATTGGGGGGTGTTTGCAATATAGAATGAGATGAAAGGAGGCAAGAAGAATGAAAGAGAGATAGAAAGTGAGAGTAAATGGGAGAGAGAGATTGGGAAAGAGCGAGAGAGAGAGATTGGGAAAGAGCGAGAGAGAGATTGGGAAAGCGAGAGAGAGAGATTGGGAAAGAGAGAGAGAGAGAGATTGGGAAAGAGCGAGAGAGAGAGAATGGGAAAGAGCGAGAGAGAGAGATTGGGAAAGAGCGAGAGAGAGAGAATGGGAAAGAGAGAGAGAGAGAGAATGGGAAAGAGAGAAAGAGAGAATGGGAAAGAGCGAGAGAGAGAGATTGGGAAAGAGCGAGAGAGAGAGAATGGGAAAGAGCGAGAGAGAGAGAATGGGAAAGAGCGAGAGAGAGAGAATGGGAAAGAGCGAGAGAGAGAGAATGGGAAAGAGCGAGAGAGAGAGAATGGGAAAGAGAGAGAGAGAGAATGGGAAAGAGCGAGAGAGAGAATGGGAAAGAGCGAGAGAGAGAATGGGAAAGAGCGAAAGAGAGAATGGGAAAGAGCGAGAGAGAGAGAATGGGAAAGAGAGAGAGAGAGAGAATGGGAAAGAGCGAGAGAGAGAGATTGGGAAAGAGCGAGAGAGAGAGAATGGGAAAGAGCGTGAGAGAGAGATTGGGAAAGAGAGAGAGAGAGAGAATGGGAAAGAGCGAGAGAGAGAGAATGGGAAAGAGCGAGAGAGAGAGAATGGGAAAGAGCGAGAGAGAGAGAATGGGAAAGAGAGAGAGAGAGAGAATGGGAAAGAGAGAGAGAGAGAGAATGGGAAAGAGCGAGAGAGAGAGATTGGGTAAGAGCGAGAGAGAGAGATTGGGTAAGAGCGAGAGAGAGAGAATGGGAAAGAGCGAGAGAGAGAGAATGGGAGTTGAGCTCATTGTTCCTGAGGAGCAGTATCGAGAGGCAGCGATTTTTGGACGTGAGAGGAGGCAGCAAAAAGGTACATTTTTCTGTTTATATTGTTTAACTTTTTATTTATAGTTTTAAAGTCGCGAGTTTCGGCGGTTTTTTTAAAATTAGTTAGAAACCGGAAATCATCACTAGGACGCTTGCCGGTAGTTGTAGTTTTTTTTTCTCGGGCCCCTAACCCTATAAATTAGTGTAGAAAGGATACCCGATCCTCTCCACTGGTAGAGAATCCCACCCTCCCACCTCCTCTAACCTAAATTATAAGTGTGGGGGAAGTTTTTTTTTTATTTTTATTTTTCTGCTGGTAATTGTTTCAGGGATGGCAGTTCAGGCAGTAAGCTGCATCTCCTGTGGGATGTATGTGGTGAGGGAATCTAGTAGTGTTTCAGGGGATTTTACTTGTAGGAAGTGTGTTAGATTGCAGCTTCTGGAGGAGCGTGTAAAGGAGTTGGAGGTGGAGTTAGAGGAACTCCGCATAATTCGGGAGGCGGAGGCGGACATCGATAGGAGTTATAAGGAGATAGTCACTCCTAGAAATGAGTCTTGGGTCACTGCCAGGAAGAGGGGAAAGAAGCAATCGGGGGGACAATCCCCTGGGGCTGTTCCCCTCCAAAATAGGTTTTCGGTCCTGGAGGCTATAGTTGAGGAGGAATCAACTGGGGATAGCCAAAGGGAGCAGGTCTCTGGGGGTGAGCCTAGTGTAAAAGCTCAGGTGGTTAGGGGCTGTAAAAGATTGGGCCTCGTGATTGGGGACTCCACAGTTAAGGGGACAGATAGGAGAGTTGGAAGTAAAGGTAGGGACTCAGGGCTGGTGTGTTGCCTACCAGGGGCTGGGGTCCGGGATGTATCAGAAAGGGTATTCAGGACTCTTAGGGGAGAGGGAGATCAACCCCAAGTTATAGTTCATGTGGGGACACATGACATAGGGAGGTTAAGGGAAGGGGATATTAAGCAGAGATTTATGGAGTTGGGGTGGAAACTAAAGGCCAAGTCTGATAGAGTGGTTATCTCCGGACTCTTGCCTGTGCCACAGGATAGTTTAGAGAGGAATAGAGAGAGGGAAAGTTTGAACTCGTGGCTGAGGGGTTGGTGCAGGAGGGAGGGGTTCAGGTACTTAAGCAATTGGGGCTCATTCTGGGGAAGGTGGGACCTCTATAAGAGGGATGGTCTACACCTGAATCAGAGGGGGACTAATATCCTGGGGGGTAAATTTGCTAGGGCTATGCAGGGAGGTTTAAACTGATTCGGAGGGGGGGTGGGATCCTGAGTAGAGGGGTTGAAAGTGAGGGGGGCATAGATGGGGACTGCAATGCACAGCATCGCAGGGGTGGGGTGGAGCAGGGTTTGAAATGCGTATACTTTAATGCGAGGAGTATTCGCAATGAAGTGGATGAACTTGCAGCGTGGACCAGTACCTGGGACTTCGATGTTGTGGCCATTTCAGAGACATGGATAGAGCAGGGGCAGGAATGGTTGCTGCAGGTCCCGGGGTTCAAATGTTTTAGTCGGAGTAGAGAAGGAGGTGGGGGGGGAGGGGTAGCATTACTGGTCAGGGACTGTATCACAGTGTCAGAGAGGAAGTTTGATGAGGACTTGTCTGTTGAGGTAGTATGGGCGGAGATTAGAAATAGGAGTGGAGAGGTCACCCTGTTGGGAGTCTTTTATAGACCTCCAAAAAGTTCTAGAGAGGTTGAGGAAAGGATTGCGGAGACGATCCTTGTTAGGAGTGAAAGTAATAGGGTAATTGTTATGGGGGATTTTAACTTTACTAATATTGATTGGAATTGTTATAGCTCGAGCTCGTTAGAGGGGTCAGTTTTTGTACAAAGTGTGCAGGAAGGTTTTTTGACTCAGTATGTAGATAGGCCAACTAGAGGTGAGGCTATATTGGATTTGGTGCTGGGTAATGAGCCAGACCAGGTGCTAGACTTGGAAGTTGGCGTGCATTTTGGTGATAGTGACCACAATTCGGTTACGTTCACCTTAGTGATGGAAAGGGATAGGCATGAACCTCGGGCTGGTGGTTTTAACTGGGGGAAGGGTAATTATGAGGCTATTAGGAGAGAATTAGGAAGCATAGGTTGGGCTAGGAGATTACAGGGACTGGGAACGTCCGAAATGTGGAATTTTTTCAAGGAGCAGCTACTGCGAGTCCGTGATAGGGATGTCCCTGTCAGGCAAGAAGGAATTGGTAGGGCTAGGGAACCGTGGTGCACCAAAAAAGTTGATTCATTGGTTAAAAGGAAAAAGGAGGCTTATGTTCGGATGAGACATGAGGGCTCGGGTAGTGCATTAGAAAACTTTAGATTGGCTAGGAGGGAGTTGAAGAGTGAGCTAAGAAGGGCTAAAAGAGGACATGAGAAGACTTTGGCTGATAGGGTTAAGGAGAATCCTAAGGCGTTCTATAGGTATGTCAAGAACAGAAGGTTGGTTAGGGCAAGATTAGGGCCAGTTATAGACAACAGAGGGAAGTTATGTATGGAACCGGAGGAGATTGGAGAGGCATTGAACCAATATTTCTCTTCGGTGTTCATGCAGGGGGACATGGATATAGCTGAGGAGGACACTGGGTTGCAGGGGAGTAGAATTTACAGTGTTGCAGTTGATAAGGAGGATGTGCTGGATATTTTGGAGCGTCTGAAAATAGATAAGTTCCCTGGTCCGGATGGGATTTACCCCAGGATTCTCTGGGAGGCAAGAGAAGTGATTGCAGAGCCTCTGGCTCTGATCTTCAGGTTGTCGTTGGCCTCTGGTATAGTACCGGAAGATTGGAGGTTAGCGAATATTGTCCCATTGTTTAAGAAGGGGAACAGAGACTTCCCCGGGAATTATAGACCGGTGAGTCTCACTTCTGTTATGGGCAAGGTTTTAGAAAAAATTATTAGGGATAGGATTTATAATTATTTGGAGAGTAATGAATTGATTGGAGATAGTCAGCATGGTTTTGTAGCGGGTAGGTCGTGCCTTACTAACCTTATTGAGTTTTTTGAGAAAGTGACCAAAGAGGTGGATAGGGGTAAGGCAGTTGATGTGGTGTATGTGGATTTTAGTAAGGCGTTTAATAAGGTTCACCATGGTAGGCTTCTGCAGAAAATGCAGATGTATGGGATTGGGGGTGATCTAGGTAATTGGATCAGGAATTGGCTAGCGGATAGGAGACAGAGGGTGGTAGTTGATGGTAAATATTCATCATGGAGTTTGGTTACGAGTGGTGTGCCTCAGGGATCTGTTTTAGGGCCACTGCTGTTTGTAATTTTTATTAATGATCTGGATGAGGGTATAGTTGGGTGGATTAGTAAATTTGCTGATGACACCAAAGTCGGAGGTGTGGTAGATTGTGAGGAAGGGTGTCATAGTTTGCAGGGTGACTTAGAAAGGTTGCAGAGCTGGGCTGAGAGGTGGCGGATGGAGTTTAATGCGGAGAAGTGTGAGGTAATTCACTTTGGTAGGAATAACAGATGTGTCGAGTATAGGGCTAACGGGAGGACTTTGAATAGTGTGGAGGAGCAGAGGGATCTAGGTGTATGTGTACATAGATCCCTGAAAGTTGGGAATCAAGTGGATAAGGTTGTTAAGAAGGCATACGGTGTCTTGGCGTTTATTGGTAGGGGGATTGAATTTAGGAGTCGCAGCGTTATGTTGCAACTGTACACAACTCTGGTGCGGCCGCACTTGGAGTTTTGTGTGCAGTTCTGGTCCCCACATTACAGGAAGGATGTAGAGGCTTTGGAGAGGGTGCAGAGGAGGTTTACCAGGATGTTGCCTGGTATGGAGGGGAGGTTCTATGAGGAGAGACTGAGGGATTTGGGATTGTTTTCGTTGGAAAGAAGGCGGCTAAGAGGGGATCTTATTGAAACATATAAGATGAATTAGAGGTTTAGATAGGGTGGACAGTGATAGCCTTTTTCCTCTGATGGAGAAAGCTAGCACGAGGGGGCATGGCTTTAAATTAAGGGGGTGGTAGTTATAGGACAGATGTCAGGGGTAGGTTCTTTACCCAGCGGGTGGTGAGGGACTGGAATGCCCTGCCAGCTGCAGTTGTAAATGCGCCTAGTTTGGGGGCGTTTAAGGATCTGTGGATAGGTTTATGGACGAAAAGGGATTGGTTTAGGCTAGTGGGTCAGTGTTTTGTAACTGGTCGGCGCAACATCGTGGGCGAAGGGCCTGTTCTGCGTTGTAATGTTCTATGTTCTATGAATGCGATTACTGTCACTAGAGAGGTAGTGCTTGATAGACTAGCGGGTCTGATTGTGGACAAGTCCCAGGACCGGATGGAATGCATCCCAGGATTCTGAAGGAAATGGCAGTGGATGCCTTAGTAATTATTTACCAAAATTCACTGGATTCCAAGGAAGTGCCAGAAGATTGGAAAACAGCTAATGTTACGCCGCTGTTATAAAAGGTAGCAGACAAAACGCAGGGAATTATAGGCCGGTTAGTTTAATGTCTGTAGTCGGAAAATGCTAGAATCCGTCATCAAAGAAGAAATAGTGAGGCACCTAGAAGGAATGGTTTGATGGAGCAGACGCAGCACAGATTCGTTAAGGAGAAGTTGTGTCTGACAAATGTATTGGATTTCTATGAGGATGTGACTAGTGCGGTAGACAGAGGGGAACCAGTGGATGTGGTGTTCTCTCCGATTTTCAAAAGGCGTTTGATAAGGTGCCTCACAAAAGGTTGCTACAGAAGGTTAGGGTGCATGGAGTTGGGGGTAAGGTATTAGCGTGGATAGAGGATTGGTTGTCTAATAGGAGGCAGAGAGTTGGTATCAATGGGTGCTATTCTGGTTGGCAGTTGGTGACTAGTGGAGTGTCGCAGGGATCAGTGCTGGGGCCTCAGCTATTTACCATTTATATAGATGATCTGGAAGAGGGAGCTGAGTATAGGGTGACGAAAATTTGCTGATGACACCAAGATGAGTGGAAAAGGAAATTGCATGGAGGGTGTGGAAAGTCTGCAGAGGGATCTGGATAGGCTGACCGAGTGGGCGAGGATCTGGCAGATGGACTTCTATGAGGATGTGTCTAGGGCAGTGGATAGAGGAGAGCCGGTGTGGATGTGGTCTTTGCTAGATTTTCAGAAGGCGTTTGACAAAGTACCTCACAAGAGATTATTGCAGAAGGTCGAGGGACATGGAGTTGGGGGTAGGATGTTAGCGTGGATAGAACATAGAACATAGAACATAGAACATTAACAGCGCAGAACAGGCCCTTCGGCCCACGATGTTGCGCCGACCAGTTACAAAACAATGACCCACTAGCCTAAACAATCCCTTTTCATCCATAAACCTATCCACAGATTCTTTTAAACGCCCCCCAAACTAGGTGCATTTACAACTGCAGCTGGCAGGCATTCCAGTCCCCTCACCACCCTCTGGGTAAAAGAACCTACCCCTGACATCTGTCCTATAACTACCCCCCCCTTAATTTTAAAATCGTGCCCCCTCGTGTTAGCTTTCTCCATCCTAGGAAAAAGGCTATCACTATCTACCCTGTCTAAACCTCTAATCATCTTATATGTTTCAATGAGATCCCCTCTTAGCCGCCTTCTTTCCAGCGAAAACTAACCCCAAATCACTCAATCTCTCCTCATAGGATCTCCCCTCCATACCAGGCAACATCCTGGTAAACCTCCTCTGCACCCTCTCCAAAGCCTCTACATCCTTCTTGTAATGTGGGGACCAGAACTGCACACAAAACTCCAAGTGCGGCCGCACCAGAGATGTGTACAGTTGCATCATGACGCTACGACTCCTAAATTCAATCCCCCCTACCAATAAACGCCAAAACTCCGTATGCCTTCTTAACAACTTTATCTACTTGATTCCCAACTTTCAGGGATCTATGTACACATACACCTAGATCCCTCTGCTCCTCCACACTATTCAAAGTCCTCCCGTTAGCCCTATACTCAACACATCTGTTATTCCTACCGAAATGAATTACCTCACACTTCTCCACATTAAACTCCATTCGCCACCTCTCAGCCCAGCTCTGCAACCTTTCTAAGTCATCCTGCAAACTATGACACCCTTCCTCACAATCTACCACACCTCCGACTTTGGTGTCATCAGGCAAACTTACTAATCCACCCAACTATACCCTCATCCAGATCATTAATAAAAATTACAAACAGCAGTGGCCCCAAAACAGATCCCTGAGGCACACCACTTGTACCGAACTCCATGACGAATATTTCCATCAACCACCACTCTCTGTCTCCTATCTGCTAGCCAATTCCTGATCCAATTACCTAGATCACCCCCCAATCCCATACATCTGCATTTTCTGTAGAAGCCTACCATGGTGAACCTTATCAAACGCTTGCTAAAATCCATATACACCACATCAACTGCCTTACCCCTATCCACCTCTTTGGTCACTTTCTCAAAGAACTCGATAAGGTTAGTAAGGCATGACCTACCCGCTACAAAACCGTGCTGACTATCTCTAATCAACTCATTACTTTCCAAATAACTATAAATCCTGTCTCTAATAATCCTTTCCAAAACCTTACCCACCACAGAGTAAGACTCACCGGTCTATAATTCCCAGGGAAGTCCCCTTCTCCCCTTCTTAAACAATGGGACAACATTTGCTGTCCTCCAATCTTCTGGTACTATACCAGAGACTAACGACGACCTGAAGATCAGAGCCAGAGGCTCCGCAATCACCCCTCTTGCCTCCCAAAGAATCCTAGGGTAAATCCCATCTGGACCAGGGGACTTATCTATTTTCAAACCCTCTAAAATATCCAGCACATCCCCCGTATCAACTGCAATACTATCTATTTCACACCCCTGCACCCCAGTGTCCTCCTCAGCTACATTCCTGTCCCCTTGCGTGAACACCGAAGAGAAATATTGGTTCAACGCCTCTCCAATCTCCTCCGGTACCACACACAACTTCCCTCTACTGTCTGTAACTGGCCCTAATCTTGTCCTAACCACCTTCTGTCTTGACATACCTGTAAAACGCCTTAGGGTTCTCCTTAATCCTATCAGCCAAAATCATCTCATGCCCTCTTTTGGCCCTTCTTAACTCCCTCTTCAACTCCCTCCTAGCCAATCTAAAACTTTCTAATGCACTACCTGAGCCCTCAAGCCTCATCCGAACATAAGCCTCCTTTTTCTTCCTAACCAACGAATCAACTTTTTTGGTGCACCACGGTTCCCTGGGCCTACCAAATCCTCCTTGCCTGACAGGGATATACTTATCACAGACCCGCAATAGCTGCTCCTTGAAAATCTCCACATCTCGGATGTTCCCAGTCCCTGTAATCTCCCATTCCAACCAATGCTTCCTAATTCTCTCCTAATAGCCTCATAATTACCCCTTCCCCCCAGCTGAAACTACTGACCCGAGGTTCATGCCTATCCCTTTCCATCACTAAGGTGAACGTAATCGAATTGTGATCACTATCCCCAAACTGTACACCAACTTCCAAGTCTAGCACCTGGTCTGGCTCATTACCGAGCACCAAATCCAATATAGCCTCACCTCTCGTCGGCCTATCTACATACTGAGTCAAAAAACCTTCTTGCACACTTTGAACAAAAACTGACCCCTCTAACGAGCCAGAGCAGTAGCAATTCCAATCTACATGAGTAAAGTAAAGTCCCCCATAACAATTACCCTATTACTTTCACTCCCTACAAGGATCGTCTCCGCAATCCTTTCCTCAACCTCTCTAGAACTTTTTGGAGGTCTATAAAAGACTCCCAACAGGGTGACCTCTCCTCTCCTATTTCTAATCTCCGCCCATATTACCTCAACAGACAAGTCCTCATCAAAGTTCCTCTCTGACACTGAGATACAGTCCTTGACCAATAATGCTACCCCACACCCCCCCTTCTACCTCCTTGTCTACTCCGATTAAAGCATTTGTACCCGGGACCTGCAACATCCATTCCTGACCCTGCTCTATCCAAGTCTCTGAAATGGCCACAACATCGAAGTCCCAGGTACTGGTCCACGCTGCAAGTTCATCCACCTTATTGCGAATACTCCTCGCATTAAAGTATACACATTTCAAACCACATTCCAAACCCTGTTCCGCCCCTCTCCCGCAATGCCGGGCATTGCAGTCCCCATCTACGCCCCCTCACTTTCACCCCCTCTACTCAGGATCCCACCCCCCCTCTGAATCAGTTTAAACCACTCTGCATAACCTTAACAAATTTACCTCCCAGGATATTTGTTCCCCTTTGGTTCAGGGTGAATCCCATCCCCCTGATAAAGGTCCCACCTTCCCCAGAACGAGCCCCAATTGTTCAAGTACTTAAAACCCCTCCTCCTGCACCATCCCCTCAGCCACGAGTTCAAGCTTTCCCTCCCTCTATTCCTCTCTAAACTATCCCGTGGCACAGGCAAGAGTCCAGAGATAACCACTCTGTCTGTCTTGGCCTTTAGCTTCCACCCCAACTCCATGAATCTCTGTTTAATGTCCCCTTCCCTTAGCCTTCCTATATCATGCGTCCCCCACATGAATAATAACTTGGGGTTGATCCCCCTCTCCCCTGAGAGTCTTGAATATCCTCTCTGAGACATCCTGGACCCCAGCCCCTGGTAGGCAACACACAGCCCTGAGTTCCTATCATTGTTACTGACTCTCCTATCCGTAGAGGATTGGTTGTCAAATAGGAGGCAGAGAGTGGGGGTCAACGGAGTGCCCCAGGGGGTCGGTGCTGGGGCCTCAGCTATTTACCATTTATATAGATGATCTGGAGGAGGGAACCGAGTGCAGGATGTCAAAATTTGCTGATGACAAAATTTGCTGCGGGAACGGCAAATTGTGCGGGAGGGTGTGGAGAGTCTGCAGAAGGATCTAGATAGGCTGGGCGAATGGGCCAGGGAAATGGCAAATGGAATTTAATGTTGGCAAGTGTGAGGTGGTCCACTTTGTAGGAAGAATGGTAGGAAGGACTATTACTTACGGGGCGAAAAACTGCAGCAGGCGACGGTGCAGAGGGACCTCGGGGTCCTTGTGCATGAGTCGCAAAAACCCAGCTTGCAGGTGCAGCAGGTGGTCAGGAAGGCAAATGGGATGCTGGCCTTCATCGCGAGGGGGATTGAATATAAAAGTAGGGAGATCTTGCTGCAGCTGTATAGGGCATTGGTGAGGCCGCAGCTGGAGTACTGTGTGCAGTTTTGGGCGCCGCATCTGCGCAAAGATATTTTGGCCTTGGAGGGAGTGCAGAGGAGGTTTACTAGGCTGATACCAGAGTTGAGGGGATTGAGCTGTGAGCAGAGGCTGAATAAACTAGGCTTGTACTCGTTAGAGTTTAGAAGAATGAGGGGAGATCTCATTGAGACGTATAAGATGATGAATGGGGTGGATAGGATAGAGGTGGAGAGACTCTTCCCGCTCAAAAAAGACAGTAGGACTAGGGGGCACAGCCTCAAGATAAAAGGGGGTCAGTTTAGAACGGAGTTGAGGAGGAACTTCTTCACGCAAAGGGTGGTGAATCTCTGGAATTCTCTGCCTGTTGAAGTGGTGGAGGCTGCCTCGCTAAATATTTTTAAGACATGGGTTGATGGGTTTTTGATGAGAGGGGATTAAGGATTATGGGGAGAGGGCGGGAAAGTGAAACTGGGCAGCGACAGATCAGCCATGATCTTATTGAATGGCGGGGCAGGCTCGAAGGGCTAGATGGCCTACTCCTGCTCCTATTTCTTATGTTCTTATGTTCTTATAATGTTAGCAAGTGTGAGGTTATCCACTTTGGCAGGATTAATAGCAGGAGGGATTATTATTTAAAGGGCGAAAAGCTGCAGCATGCTACGGTGCAGAGGGACCTGGGCGTCCTTGTGCATGAGTCGCAAAAACCCAGCTTGCAGGTGCAGCAGGTGGTCAGGAAGGCGAATGGGATGCTGGCCTTTATAGCGAGGGGGATAGAATATAAAAAGTAGGGAGGTCTTGCTGCAGCTGTATAGGGCATTGGTGAGGCCGCAGCTGGAGTACTGTGTGCAGTTTTGGGCGCCGCACTTGCGCAAGATATTTTGGCCTTGGAAGGAGTACAGAGAAGGTTCACTCGGCTGATACCGGAGATGAGGGGGTTAGCCTATGAAGAGAGATTGAATAGACTGGGTCTGTACTCGTTGGAGTTTAGAAGGATGAGGGGGATCTTATAGAGACGTAGAAGATAATGAAGGGGATGGATAGGGTAGAGGTAGAGAGATTCTTCCCGCTCAGAAAGGATAGCAGGACTAGAGGGCACAGTCTCAAGATAAGGGGGGGGCGGTTTAGATCGGAGCTGAGGAGGAACTTCTTCACTCAAAGAGTGATGAATCTCTGGAATTCTCTGCCCGTTGAAGTGGTGGAGGCTGCCTCGCTAAATATATTTAAGTCACGGGTAGACAGGTTTCTGATAGACAGGGGAATGAAGGGGAGAAAATGGGAAAGTGGAACTGATTCCACTTCAGATCAGCCATGATCTTATGAATGGCGGGGCAGGCTCGAAGGGCTAGATGGCCTACTCCTGCTCCTATTTCTTATGTTCTTATGAGAGAGAATGGGAAAGAGAGAAAGAGAGAGAGAATGGGAGAGAGAGAGAATGGGAAAAAGAGAGAGAGAGAATGGGAAAGAGAGAAAGAGAGAGAGTATGGGAGGGGAGAAGGAGAGAGAGTGAGTATATGGGAGGGAGAGAGAATGGAACTGGGAAATAATTTGCACATTCTCCCCATGTCTGTGGGTTTCCTTCGGGTGCTCCAGTTTCCTCCCACAGTCTGAAAGATGCGCTGGTGCATTGACCTGAACAGGCACTGGAGTGTGGCAACTAGAGGAATTTCTCAGTAACTTCATTGCACTGTTAATGTCAGTCTTACTTGTAACACTAATAAATAAACTTTAGTTAGAATGAGAGAGAAAAAAGAGCATGGGAGAGAGAGAGACAGATAGAATGAGAGAAAGAGAAAAAGAAAGAATGGAAGTGAGATAGAAAGAGGAGAGACAGAGAGATAGACAGAAAGAATGAGATGGAAGGTGAGAGAGGAGAGAGAGAGAAAGAATGACAAGTACAAAGAGAGTGAAGTTGATTTGCATTTACGCAGACTCAGGACATCTCAAAGTGTTTTCCAGCCAAGTTTTACCACTGGTGGAATGTAGAAAACATGGCAGCCAATTTGTGCACAGCAAGATCCCAGTTAACCAGCTAATCTGTTTTTTATCATGTTGACTGAGGGATAAATATTGCTGGGTCAACAGGGACATCACCCCTGTTCTTCAAACGACAAGCAATGCTCTAGTGACGAGGGATCGGAAACGCACTGTGACTAAATTTGGGTATGGAATTCTCTGCCTGGTGGAAGCAGGTTCAATCGAAGCATTCAAGAGAACATTCGATGGTTTCTTGAATAGAAAGCAGGGGAAAGGCAGGGGAATGGTATTAAAGTCTTGAAAGCTCATTTGGAGAGCCAGTACAGACACCAATGGGTCGAATGGCCTCCTTCTGCACCCTAACAGTTCTGCATTTCTGGTAGGCCGGAGAGGTTGGGCCTGTTCTCCTTAGAGAGAAGATCGAGGGGAGATTTTAACTGAGGTGTGCAACATCATGAGGGGATTGGACAGAACAGATAGAGAGAAACTGTTCCTGTTGGTGGAAGGAGCGAGAATCAAAGGATATCCATTTAAAATGATTGGTAAATGACAGCATGAGGGCAAAGAATTTACACCGTGAGTTCCTTGGAACTCTTGGACCGCGCTGCCTGAGGAGACAAATTCAATACTGGTCCTCAAAGAGAAACTGGACCAATATCTGAAAGGACAATAACAAACAGAACTACAAGGAGAGGCCAAAGGGTTGGAACTAGCTAAATTACGTAGACCCAGCACAGGATTGAGGGGTTGAATGGTCTCCCACTGCACTGTAGCCATTCCGTTAGACACTGGTTTTATGGGATTGTTTACCTGAGGGCTGACAACTCTGAGTAAATATATTCCTTGAGGTTACATCTCTTGATTTATCCCCTCACAGGAGCTATTGATTGGTCAATGCACCCACCCTTGTGACCCACTGCCTTCTTACACCAATCAGAAAGCACTAAGACCCATTACCCAATTGGATGATGTTTGACTGTCAGCCAATCAGCTTCTCTCTCCTCCATCTGGCAAAGAGGAACATTCAATGATTTTTTTATTCTTTTTAAAAGTCCTGATGATTTATCTCCAAGGTTGGACACCAACCTAGAGGCTGATCTTCAATTCTTGGAGACTCCGCGACACTCGAAAATCAAAGTGTCAGCTTTGAATCTTGTGCTGGACTGGGATCTGAATCCAAGACATTCAGATTGAGAAGAAAGAATTCTACCTGCTATCAAAATGTTGGACTGGGGAGGGCACAGTGAGAAATCTCACACCACCAGGTTAAAGTCCAACAGGTTTATTTGGTATCGCTGTTATGAGACTGTCACAAGGCTTCTTACTGTTCTTTCAAAAACCAACCCCTTTAGAAAACATAAGAACATAAGAAATAGGAGCAGGAGTAGGCCATCTAGCCCATCGAGCCTGCCCCGCCATTCAATAAGATCATGGCTCATCTGAAGTGGATCAGTTCCACTTTCCCGCTTTCTCCCCATAACCCTTAATTCCCCTGTCTACTAAAAACCTATCTACCCATGACTTAAATATATTTAGTGAGGTAGCCTCAACCACTTCAATGGGCAGAGAGTTCCAGAGATTCACCACCTTTTGAGTGAAGAAGTTCCTCCTCAACTCCGTTCTAAACCGCCCCCCCCTCCCTTATCTTGAGGCTGTGTCCCCTCGTCCTACTGTCCTTTCTGAGCGGGAAGAGTCTCCACCTCTATCCTATCCATCCCATTCATCATCTTATACGTCTCAATGAGATCTCCCCTCATTCTTCTAAACTCCAACAAGTACAAGCCTAGTTTATTCAGCCTCTCCTCATAGCTCAACCCCCTCAACTCCGGTATCAGCCTAGTAAACCTCCTCTGCACTCCCTCCAAGGCCAAAATATCCTTGCGTAAGTGCGGCGCCCAAAACTGCACACAGTACTCCAGCTGCGGCCTCATCAATGCCCTATACAGCTGCAGCAAGACCTCCCTACTTTTATATTCAATCCCCTTCGCTATGAAGGCCAGCATCCCATTCGCCTTCCTGACCACCTGCTGCACCTGCAAGCTGGGTTTTTGCGACAAACATCCTCAAGAGACACCAAGATCTTTACAAATTACTGAGCATTTCAGCATGATCTTGTTTTCAAAATTCTCATCCTCATTTTCACCTTCCTATCCGTTTGACCTCCTCTTTCACTCTGCACGATGTCCACTTCCTGCCGTGTAACCTCCTCTTCCTGTTTGTGTGACATCCTCTTTCTACCATGTAACCGCCTCTTCCTCCCATGTAACCTCCTGTTCCACTTTGCATGACGACCACTTCCTGTCTGTGTGACCTCCTCTTCCACTCTGCATGATGGCCACTTCCTGTCTGTGTGACCTCATCTTCCTGTCTGTGTAACCTGCTCTTCCACTCTGCATTATGTCCACTTCCTGCCATGAAACCTCCTCTTCCTGTCTGTGTGACCCCCTCTTCCACTCTGCATGATGTCCACTTCCTGTCTGTGTGACCTCATCTTCCTATCTGTGTGACCTCCTCTTCCACTCTGCATGAGGTCCTCTTCCTGTCTGTGTGACTGCCACTTCCTGTCTGTGTGACCTCTTCTTGTGTGTCCTGAGGGCCACATGATTGGTCTGGACCCTATGAAGCTGGGTGCAATGGCACATATTTCCAGCTTGGGGAGGACCCAGAGTGGGAGTCAGGGAGAAGTATTGTACAGTCGCAGAGTTAATTCTGTTTGACCCTGTGTTGCAAATAATTATTTTTCACAATAAACCCTTTGTTAGCTTGAGCCCCATCAAGTTGCCCTCGATATATTACACTGGCGACAAGGAAAAGCTTTTGAATTTGTCTGGGATGGCAGTGCACAGCTAGAGGGGGAGGAGATATGAGCGTCGACAATATGAAGGAGCAAGGCATGTTAAGATGATTGGAAAGATTGAACCATTTGACCAGAAGTGGAAACTGCGGACAGTAAATTGAAAAGACTTCCAAACAGCGAACAAAATAACAGCTGAAGCAAAATGAAGGGTCATTGTGCTGGTTTAACATCGCCCAACACTCCAGACACAAAGGGGACAACCTTACCAAACACATTCTCAGTGCCAAACAAGGGTGTTGTGTCAAGAATCATGGAATCCCTACAGTGTAGAAGGAGGCCATCGAGTCTATACCAATCACAATCCCACCCAGGCCCTATTCTCACAACAACACACATTTACGCTGCTAATCCCCCTGACACTAGGGGCAATTTAGCATGGCCAATCAACCTGAACCACACATCTTTGGAGTGTGGGAGGAAATCAGAGCACCCGGAGGAAACCCACAGGGAGAACCTGCAGATGCCACACAGACAGTGACCCAAACCAGGAATTGAACCCAGGTCCCTGGCGCTGTGAGGCAGCGGCACTGACCTCCGCACCACCATGTCGCCCAACATGTATACCCTCTGAGGAAGAGAGTAGGCCCTGATACAAGAGGTCTATAGATAGGGGTTATAGAAAGGTCTATAGATTGGTGGGGTTGATGTGATCGGCGCAACTCGAGGGCCGAAGGGCCTGTTTGTGCTGTAATGTTCTATGTTCTATGTTCTATGTCAACCTGCAGTTGATCCAGCTTCTCCAGGATTGGTTCCAGGGATTCCTGGGGGAAATGTGGAGCTGGAGTGGCCGGCCGGGTCTGTAAGCAAGGAGACAGCAGCTACAGAGGAAGATCCCGAGCCCAGATCGACGAGTTTGCCTCTCACAAGCGTCTGACCTTGTTCTTCATTCCCTGAAAAGCCGAACACAGAATTGAGACATTCTACCAGAATCTGAAATTCCCCGGATCGATTGAACATGTGAAGAGTTTCCCTGGGATATTCCTGACGTAATTTGTGATTTGTTTGCCAAGGTTTATGAAGTTATGGGAAGAATGTGGATGCACTGGAGGGGGTGCAGGGGAGATTCGCCGGGATGCTGCCTGGGGGCGGAACAGTTCAGTTATGAAGAGAGGTTGGAGAGGCTTGGGTTATTTTCTCTGGAGCAGCGGAGACTGAGGGGGAGACCTGATCGAGGGGTACAGGATTATGAGGGACAGGGACAGAGTGGATAAGGAACATAGAACATAGAACATAGAACATTACAGCGCAGAACAGGCCCTTCGGCCCACGATGTTGCGCCGACCAGTTACAAAACAATGACCCACTAGCCTAAACCAATCCCTTTTCATCCATAAACCTATCCACGGATCTCTTAAACGCCCCCAAACTAGGCGCATTTACAACTGCAGCAGGCAGGGCATTCCAGTCCCTCACCACCCTCTGGGTAAAGAACCTACCCCTGACATCAGTCCTATAACTACCCCCCCTTAATTTAAAGTCGTGCCCCCTCGTGCTAGCTTTCTCCATCCTAGGAAAAAGGCTATCACTATCTACCCTGTCTAAACCTCTAATCATCTTATATGTTTCAATGAGATCCCCTCTTAGCCGCCTTCTTTCCAGCGAAAACAACCCCAAATCTCTCAGTCTCTCCTCATAGGATCTCCCCTCCATACCAGGCAACATCCTGGTAAACCTCCTCTGCACCCTCTCCAAAGTCTCCACATCCTTCCTGTAATGCGGGGACCAGAACTGCACACAGTACTCCAAGTGCGGCCGCACCAGAGATGTGTACAGTTGCATCATGACGCTGCGACTCCTAAATTCAATCCCCCTACCAATAAACGCCAAGACACCGTATTGCAGCTGTTCCCCTTAGTTGAAGGGTCAGTTATGAGGGGACACTAGTTAAAAGTGAGGGGTTTAGGGGGGAAGTGAGGAAAAGCTTTTTTACCTAGGGGGTGGTGAGGGTCTGGAATGCGCTGCCCGGGAGGGTGGTGAAGGTGGGATGCCTCACATCCTTTAAGAAGTATCTGGACGAGTACTTGGCACATCATAACACTCAGGGCCATGGGACAAGTGCTGGCAGATGGGATTAGATGGGAAGGTCAGGGCCTTTCATGTGTTGGTGCGGACTCGATGGGCTGAAGGGCCTCTTCTGCTCTGTATTTTCTTTATTTTGTTTACTTTATTAGTGTCACAAATAGGTTTACATTAACACTGCAATGAAGTTACTGTAACAATCCCCTAGTTGCCACACTCCAGCCCCTGTTCGGGTACACTGAGGGAGAATTTAGCACGGCCAATGCATTTAACCAGCACATCTTTCAGAGCGTGGGAGGAAACCTGAGCACCTGGAGGAAACCCACGCAGACATGGGGAGAATGTGCAGCCAGTGATCCAAACCGGGAATCAAACCCGAGTCCTTGTGATTCTGATTCTGTAATGTTCTTTTCCTTTCAATTCTGTAATTGTTGTTTTTCTTGGGGATCGAACGGACAGAACAGCGAGATTGTCAAAAGTGCCTTCCTTGTAAATCAACAGAGGGGTAAGCTCACCGGACCATTATAGAGAAAAGTGAAACTCCTTCCAACGATGTGCAGGTTAGGTGGATTGGCCATCCTAAATCACCCTTTTGAGTCGCAAAAACCCAGCTTGCAGGTGCAGCAGGTGGTCAGGAAGGCGAATGGGATGCTGGCCTTCATAGCGAGGGGGATTGAATATAAAAGTAGGGAGGTCTTGCTGCAACTGTATAGGGCATTGGTGAGGCCGCAGCTGGAGTACTGTGTGCAGTTTTGGGCGCCGCACCTGCGCAAAGATATTTTGGCCTTGGAGGGAGTGCGGAGGAGGTTCACTAGGCTGATACCAGAGTTGAGGGGGTTGGACTTTGAAGGGAGGCTGAATAGACTGGGTCTGTACTCATTGGAGTTTAGAAGGATGAGGGGGGATCTCATTGAGACGTATAAGATGATGAATGGGATGGATAGGATAGAGGTGGAGAGACTCTTCCCACTCAGAAAAGACAGTAGGACTAGGGGGCACAGCCTCAAGATAAAGGGGTGGCGGTTTAGAACGGAGTTGAGGAGGAACTTCTTCACTCAAAGGGTGGTGAATCTCTGGAATTCTCTGCCCGTTGAACTGGTGGAGGCTGCCTCACTAAATATATTGAAGTCACGGGTTGATAGGTTTCTGATAGACAAGGGAATTAAGGGCTATGGGGAGAAAGCGGGAAAGTGGAACTGATCCACTTCAGATCGGCCATGATCTTATTGAATGGCGGGGCAGGCTCGAAGGGCTAGATGGCCGACTCCTGTTCCTATTTCATATGTTCTTATGTTCTTAATTCACCCTGCAGGATTAGCAGGATAAATATATTGGGTTACTGTGATAGGGCCTGGGTTGGATTGTTGCCAGTGCAGGGGCGACGGGCTGAATGGCCTCGTGCTACACTGTAAGGATTGTATGATATGAACAGATGCACAAAATAATATTCTGACATTAATGTTTTGAGAAACGTAGAGGACAGAAAGAGGCCATTCGGCTCATTCAGGACAATAATCTCAAAATAATTTAAAGAAATGTTTCCCATTACATATTCAATTAACATTATTTTCTCTTTGTATGGCACGGTGATTAGCAGTGCTGCCTCACAACGCCAGGGATCCTGGTTTGATGCCCGGCTTCAGTCATTGTCCACGGGGAGTCTGCACATTCTCCCCATGTCTGCATGGGTTTCCTCTGGTTTCCTCCCACAGTCCAAAGATGTGCGGTTTAGGTGGATTGGCCATGATAAATTGACCCCAGTATCAGGGGATTGGCAGGGTAAATGTGTGGGGTTACGGGAATAGGGCCTGGATGGGATTATGGCAGACTCAATGGGCCGATTGGCCTCCTTCTGTACTGTAGGGGTTCTATGAAATCTGAAATAAGATAGACAATATTTGATTTAATCTGTGACATTATTTCCACATCAGTCAATGCAAAACACATCAAAATCACCAACACTTTCAACACGAAACACAAAATTAAACCCAACCCGACTTGAATTTATTGACTTTTAAATCGAAAGTTAGCTCGAATCAGTTTGTGAAGTTTATTTTTGGCAGTAATATTGCATTTTCAATCCACCTGGGGGAGCTAACATCCTGGTTTTCCCATTTAGCATCACCTCAGCAGAATTCCGGGGAATGTATCAGGAGTCCGGCTCCTTGGAATACAGGAGCAGGAGAGGGCCATTCAGCTCCTCCAGCCTGTTAGAAAATCAGCATCCTAACTCCATCCGTGCTGCCCAGAGAATCCTTCTCTAGCCTCATACTTCCAGCCTTTCGCACTTGGAATATAGTGTTCAATTCTGGTCACCACACTACCAGAGGGATGTGGAGGCTTTGGAGAGGGTACAGAGAAGATTTACCAGGATGTTGCCTGGTATGGAGGGCATTAGCTCTGAGGAGAGGTTGGAGAAACTTGGTTTGTTCTCACTGGAACCATGGAGGTTGAGGGGCCACCTGATAGAAGTCTACAAGATTATGAGAGGCACGGACGGAGTGGATAGTCAGAAGCTTTTTCCCAGGGTGGAAGAGTCAATTACTAGGGGGGCACAGGTTTAAGGTGCGAGGGGCAATGTTTAAAGGAGATGTACGAGGCAAGTTTTTTACTCAGAGGGTGGGGATGGTGCCTGGAACTCGCTGTCAGGGGAGGTAGCGGAAACGGATATGATAGTGAGTTTTAAAGGGTATCTGGACAGATACATGAATAGAACATAGAACACTACAGCACAAACAGGCCCTTCGGCCCACGAGTTGCGCCGATCACATCAACACCTACCAACCTACAGACCTATCTATAACCCTCAATCTCATTAAACCCCATATACTCATCCAGAAGTCTTTTAAAAGACCCCAGGAGTTCGCCTCCACCACCACTGACGGCAGCCGATTCCATTCACTCACCACCCTCTGAGTGAAAAACTTACCCCTAACATCACTTCTGAACTTCCCTCCCTGTACCTTAAATCTGTGTCCTCTCGTAGCGACCATTTCAACCCGGGGAAATAGCCTCTGAGAGTCCACCCTATCTATTCCTCTCAACATTTTGTAAACTTCTATCAGGTCGCCTCTCAACCTTCGTCTCTCCAGGGAAAAGAGTCCCAGCTCCCTCAACCTAACTTCATAAGGCATGCCTCCCAGTCCAGGCAACATCCTTGTAAATCTCCTCTGCACCCTTTCAATAGCTTCTACATCTTTCCTATAGTGAGGCGACCAGAACTGCGCACAGTACTCCAAATGAGGCCTGACAAGGGTCTTATAAAGTTGCAGCATTACCTCCCGACTCCTAAACTCAATCCCTCGATTAATGAAGGCCAGTACACCATACGCCTTCTTGACCACCTCCTCCACCTGTGAGGCCGATTTAAGACTCCTGTGGACCCGGACCCCGAGATCCTTCTGCTCTTCAACACATAGGATGGGAATAGAGGGATATGGAAGAGTAGGAGGTTTTAATTCAGTCGGGCAGCATGGTCAGTACAGGCTTGGAGGGGCCGAATGGCCTGTTCCCGTGCTGTAATTCTCTTTATTCGTAACCAGCAAAAAGAAATCCATTGATCTCAGGTTGAAGGTGATGAGAGGAACTTGCATCCTTTAATTTCACTGGGAGAAAGTGTGAGACTTCGTTTCATTGTTCTGACCATCACTCCGAGACCCTCCCTCAGCGGTGGGAAAATGTCTCTCGCTATCTGTCCGGTTCAGTCCTTTCAAGGTCAGAGAGCTCTCAATCTAATTGCCCCCTCGCCCGAATCCCGCTATATTCCCGGAACACCACCTACTGTAAGCAATCTCTCCTCATGAGGGGGTTGAGGCCGAGGCTCGCACATGTCCAGGAGACCAGCGATCAGGCCATGTTTGTGTGTGTGTGTGTGTGTGGGAGGGGGGAGAGGGGGTGGTGTTGGGTGGGAGGTGGGGGCCAGTGTACCAGGGGTCACGGGGGGCAGGTCAGTGATTGAGCTGGCCAGTGACCGGGAGGCTGGCAGTGTGGGGCCAGTGCACACGCGCCGATCTCGGAGCTGACAGATCGGTGCTACGCAGGGGCCCCTCCAGCAGGAATAACAAAGAACAAAGAACAACACAGCACGGGAAACAGGCCCTTCGGCCCAATGAGCCCGTTCCATTGTCTCAGTGACCTATTCATGACTCTAGTCTATGCCTAATGTGTGAGGATCAGGGAGGTCCAATATAGGGACAATTTGTTACCCAATCAATCAGCCTAAAAGCACATTTTTGGGATGTGGGAGGAAACCGGAGCACCCGGAGGAAACCCACGCAACCACGGGGAGAACGCACAAACTCCCACAGACACAGGCCCAAATCCATGTGTCCGCACAGCAACAGAGATAGTCTCTGAGCTGTCATGTTGCCCTCGAGATGGTCCAGTTTAAGCACACCAACGATATGAAGCAATAGGCAACTCCCGAAGCAACATCCAAGAGCAGCCCACTACAACCTGCCGCATGCATGCCCCTTGCTGGTCAACAAGGTGGACTTAAATGCCTGTGGACAAAAAATTCATTATTAAACAGGCAAAGACTGTAACATCCCTGAGGCAAAAACGGAATCCCAAGCCATGTTTAGTAAGGCCTGCTATATCCCCCTATATGTAGATCGCTCATGTGGCTGTCTAAGTGACTCTTAAACAACCCTAGCATGCCTGCTTCCACCACCTTACTCGGCAGTGCATTCCACACCCCGACTACCCTTTGTGTGAAAAACTGCCCTCTAACATTAGTCTTATATCTAGCCCCCCTCACCCTAAGCCCGTGACCCCTCGTTCTATCCATTTCTAATAGCGGAAAAAGCTTACCACCATTTACTTTATCTATCCCCTTCATAATCTTATAAACCTCTATTAGATCCCCCCTCAGCCGACGTCTCTCAAGGGAAAACAGCCCAAGTTCGTTCAATCTTTCCTCGTAAGACAGCCCTTCCATACCAGGCAGCATCCTGGTAAATCTCCTCTGCACTCTCTCCAGGATCTCTACATCCTTCCGGTAGTACGGCGACCAGAACTAGACGCAGTACTCCAAGTGAGGCCTAACCAACGTTCTATACAACTGCAACATCTGACTCCTACTCTTATATTCTATACCCCTTCCTATGAAGGCTAACATACCATACGCTTTCCTCATCACATTCTGCACCTGCACCGACACCTTCAGGGACTTGTGTACCTGCACCCCCAGGTCTCTCTGCGTATCTATACTCCGGATAGTTCTACCTTTTATCGTATAACTCCCCTCCACATTATTCCGGCCAAAGTGCATCACCTCGCATTTCTCCGGATTAAATTCCATTTGCCATCTATCTGCCCAATCTACCAGCCTGTCTATGTCCTGTTGCCAATATTCATACAAACTCATAACAGTTAACATTTAATTTTAACCCTTTGACTCTAATACAAAGAACAACACAGCACGGGAAACAGGCCCTTCGGCCCAACGAGCCCGCGCCGCCGTCCCATTGTCTCAGTGACCTATTCATGATTTTAGTCTACGCCTAATGTGCGAGGATCAGGGAGGTCCAATATAGGGACAATTTGTTACCCAATCAATCAGCCTAAAAGCACATTTTTGGGATGTGGGAGGAAACCGGAGCACCCGGAGGAAACCCACGCAACCATGGGGAGAACGCGCAAACTCCCACGGACACAGGCCCAAATCCGTGTGTCCGCACAGCAACAGAGATAGTCTCTGAGCTGTCATGATGCCCTCGAGATGGTCCAGTTTACGCACACCAACGACATGAAGCAGTAGGCAACTCCCGAAGCAACATCCAAGAGCAGCCCACCACAACCTGCCGCACGCATGCCCCTTGCTGGACTTAAATGCCTGTGGACCCACAGAATAGGTCCCACCCACAGTTTTCCCGTGTGATTCACGCTCAGGGCTCTGCAGCGCACAGGGTGTGGGAGATTCATTGTGAAACTCACCCAAACCCGACACTCAGAATGTTTTTGGGAGAACTTGTGGCGAGAGAATAGGGCCCAACGTTTTGAGTCTGGATAACTATCCTGGAAACAGAACATAAAGACTTGCATTTATATAGCGCCTCTCATGTTGTCAGGACATCCAAAAGCATTTACAGCAAATGTGGCACTGGATTCACGCTCTCAGTTGCAGAGAACCTTGTCTATCCCTCTGACTATTCCGTACCCCACATCGCTAAATACTGTCATCCCTCCCACTTGAGTTGTTTCCTGTGTTATAGAGTTTAGGCACAGTTGTAATGCAGGAATTGCATCATCCACTTTGCACACAGCAAAATCCCACAAAGGCAATGTGAAAATGAGCAGATACTCTGCTTTCGTGACAGGGATTGAAGATAAACATTGGCACCAGGACACGAGAGGAATCCCCGGCTCTTCGATATAGTGGCCACTGGGTCTGCTACAGTCTGAGAGTGTTCAAAGGTCCTCTTTTAATCGCACATCTACACTGCAGCACTTCCTCAGCACTGACCCTCTGACAGTGCGGCACTCCCTCAGCACTGACCCTCTGACAGTGCGGCACTCCCTCAGCACTGACCCTCTGACAGTGCGGCGCTCCCTCAGCACTGACCCTCTGACAGTGCGGCACTCCCTCAGTACTGACCCTCTGACAGTGCGGCACTCCCTCAGCACTGACCCTCTGACAGTGTGGCACTCCCTCAGCACTGACCCTCTGACAGTGCGGCGCTCCCTCAGCACTGACCCTCTGACAGTGCGGCACTCCCTCAGCACTGACCCTCTGACAGTGCGGCATTCCCTCAGCACTGACCCTCTGACAGTGCGGCGCTCCCTCAGCACTGACCCCCTGACAGTGCGGCACTCCCTCAGCACTGACCCTCTGACAGTGCGGCACTCCCTCAGCACTGACCCTCTGACAGTGCGGCACTCCCTCAGCACTGACCCTCTGACAGTGCGGCACTCCCTCAGCACTGACCCTCTGACAGTGCGGCACTCCCTCAGCACTGACCCTCTGACAGTGCGGCACTCCCTCAGCACTGACCCCCGACAGTGCGGCACTCCCTCAGCACTGACCCTCTGACAGTGCGGCACTCCCTCAGCACTGACCCTCTGACAGTGCGGCACTCCCTCAGCACTGACCCTCTGACAGTGCGGCACTCCCTCAGCACTGACCCTCTGACAGTGCGGCACTCCCTCAGCACTGACCCTCTGACAGTGCGGCACTCCCTCAGCACTGTCCCTCTGACAGTGCGGCACTCCCTCAGTACTGACCCTCTGACAGTGAGGCACTCCCTCAGCACTAACCCTCTGACAGTGCGGCACTCCCTCAGTACTGACCCTCTGACAGTGCGCAACTCCCTCAGTACTGACCCTCTGACAGTGCGGCACTCCCTCAGTCCTGACCCTCTGACAGTGCGGCACTCCCTCAGCACTGACCCTCTGACACTGTGGCACTCCCTCAGCACTGACCCTCTGACAGTGCGGCACTCCCTCAGCACTGACCCTCTGACAGTGCGGCACTCTCTCAGCACTGACTCTCTGACAGTGCGGCACTCCCTCAGCACTGACCCTCTGACAGTGCGGCACTCCCTCAGCACTGACCCTCTGACAGTGCGGCACTCCCTCAGCACTGACCCTCTGACAGTGCGGCACTCCCTCAGCACTGACCCTCTGACAGTGCGGCACTCTCTCAGCACTGACCCTCTGACAGTGCGGCACTCCCTCAGCACTGACCCTCTGACAGTGCGGCACTCCCTCAGCACTGACCCTCTGACAGTGCGGCACTCCCTCAGCACTGACCCTCTGACAGTGCGGCACTCCCTCAGCACTGACCCTCTGACAGTGCGGCACTCCCTCAGTACTGACCCCCTGACAGTGCGGCACTCCCTCAGCACTGACCCTCTGACAGTGCGGCACTCCCTCAGCACTGACCCTCTGACAGTGCGGCACTCCCTCAGCACTGACCCTCTGACAGTGCGGCACTCCCTCAGCACTGACCCTCTGACAGTGCGGCACTCCCTCAGCACTGACCCTCTGACAGTGCGGCACTCCCTCAGCACTGTCCCTCTGACAGTGCGGCACTCCCTCAGTACTGACCCTCTGACAGTGAGGCACTCCCTCAGCACTAACCCTCTGACAGTGCGGCACTCCCTCAGTACTGACCCTCTGACAGTGCGCAACTCCCTCAGTACTGACCCTCTGACAGTGCGGCACTCCCTCAGTACTGACCCTCTGACTGTGCGGCACTCCCTCAGCACTGACCCTCTGACACTGTGGCACTCCCTCAGCACTGACCCTCTGACAGTGCGGCACTCCCTCAGCACTGTCCCTCTGACAGTGCGGCACTCCCTCAGTACTGTCCCTCTGACAGTGCGGCGCTCCCTCTGAAGTGTTAGTGAGGGATCACTTTGGGACCAGTGACTATAATTCTATTAGTTTTAAGATAGCTATGGGGAATGATAGGACTGGCCCAAAAGTTAATATTCTAAATCGGGGCAAGGCCAATTTTGATGGTGTCAGGCAGGGACTTTCGAAAGTTAATTGGGGAAGTTTGTGAGAAGGAAAAGGGACGTTTGGTAAGTGGGAAGCTTTCAAAGGTGTGTTAACCAGTGTTCAGGGTAAACACATTCCTCTTAGAGTGAAGGTCAAGGTGGCAGAAGTAGGAAACTGTGGATGACTCAGGATATTGAGGCCCTGGTCAAGAAGAAGAAAGAGGCACATGACATGCATAGGCAGCTGGAATCAAGTGAATCCCTTAAAGAGTATAGGGGGTATAGGAGAGAAATCAGGAGGGCAAAAAGGGGACATGAGATTGTTTTGGCAGAGAAGGCAAAGGAGAATCCAAAGAGCTTCTATAAATACATAAGGGCAAAAGAGTAACAAGGGAGAGAGTAGGGCCTCTTAAGGATCAACAAGGTCATTGATGTGCAGATCCACAAGAAATGCGTGAGATCCTAAATGAATATTTCTCATCGGAAATTTATTTATTGTTGTGAAAAGCATGGATGTTAGGGAACTTGAGGAAATAAATAGTGATGTCTTAAGGAGTGTACATATTACAGAGAAGGAGGTGCTGGGAGTCTTAAAGCCCATCAAGGTGGATAAATCCCCGGGACCTGATGAGGTGTATCCCAGGACACTGGGGGAGGCTAGGGAGGAAATTGCCGGTCCCCTAGCCAAAATATTTGAATGATCGATAGTCACGGGCGAGGTGCCTGAAGATTGGAGAGTGGTAAATGTTGTGTCTTTGTTTAAAAAGGGCTGCAGGGAAAAGCCTGGGAACTACAGGCCAGTGAGCCTCACATCTGTGTTGGGTAAATTGTTGGAAGGTATTTTGAGAGACAGGATCTACAGGCATTTAGAGAGACAAGGACTGATTAGGGACAGTCAGCATGGCTTTGTGAGTGGAAAATCATGTCTCACTAATTTGATTGACCTTTTTGAAGGGGTAACCAAGAAGGTAGATGAGGGCAGTGCAGTTGATGTTGTTTACATGGACTTTAGCAAGGCCTTTGACAAGGTACCACATGGTGGGTTGTTGCATAAATTTAAATCTCACAGGATCCAGGATGAGGGATCTATATGGATACAAAATTATCTTCTTGACAGAAGCCAGAGTGTGGTTGTAGAGGGTTGTTTTTCAAACTGGAGGCCCCTGTGACCAGTGGTGTGCCTCAGCGATCAGTGCTGGGCCCACTGTTATTTGTCATTTATATTAATAATTAGGATGAGAATATAGGGGGCATGGTTATTAAGTTTGTAGACGACACCAAGAATGGTGGCACAGTGGACAGTGAAGAAAGTTATCTCTAATTGCAACGGGATCTTGATCAATTGGGCCAGTGGGCTGGCGAATGGCAGATGGAGTTTAATTTAGATAAATGCGAGGTGATGCATTTTGGGAGATTGAACCAGGGCAGGATTTACTCAGTTAATGGTAGGGTGTTGAGGAAAGTTACAGAACAGAGAGATCGAGGGGTACAGGTTCATAGCTCCTTGAAAGTGGAGTCACAGGTGGACAGAGTGGTGAAGAAGGCATTTGGCATGCTTGGTTTCATTGGTCAGAACATTAAATACAGGAGTTGGGACGTCTTGTTGAAGTTATACAAGACATTGATAAGGCCACACTTGGAATACTGTGTACAATTCTGGTCACTCCATTATAGAAAGGATATTATTAAACTAGAAAGAGTACAGAAAAGATTTACTAGGATGCTACCAGGCCTTGATGGTTTGAGTTATAAGGAGAGGCTGAATAGACTGGGACTTTTTTCTCTGGAGTGTAGGAGACTGAGGGGTGATCTTATAGAGGTCTCTAAAATAATGAGGGGCACAGATCAGCTAGATAGTCAATATCTTTTCCCAAAGATAGGGGAGTCTAAAACCAGAGGGCAGAGGTTTAAGGTGAGAGGGGAGATACACAAAAGCCTCCAGAGGAGCAATTTTTTCACACAGAGGGTGGTGAGTGTCTGGAACGAGCTGCCAGAGGTAGTAGTAGAGGTGGATACAATTTTGTCTTTTAAAAAGCATTTAGACAGTTACATGGGTAAGATGGGTATAGAGGGATATGGGCCAAATGTGGGCTATTGGGACTAGCTTAGGGGTTTAACAAAAAAGGACGGCATGGACAAGTTGGGCCGAAGGGCCTGTTTCCATGCTGTAAACCTAAGACTCAAATGAAATCAAAAATCTGCAGTTGCAATACAACACCTGCTCTGAATCCTTACTGTGCCCTAAGTAAGTAACTAATTACTTTATTAATTATTTTAAAATTAAGTTAGTGCCTCTGCTTATCACCACTTTCTCTGTAAGTTTAAACCTTGTAAACCACTAAACCCTAACATTTAATAATAAAATAAATAGTGGAATCACTAGTTGCACTCCCTCTTTTGTAAGTATATCCTTTCTTACGTAAGCTAATGGACAGATAATAACTGAGAAAGTTCAAACCAACGCTGGTTTTTATATCAAGGAAGTTGAGATATAAAAGATTGGAGGTTACGTTCCGTGTGTTTGTAGTTTCGATTAGACTTTCACACACAACTGAGTTCAGTTCTGGATGTCACATCTTAAGATGGATATACTGGCCTTGGAGGAGGCGCAGAGTCAATTCACCAGAATTGACTCCAGAGGCCAAAGTATGTAAACCAGGAGGACAAGTTGCATCAGCCAAGCTGGTATTCCATCAAGGAGAAGAAAGAAGGGTTCTTTAAGTTGAAAGTGAGGGTGGGGGTGGGGATGGGGAGGGAGCGTTGGAAAATTCTGGCCATAATCTGGGGACATAAGGTCAAATCATAGAATCCTTACAGTACAGAAGGAGGCCATTTGGTCCACTGAGACTGCACTGACTCTCTAACTGAGGATACCACACAGACCCTATCTCAGCAGCCCCATATATTTACCCTACTAATCCCTGCTAATCTACACATCTTGGGACACTAAGGTGCAAAGCAAGGCCAATCCACCTAACTGACACATCTTTGGACACTGAGGGGCAATTTAGCATGGCCAATCCACCTAACCTACACATCTTTGGACACTGAGGGGCAATTTAGCAAGGCCAATCCACCTAACCTATGCATATTTGGACGCTAAGGGACAATTTAACATGGCCAATCCATGTAACCTACACAGCTTTGGATGGCGGGAGGAAACTGGAGCACCCGGATGAAAGCCAGGAAGACATGGGGAGAACGTACAAACTTCATATACACAGTCACCCAAGGATGTGATCAAACCTGAGTCCCTGTCGCTGTGATGTCTAAGTGAATGGAAGAACAAGACCGAAGAGCTAAGCAGCCTCCACCTATTTCTATGTACCTGCCTTCTACTGAATTTGTCATGTGATTCTGCCAGAGTGGCCGAGCCTCTCTAATGGATTCAATCCTAAAGGTGATTTATTGGAGAGAGATGGGACTCAGAGATGGCACGATCCTCTGCTGTACATAATTGAGGCAGTTGTAGGACAGCTAAAGCTCGACTTAGATATAACTAATGAATTGCTCGATCTGTACTAACCCGACAACATAACGAAAGTATAATCTCCAGAGATTCCCTCGCTGCAGTGCTGGTGTAATTGTTCTACTTCTGACACGGTCTGTGTTTGTGTCTCGTCTGAGAGAGATTGCCAAATCAGTGCGGAATTAATGTCAACTTAAAGACAGTTTGTGCACGGTAGGCTTGGGTCCAGCGGGGATTGCAATGAGTTTGTGGAAACGGATTTCACTCAGTACCTTAAGGAGATGTCAGAGAGAGCAAACCTTCATTAAATCTGCCTGCACTTGCTGGAAGTGCTGAGTCCCACTGGTGAGAGCCTGCACACAATTTAAATATCATAAACAAATGAAAAGCAGTGGGGAACGGCGGGGAATAGTCAGTCCGACCTCCTCAACTTGGCTTCTTGAAAGGTAGAAATTTAAATTGAATTTTAAAAAAAACCTGAATTCACATAAAATTAAATGAAAGCAAAACAAGGATTAATTAATTTAATAATAAGGTCTTGCAGGCGGATGTGGATCGTATTTTGAAATGCCAGGCATTTTGATACTCATTCAATGCACATTTCTGTCTGCATATTTGTACAGCATTGGATTTTAAACAATTTTACCTCAGCCAAGTTAAAATCATGATCTTTAAATACGATTCACTGTCATCTGTAAATTGGTTATGTAAATGTTGCTATATTTGTTCATGATAAATGGCAACTAAGAACATGAGAAATAGGAGCAGGAGTAGGCCATCTAGCCCTTCGAGCCTGCCCCGCCATTCAATAAGATCATGGCTGATCTGAAGTGGATCAGTTCCACTCTCCCGCTTTCTCCCCATAACCCTTAATTCCCCTGTCTGTCAGAAACCTATCTACCCGTGACTTAAATATATTTAGCGAGGCAGCCTCCACCACTTCAACGGGCAGAGAATTCCAGAGACTCACCACCCTTTGAGTGAAGAAGTTCCTTCTCAACTCTGATCTAAACTGCCCACCCCCCCCCTTATCTTGAGGCTGTGCCCTCTAGTCCTGCTATCCTTTCTAGGCGGGAAGAATCTCTCTAGCTCTACCCTTTCCATCCTCTTCATTATCTTATATGTCTCTATAACATCCCCCCTCGTCCTTCTAAACTCCAACGAGTACAGACCCAGTCTATTGAGTCTCTCTTCATAGTCCAACCCCCTCAACTCCGGTATCAGCCTAGTGAATTTGAGGCATACGGGATGATCGGAGGGTTAGATAGGGTGGACAGTGAGAGCCTTTCTCCTCGGATGGTGACGGCTAACACGAAGGGACATAGCTTTAAATTAAGGGGTGGTAATTATAGGATAGATGTCAGAGGTAGGTTCTTTACTCAGAGGGTAGTAAGGGCGTGGAATGCCCTGCCTGCAGCAGTTGTGGACTCGCCAACTTTAAGGGCGTTCAAATGGTCAGTGGATAGGCATATGGATAACATTGGAATAGTTTAGGTTAGAGGGTCATTAGATTGGTTCCACTGGTCGGCGCAACATCGAGGGCCGAAGGGCCTGTACTGCGCTGGAATGTTCTATGTTCTAACCTCCTCTGCACTCCCTCCAAGGCCAAAATATCCTTGCGCAAGTGCGCGCCCAAAACTGCACACAGTACTCCAGCTGCGGCCTCACCAGTGCCCTATACAGCCGCAGCAACTAATATTAAGGCAATTGCAGATCCAAACATATAGGCTGGAACTCCACAGTCACGCCCACCACGGAATCGGAGCGGGTCCCACAACAGGAATCTCTGTTGACTTCAGGTGGGAAATTTCAATCTCATCCGAGTGAAACCATACAATCCCACCCGTAGTTTGTTAAGGCGATCATGTGTGAATGCATTGTGTGTGTGTACGTGTGTGAGACTGTGCTTATAAGGGAAGGTGATGGCCCACTGTTATTATTCATCCAGAAACTCAGCTAATGTTCAGGGGATACAAGCAAATTTATTGTGGATACTGGAATCTGAAACCAAAAGGGAAAACGCTGGAAAATCTCAGCAGGTCGAGGGTCACCAGGACTCTAAACACCAGCTCTTTTCTCTCCTTACAGATGCTGTCAGATCTGCTGAGATTTTCCAGCGTTTTCTCTTTTGGCTAATGTTCTGGGGACCCGGGTTCGAATCCCGCCACGGCGAATTAGAGCATAGAACATTCCAGCGCAGTACAGGCCCTTCGGCCCTCGATGTTGCGCCGACCAGTGGAACCAATCTAATGACTCTCTAACCTAAATTATTCCAATGTTATCCATATGCCTATCCACTGACCATTTGAACGCCCTTAATTTGAATTCAATAAAAAATATCTGGAATTAAGAATCTACTGATGACCATGAAACCATTGTCGATTGTTGGAAAAAAATCCATCTGGTTCATTAACATCCTTCAGGGAAGGAAATCTGCCGTCCTTACTTGGTCTGGCCTACATGTGACCCCAGAGCCACAGCAATGTGGTTGACTCTCAACTGCCCTCCAAGGGCAACTAGGGATAGGCAATAAATGCCAGCGATGCCCATGTCCCACAAAAGAAATCCGATTCTCTACCCTAGAGAGTTGTCACTGCTCCAGAATTGAAGATATTCCAGGCTGAGGGGGATAAATCCTTGTCCTTTACAGGAATGAGGAACAAGGTTTCTGAGGATGATAACAGGAATGTGGATCTGAAAGATATCAAGATATCAAGGTTGTTAAGAAGGCGTACGGTGTCTTGGTGTTTATTGGTAGGGGGATTGAATTTAAGAGTCGCAGCGTCATGTTGAAACTGTACACAACTCTGATGCGGCCGCACTTGGAGTACTGTGTGCAGTTCTGGTCCCCACATTACAGGAAGGATGTGGAGGCTTTGGAGAGGGTGCAGAGGAGGTTTACCAGGATGTTGCCTGGTATGGAGGGGAGGTCCTATGAGGAGAGACTGACGGATTTGGGGTTGTTTTCGTTGGAAAGAAGGCGGCTAAGAGGCGATCTTATTGAAACATATAAGATGATTAGAGGTTTAGATAGGGTGGACAGTGATAGCCTTTTTCCTCGGATGGAGAAAGCTATCACGAGGGGGCATGGCTTTAAATTAAGGGGGGGTAGTTATAGGACGGATGTCAGGGGTAGGTTCTTTACCCAGAGGGTGGTGAGGGTTGGAATGCCCTACTGCTGCAGTTGTAAATGCGCCTAGTTTGGGGGCGTTTAAGAGATCTGTGGATAGGTTTATGGACGAAAAGGGATTTTGGTTTAGGCTAGTGGGTCATTGTTTTGTAACTAGTCGGCGCAACATCGTGGGCCGAAGGGCCTGTTCTGCGCTGTAATGTTCTATGTTCTATGTTGATATCTTTCAGAAGATGATCAACAGCATGGATGTCTTTCCTCATAAAAAGAGAGGGGGAGGGTGACCTGGCAGAGGTCTCTAAAATTCTGCAAACTTTTCAAGAACTGGACACTGGGAGAATGTTTCCCTGAGGGTGGAGGGGAGGGGTGGAGAGGTGTCAGAGGAGGAGTAAACAGAAGACATCATTTTAAGATAGTTAGCATAAAATCCAATGGGGCATTCTGGAGAAACTCCTATCGATTGAAGCAAATATGGGTGGATCCAAAGGGAAGCGAGATAAGCAAACGAGGGAGGCAGGAACAGAGGTTTAGGCATATTGGCATTGCCACTAAACTAGTAATCCAGAGACCCAGGGTCTTGCTCTGGGGATGCACGGCAAATGGTGGAGTTTGAATTGAACAACAACCTGGAATGAAGATCTACAGATGACCATGAAACCATTGTCGATTCACAAATGGTTCACAAATGTCTATTCGGGAAGGAAATCTGCCGTCCTTACCCAGTCTGGCCTACGTGTGACACCAGAGCCACAGCAATGTGGTTAACTCAGAACTGCCCTCTGAAATGGCTGAACTAGACATCCAGTTCAAGGAGCAACTAGGAATGGGCAACAAATGCTGGCTGAGGAACACTCACGTCCCATGAACAAATAAAGAAAAACACCATAATATCATAAAATATGGGAGCAGAAGTAGGCCAATCAGCCCATCGAGTCTGCTCCGCCATTCAGTAAGATCATGACTGATCTGATTTGATAATCCTCATCTCCACTTTCCCGACTTAACCCCATTGCCCTCGTTTCCCTTACTGATTCTAATTCTGTCTACCTTTGAAAGGCAGACTAGGCTCAAGGGGCTGAATGGCCTATTTCTGCTTCTTTATGTTCTAACAGAAGTGGATGTGCGGATAATGACATTATCAACCTTCCCAAAGACTGGGGATACTGAGAAACGGTTAATCTGTCCTCCCTGATCTACCTGCAGAAGCTCGATCACAGTCACCTGGTCAAAACCCAATGAAACTTTGCACTGATCTGATTGGATTTTGATTTATTATTGTCACGTGTATTAACATGCAGTGACAAGTATTGTTTCTTGCGCGCTATACACAGCATACCGTTCATAGAGAAGGAAAGGAGAGAGTGCAGAATGTAGTGTTACAGTCATAGCAAGGGTGTAGAGAAAGATCAACTTAGGTAGGTCCATTCAAAAGCCTGACAGCAGCAGGGAAGAAGCTGTTCTTGAGTCGGTCGGTACGGGACCTCAGACTTTTGTATCTTTTTCCCAATAGAAGAAGGTGGAAGAGAGAATGTCCGAGGTGCGTGGGGGCCTTAATTACACTGGCCGAGGCAGCAGGAAGTGTAGACAGAGTCAATGGATGGGAGGCTGGTTTGTGCGACGGATTGGGCTACATTCACAACCTTTTGTAGCTCCTTGCGGTCTTGGGCAGAGCAGGAGCCCAGACCAAGCTGTGATACAACCTGGGGATAACCCGCTCTAGTAGATTTGCTTTCTCTGCCAAGCGTGACTGAATGAGATCATTCACTATCTCAGTGTTGTATCTAAAGTGTGTTTCCAACCACAGGTCGGTCCCGTCAGTTAGAATGCTTATTTCCACTTCTGTAACACCACCCAACACCGTGAGTGTTTCATCAATTTTCCTCTCAATCCCTGGCTCAGCTCAGCATCCACTGAAACCCTCATCCGTACCTTAATTGCTCTGAGAATCATCTATTCCAGCACATTCCCAGCTGCTTTTGTAGATTCTCTGCTGAAGTTATCCAAACTTCTGTTGTTCAGCTCCTAACTCGCACCAGGGTACTCACATAGAACATAGAACATTACAGCGCAGTATGAGTATATGGGGTTTAATAGGATTGGGGGTTATAGATAGGTCTATAGATTGGTGGGGTTGATGCGATCGGCGCAACTCGAGGGCCGAAGGGCCTGTTTGTGCTGTAATATTCTATGTTCTATGTTCTATGTACAGGCCCTTCGGCCCTCGATGTTGCGCTGACCAGTGGAACCAATCTAATGACCCTCTAACCTAAACTATTCCAATGTTATCCATATGCCTATCCACTGACCATTTGAACGCCCTTAAAGTTGGCGAGTCCACAACTGCTGCAGGCAGGGCATTCCACACCCTTATTACCCACTGAGTAAAGAACCTACCTCTGACATCCGTCCTATAATTACCACCCATTAATTTAAAGCTATGTTAGCCATCGCCATCCGAGGAAAAAGGCTCTCACTGTCCACCCTATCTAACCCTCTGATCATCTTGTATGCCTCAATTAGGTCACCTCGTAACCTTCTTCTCTCTAATGAAAATAACCTCAAGTCCCTCAGCCTTTCCTCATAAGACATCTGCCCCATCATCCCAGTGCTCGCTCGCCCATATCGGTTTCCATCCTGGCAACAGCTCAATTTTAACATTCACACCTCATTTTCTCAGAGTTAAGAAGTCTCACAACACCAGGTTAAAATCTAATAGGCTTTCGGAGCACTGCCCCTTCAAGAGGTGAGTAGGGATAGAACCATGGAATCGTAGAATCCCTACAATGCAGGAGGAGGCCAGTTGGCCCATCAATTCTGCACCAACCACAATCCCACCCAGACCTCCCATTCCCGTATCCCCACACACTTACCCTGCTAATCCCCCTGTGTAACAATTCAGCTCAGATACTCCAAGGTGTTCTACGAAGCTCGCTTGAGCTGTAATGTTTTGCATTGAATTTGGCGAGGACAAACAGGAAAGGTTTCACTGCAGCTGATTCAACTGACCCACGAGGAGGTTTTATCAAAAACAAGGTTTAATGAAGAATATTGTTGACACGTGCAGTTAGACAATTAGCAAGAACTTTTAACAATTACGAACAAGAAGCACAACCACCATGATAATGTATAACTCTTAAGGAAATATCTCTAATATGTTCCAATCAAAGCCAACGTCCAATACACAAAACCCTCCAAATAAACACAATACAGCACAGGGTAATGCCCGCTTGTTATCGGAATCCAGCCTCCTGGATTCAATACTGAAAATCCCTTGTGAAGAAACTCAGAAGAGGTTGTAGTTAAACCGGTTTCCCAAAACACAGCTTCTTTAAGGCAGAACCAAACAAAGAGGAAAAAGCAGGGACAGAAAGCGACTGCTCCTTGGCTTGTTGCTAAATTGCTTCCCACAACAAAACTGAAAGCCCAAAGGGAAAAAAACTCCTATCACCTGACTGACACTGCTTAGTTCCACACCCACTGACATTGCTGAAGTTGTAAGCTGCACGGTTTTAGTTTTAAAAACCTTCCATAAAGGAACACTCACATAGCACCTGGCGCTAGGCTTAATTTAGCATGGCCAATCAATCTAACGCGCACACCTTGGCATTTTCAAATCCCTTCATGGTCTTGTCCCTGTCTCTGTAAACAACCCCCTCCAGCCTGTTTGAGATTTCTGAGCTCCTCTAACTCTGGCCTTTTCAGCACCCCTGAATTTAAATCACTCCAAGATTGTTGGTTATACACCTGTAGAAAAGTGACAGCAGTTAGGATCGATCCCAATCAATATTAAACTCCTATAAAAACCTCAGTGTTTACTGTTAAATTAATGCTTTCTGCACCTTTAACCTCATTCACTGTTATATCCCCTAGATCCCTGGACTGTCATTAAAACCTAAGTTTATTTATTATTGTAACAAGTAGGCTTACATTAACACTGCAGTGAAGTTACTGTGAAAATCCCCTAGTCGCCACACTCCGGCACCTGTTCAGGTACACTGAGAGAGAATTTAGCACAGCCAATCCATCGAAACAGCATGTTTTTTGGACTGTTGGAGGAAACCGGAGCACCCAGAGGAAAACCACGCAGACATAAGAACATAAGAAATAGGAGCAGGAGTAGGCCATCTAGCCCTTCGAGCCTGCCCCGCCATTCAATAAGATCATGGCTGATCTGTCGTGGCTCAGTTCCACCTTCCCGCCCTCTCCCCATAACCCTTAATCCCTTCTCTTAACAAAAACCCATCAACCCGCTTCTTAAAAATATTTAGCGAGGCAGCCTCCACCACTTCAACGGGCAGAGAATTCCAGAGATTCACCACCCTTTGAGTGAAGAAGTTCCTCCTCAACTCCGTTCTAAACCACCTCCCCTTTATCTTGAGGCTGTGCCCCCTAGTCCTACTGTCTTTTTTGAGCGGGAAGAGTCTCTCCACCTCTATCCCATCCATCCCATTCATCATCTTATACGTCTCAATGAGATCTCCCCTCATTCTTCTAAACTCTAACGAGTACAAGCCTAGTTTATTCAGCCTCTCCTCATAGCTCAATCCCCTCAACTCCGGTATCAGCCTAGTAAACCTCCTCTGCACTCCCTCCAGGGCCAAAATATCCTTGCGCAGGTGCGGCGCCCAAAACTGCACACAGTACTCCAGCTGCGGCCTCACCAATGCCCTATACAGCTGCAGCAAGACCTCCCTACTTTTATATTCAATCCCCCTCGCTATGAAGGCCAGCATCCCATTCGCCTTCCTGACCACCTGCTGCACCTGCAGGCTGGGTTTTTGCGACTCATGCACAAGGACCCCGAGGTCCCTCTGCACCGTCGCCTGCTGCAGTTTTTCGCCACGTAAGTAATCGTCCTTCCTACCATTCCTCCTACCAACACGGGGAGAATGTGCAGACTCCACACAGACAGTGACCCAAGCCGGGAATCGAACCCAGTGCTGTGAGGCAGCAGTGCTAACCCGCTGTGCCATCCTGTTTAATAATTAATAATCAAATAACGAAAGAGGCAGGCGAATTTGCAGTGAAGATTAAACTGTGAAATGTAAATCAGATTTCGAAACCATTTCTCAGAACTCTTCACTCCGAGAGATGGTTACAGTGAACTGATGTGCAGCACATTCCAGTTAAACACAGAGGATATTCTTTTGTAGAATAATGTTTTAATAGACTAAAGATAATTGCAACCCTCTGTGTGAGCAGAATAAATGAGGCGGACACTTTGCTCTGCGTGTTCAGATCTCTGTGGACGTAGCATAGTGACAGAATTTGCTCAGTAATTGTTGGTAAGAATCCAGGAAAGAAAGCGTATCGATCACTGCTGATGAGAGGTATTTTGAAAATGGATTCACTGGAATACATAATCAGCAATGTCCAAAGTTTAATTACATCCTGCCAGCCAGTGGACAGTGGGCTACAGAATCAAGGAATCACATTTGTCCATGGTGCCTGCATCAGTTCTTGGAGCGATCAGTCGCACTCCCCCAGCTCCTGCTCCCTGGCCCTGCAAATTCTCTTTCTCAAATATTAATCCCATTTTGAAAATTACAATGACTTCCAGGCAATGCATTCCAGGTCACAACTTGTCGTGTTAAAGGTGTCGACATTTCCCTTCCCCATTTCTCTGCCAATTATCTTCAATCTGTGTCCTCTGGTTACTGATGTTGTTGGTGCTGTGTAGGGGCAGCACGGTGGCACAGTGGGTTAGCACTGCTGCCTCACAACTCCAGGGACCCGGGTACAATTCCCGACTCGGGTCACTGTCTGTGTGGAGTCTGCACATTCTCCCTTGTTGCGTGGGTTCCCGCTGGGTGCTCCGGTTTCCTCCCACAGTCCAAAGACGTGCTGGTTGGAGTGTATTGCTAAATTCTCCCTCCGTACACCTGAACAGGTGCCAGAGTGCGGCGACTGGGGGATTTTCACAGTAACTTCATTGCAGTGTTAATGCAAGCCTACTTGAGATTAATAAATAAACTTTTAACTTTAGGTCCCATGAAGAGGTTCTGAGCCATGTATAGTTTTTTAACTACTGGTAATCATGTACACACATATAGGAAAAGTTTGAAATCGGAGCTGTCTCCATGCTTGCCAATACACAAGTCTCTATCCAGTACACGATTGCCATCTAGACTCAGCTCATGTGTTCCTTTACATCACACTGTGGGCAGTACTGTATCCAGTCCCACGTTAACCCTTTCTATACCAGACCATTTTACTATACCACCCCAAGTCTTTATTCACCATATTTACAAAGCATTTCTGTTTACTCAGCATATTTACATGACCTCCCCTCAAAGAACAAAGAAAATTGTTCTCTGGGTCCACAGGACTCTTAAATCGGCCTCTCAGGTGGAGGATGTGGTCAAGAAGGCGTATGGTGTACTGGCCTTCATTAATCGAGGGATTGAGTTTAGGAGTCGGGAGGTAATGCTGCAACTTTATAAGACCCTTGTCAGACCTCACTTGGAGTACTGTGCGCAGTTCTGGTCGCCTCACTACAGGAAGGATGTGGAAGCTATTGAGAGGGTGCAGAGGAGATTTACAAGGATGTTGCCTGGATTGAGAGGCATGCCTTATGAAGATAGGTTGAGGGAGCTGGGACTCTTTTCCCTGGAGAGACGAAGGTTGAGAGGTGACCTGATAGAAGTTTATAAAATGTTGAGAGGAATAGATAGGGTGGATTCTTGGAGGCTATTTCCCAGGGCTGAAATGGTCGCTACGAGAGGACACAGGTTTAAGGTGCTGGGGAGCAGGTACAGAGGAGATGTCAGGGGTAAGTTTTTCACTCAGAGGGTGGTGAGTGAGTGGAATCGGCTGCCATTGGTGGTGGTAGAGGCGAACTCACTGGGGTCTTTTAAAAGACTTCTGGATGAGTACATGGGATTTAATGGGATTGGGAGTTATAGATAGGCCTGGTAGGTATGGATATGAACAAAGAACAAAGAACAAAGAACAACACAGCACGGGAAACAGGCCCTTCAGCCCAACGAGCCCGCGCCGCCGTCCCATTGTCTCAGTGACCTATTCATGATTTTAGTCTATGCCTAATGTGTGAGGATCAGGGAGGTCCAATATAGGGACAATTTGTTACCCAATCAATCAGCCTGAAAGCACATTTTTGGGATGTGGGAGGAAACCGGAGTACCCGGAGGAAACCCACGCAACCATGGGGAGAACACGCAAACTCCCACGGACACAGGCCCAAATCCATGTGTCCGCATAGCAACAGAGATAGTCTCTGAGCTGTCATGATGCCCTTGAGATGGTCCAGTTTAAGCACACCAACGATATGATCGGTGCAACTTGTGGGTCGAAGGGCCTGTTTGTGCTGTAGTGTTCTATGTTCTATGTTAAAATTACAGCACAGGAACAGGCCCTTCGGCCCTCCAAGGATCTGCGTAGGTTTCCTCCTGGTGCTCCAGTTTCCTCCCACAGTCTGAAAGACATGATGGTGAGGGTGCATTGACCCAAACAGGCATCGGAGTGTAGCGACTAGGGGAATTTCACAGTAATTTCATTGCAGTGTTAATGTAAGCCTTACTTGTGACACAAATAAATAAACTTTACTTTAACTTTATAAGGTAATGCATAAAAAGGCTACTTAACAAGACCCCACAGTGTTGGGTGCAGTATATGAGCATGGATAGAGGATTGAAGATAATAGATTGAAGACTAATAGAAGATGGAGAGTTGGAATAAGACGGGCAACCTGTAACGACTGGAGTGTCACTATGATCCGTGCTGGGGCCACAGTTTATTTACAACTTATATCATGACTTGGACAAGGAAGTGAATGTATTCTTGCCAAGTTTGCAGATGATACAAAAATATATGTGAAGGCACGCGGTGAGGATGACAGAGTCTACAGGGGGATCAGGCTAGATGAGTGGGCAAAAACTTGGCAGATGGAGTATAATGTTGGAAAATGGGACATTGCGCACTTTGGTAGGAAGAATAAAGGAGGTGGATATTATTTAAATGGAGAAAGACTGCAGAAAGCTGCAACACGGAAGGGTTTGGGACGTCCTCATGCACAAAACACAAAAAGCCAGCGTGCAAGTTCAGCAGGTAATCGGGAAACAAATGTAATGTTGGCCTTTGTTTCAAAAGGAATGGAATATAAAAATGTGGAAGGCTTGCTTAAACTGTCCAAGGCCACACTTGGAATACAGTGAGCAGTTTTGATCTCCTTATCTAAGGAAGGATATACTGGCATCGGAGGCAGTCCAGAGAAAGTTCACTCGGTTGATCCCGGGTACAGAGGGATTTTCTCATGAAGAGAGAACAAAGAACAAAGAAAAGTATGGCATGGCAACAGGTCATTCGGCCCTCCAAGCCTGATGCCCGAACTAAACTAAAGAAAAACCTTCTGCCCTTACTCAGTCCATATCCCTCTATCCCCCTCCTATCCATGTACCCATCCAGGTTCCCCTTCAATGTTGCTAATGTGTTCGCTTCCACCACCTCCTCTGGCAGCAAGTTCCAGGCACTGAAAAACTTCCCCTGCACATCTCCCTAAACTTTCCCCCTCTCACCTTGAACCTATGCCCCCTTAGTGACACTTCCGTCCTGGGAAAAAGCCTCTGACTATCCACCCTGTCTCTGCTTCTCATAATATTGCAGGCCTCTATCCGGTCTCCCCTCAGCCTCCGTCTTTCCAATGAAAACAATCCTAGTTTATTCAACCTCTCCTCGTAGGCAACACCCTCCAGACCAGGCAACATCCTGGTGCACTTTCTTTGCACTCTCTCCAAAGCTTCCATGTCCTTCTGGTAGTGTGGTGTCTGGAACTGCATGCAATTTATCGATATCCTGTTGTATCCTTTGACAATCCCCGGCATTAACAGCAACTCCACCAATTTTCATGTCATCTGCAAACTTACTAATCAGACCTCCCACCTTTTCTTCCAGGTCATTTATATTTACTACAAACAACAGAGATCCCAGCACCGATCCCTGTGGAACAAGCTACAGATCCCCATTCTGAAAAATACACTTCCATCACTACCCTCTATCTTCTATAACCAAACCCGTCTCGATTCCATCTAGCCAGCCCACCCCGAATCCCATGTGATTTTAGTTTTTGTACCCAGTCTGCCATGTGGGACCTTGTCAAATGCCTTATAAAGTCCATATAAACTACATCCACAGCCCTTCCCTTTCTTTGTCACCCCGTACAAAACCATTCTACCTGTCACTAACTCGTCCATTTTCTTCCAAATATGCATATATCCTGTCCCTCAGTATCTTCTCCAAAAGCTTCCCCACCACTGATGTCAGGCTCACCGGTCTAGAATTTCCTGGATTATCCCTGCTTCCTTCCCTAAACAAGGGAAGAACATTGGTTATTCTCCAGTCCTCTGGAACCTCACCTGTGGTCAAAGAGGATGTGAAGATATCTGTTAGGCCTCAGCTATTTCTCCCCTTGCCTCCCGCAGTGACCTGGGAGTAGATCCCATCCAGCCCTGGGGACCTGTTTATTTTAATATAATTTAAGATACTCAACACTTCCTCCTTTGATATGTTGATATTCTCCGGAGTGTTCACACACCTATCCTTGGCCTCAACATCCATCAAGTCCTTCTCCTTGGTGAATACCGATACAAGGTACTTATTAAGGATCTCAATCACTTCCTGCGGCTCCACTCATAACCTCCCTCTATTGTCCTTTAGTGTGCCTACTATTTTGCTTGCTACCGTCTTTCTCCTAAGGCATACATAAAAAGACTTGGGATTCTCCTTGAACCTGTTTGCTAAAGACATTTCATGAGAGTTTGAGAAGATCGGGCCTGTACTCAACGAGTTTCAAAGGGATGTTTTTTACAGAGGGTGGTGGGGGCCTGGAATGCGCTGCCAAGTAGGGTGGTGGAGGCGGACACGCTGGGATCGTTTAAGACTTACCTGGATAGTCACATGAGCAGACTGGGAATGGAGGGGTACAAATGAATGGTCTAGTTGGACCAATGAGCGGCACAGGCTTGGAGGGCCGAAGGGCCTGTTTCCTGTTCTTTGAATGAGAGGCAGCCTTATTGAGACACACAGGATTGTCAGGGGGCTCGACAGGGTAGATGCTGAGGCCATGTTGCCCCTTGTGGGAGGGTTGAGGAGCAGAGGGCATCATCTCAGTTAAGAGAAAGATGAGGAGGAATTTCTTCTCTCAGAGGGCAGTGAATCTGTGGAATTCTTTACCCCAGTGGGCTATGGAGGCTGGGTCATTAAGTGCGTTCACAGCCGAGATAGCAGGTATTTAATCAGGGAGGGAATCCAAGAATATGGGGATTGGGCAAGAAAGTGGAGTTGAGGATTATCAGATCAGATCAGTCATGAACTCATTGAGAGGGGGGATCAGACTCAACGGGCCGAATGGCCATTTCTGCTCCTATGCAGAAACTGGTGCCCGTCTGTCCTGTAATGTAAAGGTTAATGTAAAGTACCCCACAGCGACAATGAAGAAAAACAGTGTGTGGGGAGTGGGGGGAATGGAGTTCTCCCGTGTCCTAGCCCATTGTTAGTCCCTCAAAGAACTTCAGAGAAAACTGATTACCCTTTTTTTATTCATTCGTGGGATATGGGTGTCTCTGGCTGGGCCAAGCATTTATTGCCCATCCCTAGTTACCCTCGGAGGGCAGTTGAGAGTCAACCACATTGGCTGTGGCTCTGGAGTCACATGTAGGCCAGACCAGGGTAAGGATGGTGGATTTCCTTCCCTGAAGGACATTAGTGACCCCAGAGGGGTTTTTCTGACAATGGTTTCAGGTCATCATTACATTCTTAGTTCTAGATATTTTTCATTGAATTCAAATCCCACCGTTTGCCGTGGTGGGATTCGAACATTCGTTGAGTTTCTGGATTGACAGTATAGTGACAATAGTGCTCGGCCATCACCTCCGCTGTTTGTGGGAGCTTGCTGTGCACCGATCAGCTGCCGCGTCTCCAAACATCGAAACATGTCAAACATTCCACGTTTGCAGTCAACATCCACTTCAAGTCTTTCGCAAAGAATTCAGCAGTAGCCGAGTGTTTTTGCCACCTGGAATTAATTGTGCCGGTTCCTCATTAGCTTCTGTGTCTTTGTGCTGTGGCCCCAGTTGATGGCAGGTTTGAAAGCCCGGCCTGGGAGCATAAACCATCATCTCAATGTACGAAATGAAGGTTCCTTTCGAGTTCTGCTACTGAAAAGAATTGACAGCAATAACTTTCTCTCTAGTAATCCCCAGACTTCCACCACTCCAAATGTATCTCATTTGTCGATAGCTTTTCATTGATTTGTTTTCAGATAGGAATGCTCAAAATGAGTTGTGTTATTATTACGCTGTATAATTGAACACAGAGGGAATTTGTACATTTATTTGAAGGACCTCGCTGAGGAAAATAAAACTATTGTTTATGCTTCATTATTTGAACTGTGTGCAGCTGGTTAATCTCCAGAGAGTCCTGGCTTCCAACGTCAAAGCATTAACTTATTCCTTAACTACTGCAAAACTAATTGTGAAGCTCTAAGTCCATAAAATCGACACGAGTAACAATTTCTCCTCTGGTAATCTTCTGGTAGATTATTTGCAGAAATAATCATAAATTGGCCAAATTGCCCCGGTAAATTAACAGCGTGCTAATGACGCAAGTTGTTATTAAAGCATAAACTGGCCCATGAGTTTGGGGAATGGGGAAATGCACAGTCAGTTGTTAAGGAAGTTCTGGAGTTGCGAACGATTGCCCGTTACGCTCGTCCAGAAAGTTAGGGCTGGTGTTTAAGACCACTGTTCTAACGCTGTGGTCGTTGTTAATGCCACGGCAATCGGATCTCTCCAACCCAGAAAGAGAACAAGTTAAACTGGTATCATTCCTGCGGGTAGTAAATTGTTGTTAGAGATTTTATAAAAGCAAATTACAGTTAAAATTTTAGAATTTTCTTCATTTTCCTTTGTCTCTCTTTACTCCTTAAAACTATTTCTTCCCTCTCTTTATTTCTCTTTCCTGATTTGATTTATTAGGCATGGCTAAGATATAGGGAAAGGTAATGCAAGGTAGGTCCATTCAAAAGTCTGATGGCAGCAGGGAAGAAGCTGTTCTTGGGTTGGCTGGTCTGTGACGTCAGACTTTTGTATCTTTTTCTCGATGGAAGGAAGCGGAAGAGAGAATGTCTGGGGTCCTTGATTATGCTGGCTGCTTTTCTGAGACAGCGGGAAGTGTAGACAGAGTCAATGGATGGGAGGCTGGTTTGAGAGATGGATTGGGCTACATTCACGACCCTTTGTAATTACTTCTTGGACTTGGGCAGAGCAGGATCCCATACCAAGCTGTGATACAACTAGAAAGAATGCTTTCTATGGTGCATCTGTAAAAGAGTTGCCACTGACATGCCAAATTTCCTTAGTCTTCTGAGAAAGTAGAGGCGTTGGTGGGGCTTTCTTAACTATAGTGTCGGCATTGAGGGGGGACCAGGGCAGGTTGTTGGTGATCTGGACACCTAAAAACTTGAAACTATCTGATTTGACACTAATTCTTCCACATCCCCTCTCCATCTGTTCCTTTCTCAATCTGTAAATCTCATGGGTTAAGGGGCTAGACTGATGATTCCACCACTTACTGAGATACATATTGTCCTCCTATCCCTTGTTGACGGATCACACTTCCTGTGGGGTGGATGACAATCCAGCTGATGGGTGTGGGAAAACATCCAAGGAATGTTATGTAATGGCCCATTCCCGAGAGATCGAGACATCAAATCGTAGAAAAGCAAAAAAAAAAGAACTCTCCTGCAAAGCGAGGGGCCTGGAATTCTGACGGAAGATCGCGATCCTGAAATGATGGTCGGAATTCTCTGGCCGTTCAGTCCAGTGGGATTCTCCGATCCCGCCTCAGTGAATGGAGGTTTGGCTGAGTGTGGCAGCGGGGCGCGGATAGCCGGAAAACTCCAGCCACTAACGCTGGGGAAGATTTCCCATGAGCCCTATGGCGTTTCTTGGCGGCTGGAACATAGAACATAGAACATTACAGCGCAGAACAGGCCCTTCGGCCCACGATGTTGCGCCGACCAGTTACAAAACAATGACCCACTAGCCTAAACCAATCCCTTTTCGTCCACATTATTCTCTCCCAGTACAGTTACCACAACTGGCATCAACCCAACAATGAGGTGGCCGCCATTGGCCAATGGTGGGAGCTCCTGGTCCCATCGCTGTCAAGAGGCTTCCCGTCGAATCCAACACCTGTTGCCGGGGGGGGGGGGGGGGAGGACCGTCAACACGATCAGAAGATCCCATTGGTGAGAAAGGTTAGAAAATACCCCTCCCCCCACCTTGCTACTTTCTCTACCTATGTTGCCATACAACTGAATAATTCCGGAATTTTCTTCTTTTACGTCAATTTTTATCTATTTTCTTCAAAGCTGATGGCATTAACTTGTTTTATTCATTCGTGGGACATGGGCGTTGCCGGCTGGCCAGCATTTATTGCCCACCCCTAACTGCCCCTTGAGAACAAAGAACAAAGAACAACACAGCACGGGAAACAGGCCCTTCGGCCCAACGAGCCCGCGCCGCCGTCCCATGGTCAGTGACCTATTCATGATTTTAGTCTATGCCTAATGTGCGAGGATCAGGGAGGTCCAATATAGGGACAATTTGTTACCCAATCAATCAGCCTAAAAGCACATTTTTGGGATGTGGGAGGAAACCGGAGTACCCGGAGGAAACCCACGCAACCACGGGGAGAACGCGCAAACTCCCACGGACACAGGCCCAAATCCATGTGTCCGCACAGCAACAGAGATAGCCTCTGAGCTGTCATGTTGCCCTCGAGATGGTCCAGTTTAAAGGTGGTCCAGAGAAGGTGGTGGAGAGCTGCCTTCTTGAATCACTGCAGTCCATGTTCTGTGGGCTGACCCACAATGCCGTTAGGGAGGGAATTCCAGGATTCTGATCCACCAACTGTGAAGGAATAGCAATATATTGCCAAGTCAGGATGGTGAGCGGCTCAGAAGGGAACTTGCAGGTGTGGTCTCCCCATGAATCTGCTGCCTTTGTCCTTTTAGTTGGAAGTGGCCATGGGTTTGGAAGGTGCTGTCTAAGAATCTTTGGTGAATTGCTGCAGTGCATCTTCCTGTGCGTCAGTGGTGGAGGGATTGAATGTTTGTGGATGGGGGGCCAATCAAGCGGAGCTGCTTTGTCCTGGATGGTGTCGAGCTTCTTAAGAACATAAGAACATAAGAAATAGGAGCAGGAGTAGGCCATCTAGCCCTTCGAGCCTGCCCCACCATTCAATAAGATCATGGCTGATTTGTCATGGCTCAGTTTCACATTCCCGCCCTCTCCCCATAATCCTTAATCCCCTCTCTTATCAAAAACCCATCAACCCGGGTCTTAAAAATATTTAGCGAGGCAGCCTCCACCACTTCAACGGGCAGAGAATTCCAGAGATTCACCACCCTTTGAGTGAAGAAGTTCCTCCTCAACTCTGTTCTAAACCGCCTCCCCTTTATCTTGAGGCTGTGCCCCCTAGTCCTACTGTCTTTTTTGAGCGGGAAGAGTCTCTCCACTTCTATCCTATCCATCCCATTCATCATCTTGAGTGTTGTTGGAGCTGAACCCATTCCAGGCAAGTGGGGAGTATCCCATCACACTCCTGACTTGTGTCTTGTAGACGGTGGACAGGCTTTGGGGAGTCAGGAGGTGGGGTACTTGCTGCAGTCTTCCCAGCCTCTGATCTGCTCTTGTAGCCACTGTGTTTACGTGGTGAGTCCAGTTGAGTTTCTGGTAACCCCAATGATGTTGACAGTCAGGAATTCAGTGATGTAACACTACTGAACCTCAAGGGGCAGTGGTTAGAGTGTCTCTTATTGATGATGGTCATTGCCTGGCATTTGTGTGACGCAAATGCTACTTGCCACTTGTCAACCCAGGCCTTGATATTGTTGAGATCTTGTTACATTTGAACATGGGCTGTGTCTGAGGAGTCGCGAATGGTGAACATTCTGCAACCATCAGTGAACATTCCCACTTCTGACCTTATGACGGAGGGAAGGTCACTGATGAAGCAGCTAAAGATTGTTGAACCTCGGACACTACCCTGAGGGACTCCTGCAGAGATGTCCTGGAGCTGAGATGACTGTCCCTCCACAACCACAACCATCTTCCTATGTACCAGGTATGACTCCAACCAGCGGAGCGTTTGCCACCTGATACCCATTGATTCCAGTTTCGCTAGGTCTTCATGATGCCAATTTGGTGAAATACTGCTTGATGTCAAGGGGCTGTCACTCTCACCTCACCTCTGGAATTCAGCTCTTTTGTCCATATTTAACATAGAACATAGAACATTACAGCGCAGAACAGGCCCTTCGGCCCACGATGTTGCGCCGACCAGTTACAAAACAATGACCCACTAGCCTAAACCAATCCCTTTTCATCCATAAACCTATCCAGAGATCTCTTAAACGCCCCCAAACTAGGTGCATTTACAACTGCAGCTGACAGGGCATTCCAGTCCCTCACCACCCTCTGGGTAAAGAACCTACCCCTGACATCTGTCCTATAACTACCCCCCCTTAATTTAAAATCGTGCCCCCTCGTGTTAGCTTTCTCCATCCTAGGAAAAAGGCTATCACTATCTACCCTGTCTAAACCTCTAATCATCTTATATGTTTCAATGAGATCCCCTCTTAGCCGCCTTCTTTCCAGCGAAAACAACCCCAAATCTCTCAATCTCTCCTCATAGGATCTCCCCTCCATACCAGGCAACATCCTGGTAAACCTCCTCTGCACCCTCTCCAAAGCCTCCACATCCTTCCTGTAATGTGGGGACCAGAACTGCACACAAAACTCCAAGTGCGGCCGCACCAGAGATGTGTACAGTTGCATCATGACGCTGCGACTCCTAAATTCAATCCCCCTACCAATAAACGCCAAAACTCCGTATGCCTTCTTAACAACCTTATCCACTTGATTCCCAACTTTCAGGGATCTATGTACACATACACCTAGATCCCTCTGCTCCTCCACACTATTCAAAGTCCTCCCGTTAGCCCTATACTCAACACATCTGTTATTCCTACCGAAATGAATTACCTCACACTTCTCCACATTAAACTCCATCCGCCACCTCTCAGCCCAGCTCTGCAACCTATCTAAGTCATCCTGCAAACTATGACACCCTTCCTCACAATCTACCACACCTCCGACTTTGGTGTCATCAGCAAACTTACTAATCCACCCAACTATACCCTCATCCAGATCATTAATAAAAATTACAAACAGCAGTGGCCCCAAAACAGATCCCTGAGGCACACCACTTGTAACCGAACTCCATGACGAATATTTCCCATCAACCACCACTCTCTGTCTCCTATCTGCTAGCCAATTCCTGATCCAATTACCTAGATCACCCCCAATCCCATACATCTGCATTTTCTGCAGAAGCCTACCATGGTGAACCTTATCAAACGCCTTGCTAAAATCCATATACACCACATCAACTGCCTTACCCCTATCCACCTCTTTGGTCACTTTCTCAAAGAACTCGATAAGGTTAGTAAGGCATGACCTACCCGCTACAAAACCATGCTGACTGTCTCTAATCAACTCATTACTTTCCAAATAACTATAAATCCTGTCTCTAATAATCCTTTCCAAAACCTTACCCACCACAGAAGTAAGACTCACCGGTCTATAATTCCCAGGGAAGTCCCTTCTCCCCTTCTTAAACAATGGGACAACATTTGCTGTCCTCCAATCTTCTGGTACTATACCAGAGACTAACGACGACCTGAAGATCAGAGCCAGAGGCTCCGCAATCACCCCTCTTGCCTCCCAAAGAATCCTAGGGTAAATCCCATCTGGACCAGGGGACTTATCTATTTTCAATCCCTCTAAAATATCCAGCACATCCCCCGTATCAACTGTAATACTATCTATTACACACCCCTGCACCCCAGTGTCCTCCTCAGCTACATTCCTGTCCCCTTGCGTGAACACCGAAGAGAAATATTGGTTCAACGCCTCTCCAATCTCCTCCGGTTCCACACACAACTTCCCTCTACTGTCTGTAACTGGCCCTAATCTTGTCCTAACCAACCTTCTGTTCTTGACATACCTGTAAAACGCCTTAGGGTTCTCCTTAATCCTATCAGCCAAAGTCATCTCATGCCCTCTTTTAGCCCTTCTTAACTCCCTCTTCAACTCCCTCCTAGCCAATCTAAAACTTTCTAATGCACTACCTGAGCCCTCAAGCCTCATCCGAACATAAGCCTCCTTTTTCTTCCTAACCAACGAATCAACTTTTTTGGTGCACCACGGTTCCCTGGGCCTACCAAATCCTCCTTGCCTGACAGGGATATACTTATCACAGACCCGCAATAGCTGCTCCTTGAAAAATCTCCACATCTCGGATGTTCCCAGTCCCTGTAATCTCCCATTCCAACCAATGCTTCCTAATTCTCTCCTAATAGCCTCATAATTACCCTTCCCCCAGCTGAAACTACTGACCCGAGGTTCATGCCTATCCCTTTCCATCACTAAGGTGAACGTAATCGAATTGTGATCACTATCCCCAAACTGTACACCAACTTCCAAGTTTAGCACCTGGTCTGGCTCATTACCGAGCACCAAATCCAATATAGCCTCACCTCTCGTCGGCCTATCTACCAAGGCTTTAATGAGGTCTGGAGCTGAGTGACCCTGGTGAAACCCAAACTGGGCATCACTGAGCAGGTTATTGCTGAGCAGATGCTGCTTGATAGAGCTGTTAATGACCCCTTCCACCGCTTTACTGATGATGGAGAGTGGACTGGATTGTAATTGGCCGGGTTGGATTTCTCTTGCTTTTTGTGTATAGGAAATACCTGGGCAATTTTGCACATTGTTGGGTTGATGCCAGTTGTGGTAACTGTAGTGGGAGAGAATAATATGCTCAGGAACTATTCTTTAAATTTGTTCACAGTGTATGAATGAGGCCAACATTTATTGCCCATCCCTAATTGCCCCTGGAAAGCCATCTTCTTGAACCGCTGCACTCCGTGCGATATAGGTCTATCCATAGAAGAAAGACTTTTTTTATTTGTTATTTTATTCATTTTTCTTTTGCTTTCTAAAGGAAAGGACCATCATCCCAGTACCTAAGGAAACCCAAGCAGCATGCCTTAATGACTATTAGCTACTGGTTCTGACATCCATCGTTACAAAGTGCTTCAAAAGGTTAGTTCGCCTACTGCCACAACAGGTCCACAGCAGACACCACCTCCCTGGCCCTGTACTCAACCCTGGATCACCCAGCTAACAAGGATACCTATGTCAGACTCCTATCTATTGACTACAGTTCAGCCTTCATTATTCCTACAAAACTCATCTCCAAACTCCGTGGTCTGGGCCTTGGCATCTCCTCCTGCGACTGGATCCTGAACTTCCTAACTCACAGACCACAATCAGTAAGGACAGGCAACAACACCTCCTCCACAATCATCCTCAACACCGGAGCCCCACAGGGCTGTGTTCTCAGCCCCCGACTATACTCCTTATACACCAATGACCGTGCGGCCAAATTCCCCTCCAATTCGATTTTCAAGTTTACTGACAACACCACCGTAGTGGATCGGACCTTAAATAATGACGAGACACAGTACAGGAATGAAATAAAGAATCTGGTGAACCGGTGCAGCGACAATAATCTGTCCCTCAATGTCAACAAATTGAAGGAGATTGTCATTGACTTCAGGAAGTGTAGTGGAGAACATGTCCCTGTCTACATCAATGGGGATGAAGTAAAAATGGTCAAAAGTCTCAAGTTTCTAGGTGTCCAGATCACCAACAACCTGTCCTGGTCTTCCCACATTGCCACTATAGTTAAGAAAGCCCACCAGTGCCTCTAATTTCTCAGAAGACTAAGGACATTTGGCATGTCGGCTACAACTCTCACCAGCTTTTACAAATACATCATAGAAAGCATTCTTTCCGGTTGTATCACAGCTTGGTATGGACCCCTGCTCTGCCCAAGACCGCAAGGAACTACAAAATGTTGTGAATGTAGCCCAATCCATCACGCAAACCTGCCTCCCATCCATTGATGCTGTCTACACTTCCCACTGCCTCAGAAAAGCAGCCAGTATAATTAAGGACCCCACCCACCCCGGACATTCTCTCTTCCACCTTCTTCCTTCAGGAAAAAGATACAAAAGTCTGAGATCACGTACCAACCAACTCAAGAACAGCTTCCTCCCTGCTGCTGTCAGACTTTTGAATGGATTTACCTCGCATTAAGTTGATCTTTCTCCAATCCCTCGCTATGACTGTAACACTACATTCTGCACCCTTTCCTTTCCTTCTCTATGAACAGTATGGTTTGTATAGTGCCTAGGAAACAATACTTTTCACTGTATACTAATATATGTGACGATAATAAATCAAATCAAAGAAGGCAATTTATTTATTTCAGTCGGGTCAGTTCAGGTGAAGAGGTTCTCACCACAAAGGGAGAATTACAAAACTGAAAATAATTCATTTAAATCCACAAAAAATACTCCACTTTCAGTTTAAGGAATAATTACAGGAATTATTTGAATAGTTTGAAGAATTCCACAATAAGATAATATTTTTCTCACCCAACAATAACCAATTGGGAAAGGGTGAAGGTGGCCTAGTGATAATGCTCAATGATTCATAATCCCAAACTTGGATGAATGTTCCAGAAACATACATCAAATTCCATCTCAGCAGCAGCAGGCTGGTTGGGGGGGGGGTGGAATTAAATTAATAATTATCGAGAATATGGGCAGCACGGTGGCACAGTGGTTAGCACTGCTGCCTCACAGCTCCAGGGAGCTGGGTTCAATTCCCAGCTTGGGTCACCTGTGCACGTGGAGGCTGCACATTCTCCCCATGTCTGCGTGGGTTTCTTCTGGGTGCTTCAGTTTCCTCCCACAGTCCAAAAGATGTGCTGGTTAGGGTGCACTGGTTATGCTTAATTCTCCCTCAGGCTACCCGAATAGGTGCCAGACTGTGACGACTGGAGGATTTTCACAGTAACTTGATTGCAGTGTTAATGTAAGCCTACTAGTGTGACATTAGTAAATAAACTTTAAAAGTCCCTGTAATGTTCTCCCAATTGTCTGCGTGGGTTTCCTCCGGGTGCTCCGGTTTCCTCCCACAGTACGAAAGACCTGCTGGTTAGGGTGCATTGGCCGTGCTAAATTCTCCCTCAGTGTACCCGAACAGGCGCCGGAGAGTGGCAACTAGGGGATTTTCACAGTAACTTCAGTGCAGTGTTAATGTAAGCCAACTTGCAACACTACTAAACAAAATAAATAAAAATATAGCTTCTCTGGTGATGATCGTGAAGCTACTGTTTTGTTGTACAAATAGGGCAGCACGGTGGCCTGAAGCAGCACCAGGGACCTGGGTTCGATTCCCAGCTGTATGTGGAGTCTGCACATTCTCCCCATATCTGCATGGGTTTCCTCCAGTTTCCACCATATTCCAAAGATGTGCAGGTTAGGTGGATTGGCCAGGTCAGGGGGGGGCTAACTAAGGTAAATGCATGGGGTTATGGGGATAGAGCCTGGATGGAGTTGCGGTCGGTGCGAACTTAATGGGCCGAATTTGTTCTCACTGGAGCGACAGAGGTTGAGGGGGCGACCTGATAGAAGTCTGCAAGAGGTAGGGACAGAGTGGATAGACAGAAGCTCTGTCCCAGGGCGGAAGAGTCAATTACTAGGAGGCATAGGTTTAAGGTGCGAGGGGCAAGGTTTAAAGCAGATGGATGAGGCAGATTTTCTACACAGAGGGTGGGGGGTGCCCGGAACTTGCTGCGGGGGGAGGTGGTGGAAGTGGATAGGGTAATGACTTTTAAGGGGCGTCTTGGTAAATACATGAATAGGACGGGGATAGAGGGATATGGTTCCCGGAAGGGTAGGGGGTTTTAGTTCAGTAGGGGCAGCATGGTCAGTGCAGGCTTGGAGGGGCCGAAGGGCCTGTTCCTGTGCTGTAATTTTCTTTATTCTTTGTACAGCCTCCTTCTGCACTGCAGGGATTCTATAATAATCCCATCTGATTCATTAAACTAATATTTTTCAGAGGAGGGAAATCTGCCATCCTTACCCAGCCTGGCCGACATGAGGCCCCAGAGCCACAGCAATGTAGATGGTTCTGAACTGCCCTCTGAAATGGCCCAGCAAGTCACTCACAGCACCTGCTCAGATTCAGGAGGCCATTCAGGCAGCCAGATCTAGCCTGGTTCTCTGAAGGAACAATTCAGCCAGCGTCACTCCACCACCTTTACCCCGTAACTCCGCACATGGCGAAAAACTGCAGCAGGCGACGGTGCAGAGGGACCTCGGGGTCCTTGTGCATGAGTCGCAAAAACCCAGCTTGCAGGTGCAGCAGGTGGTCAGGAAGGCGAATGGGATGCTGGCCTTCATAGCGAAGGGGATTGAATATAAAAGTAGGGAGGTCTTGCTGCAGCTGTATAGGGCATTGGTGAGGCCGCAGCTGGAGTACTGTGTGCAGTTTTGGGCGCCGCACCTGCGCAAGGATATTTTGGCCCTGGAGGGAGTGCAGAGGAGGTTTACTAGGCTGATACCAGAGTTGAGGGGATTGAGCTATGAGGAGAGGCTGAATGAACTAGGCTTGTACTCGTTAGAGTTTAGAAGAATGAGGGGAGATCTCATTGAGACATATAAGATGATGAATGGGATGGATAGGATAGAGGTGGAGAGACTCTTCCCGCTCAAAAAAGACAGTAGGACTAGGGGGCACAGCCTCAAGATAAAGGGGAGGCGGTTTAGAACAGAGTTGAGGAGGAACTTCTTCACTCAAAGGGTGGTGAATCTCTGGAATTCTCTGCCCGTTGAAGTGGTGGAGGCTGCCTCGCTAAATATTTTTAAGAAACGGGTTGATGGGTTTTTGATAAGAGAAGGGATTAAGGGTTACGGTGAGAGGGCGGGAAGGTGGAACTGAGACACGACAGATCAGCCATGATCTTATTGAATGGCGGGGCAGGCTTGAAGGGCTAGATGGCCTACTCCTGCTCCTATTTCTTATGTTCTTATACTGAAGATCAGGACTGCGTGTATTATTTATTTATTAATAAGTAGGCTTACATTAACACGGCAACGAAGTTACTGTGAAAATCCCACACTCCGGCGCCTGTTCGGGTACACTGAGGGAGAATTTAGCACGGCCAAGGCACCCTAAACCGGCACGTCTTTTGGACTGTGGAAGGAGACCGGAGCACCCGGAGGAAACCCACGCAGACACGGGGAGAACGTGCAGACTCTGCACAGACGGTGACCCGAGCCGGGAATCGAACCCGAGTCCCTGGCGCTGTGAGGCCGCTGTGTAATTGGCTGTAGAAACTGTCCCTTTTTCTTGGGGATCCGCAGCCTGCGTACCGGGTACGTGATTCCTTTTGCAACGGTCCCTGTGCGAGCAAAGCCTTTCCTCCTCCTTCACAGAGCCTGTGTGCAGCACGACATTTGCCAGTCATTTCAAAACATGAATCTACATGTATTTGAAAATTACCACACGCCATGAATTTTGCATGAAGTTAAGCCGCCTTCTTTAAGCATTAATGCTCGCAGGCAAAGGGCTTCCTACCCAAAACTTCCATTTTTCTTTCCCCTCCCCCCCGGGGACTCGGGGGGGGGGGGGGGGGAAGTAAAGCAAATAACTGTGTTGGTTTGAGTTTCCCCCCCGGGAGCGTGTAACCAGAGGGAACCACACAGACTGTAGATCCGAGGAGCTGCTGCTTGTGGAATATGACGAGAGAGAGGAATGGAGTGGATTCAGTTTGGTTATTCCTGTTCTCATCCCTTTCCTTTGTTGGCCGATGTGAAATATTTGGGACCGATCAAAATTTCTTAAAAGCGGAGTATTAGTGGCTCTGGCACAGGCTCATTCATTAGAAAATCCCTGCGTCCTTTCCACTGATTATTTTCACTTCTTGCCTTTCTGTTTCTTCCTCTTGATCGACAGCCTTTGCCCCTCACCCTGAAATGAAAGCAGAGAGAACGTCTTGGCTCAGTCAGCAGCTTGAAGGGTGCAGTTCCAGGCACCGAAGCTAAGTGGCAGAGTGTTTGGCGTGGCCGGGAGTTGTGCAAAAGGGGTTTTTGATGGATGAAGGTGATGGGCTAAACTCTGGCAGACGCAGTTCAAGGTAGGGAAGCGGGTGAGTGCAGTAAGTCCTCGGGGGCGGAAATCCCTTCACCAAAAGCCCTTCATTTACACGTTTGGCAGCAGCATACAGAGCTCGCAGCCGACACTCGGAGTCCCAGAGAAACCGACACGCCTGGTTACGTGCAAAGCAAGACGCTCCCTGATTGGCCCACTTACACTCGGAGTCCCAGAGGAACTGACACGCCTGGTTACGTGCAAAGCAAGAAGCTCCCCGATTGGCCCAACAATTTTGCCCCTAACTCTCCCCATGTCTGCGTGGGTTTCCTCCGGGTGCTCCGCTTTTCACCCACACTCCAGAAATGTGTGGGTTAGGTTGATTGGCCATGCTAAATGGACCCAAGTGTCGGGGGATTAGCAGGCTAAATGAGTGGGGTTACTGGAATAGGGCCTGGATGGGATTGTGGTCAGTGCAGACTCGATGGGCTGAATGGCCTCTTCTGTACTGTAGGGATTCTATTAATCAGGGAGTTCAAATTGTAACAGGCCAACCTCAATTGCCTGATTAAAGTCGTTACAGGGAGTTTTCAAGTTTAAAGTTTATTTATTTGTGTCACAAGTAGGCTTACGTTAACACTGCAATGAAGTTACTGTGAAAATCCCCTCGTCGTTACACTCCAGCACTTGTTCGGGTACACTGAAGGAGAATTTAGCATGGCCAATGCACCTAATCAGCACATTTTTGGACTATGGGAGGAAACTGGAGCACCCAGAGGAAACCCACGCAGGCACGGGGAGAATGCGCAGACTCCGCACAGTCAGTCACCCAAGCCGGGAATTGAGCCCTGGTCCCTGGTGCTGAGAGGCAGCAGTGTTAACCACTGTGTTACTGAGCTGCCCATGGCACAGCGAATTTGTCAGTAGGCTGGTAACCCAGAAAAAGATCAGGGGACCCGGGTTCAAAGCCCGCCACAGAGATGGAGAAATTTGAATCCATTAAAGCTCTGATGATGACCATGAAACCATCGTCAAGTACCAGAAAAATCTATCTGGTTCACTAATGTCCTTTCTGGAAGGAAATCTGCCGTCCTTACTTGGTCTGGCCTACACGTGACTCCAGACGGATGGGTTGTCTTCCACACGCCCTCTGAAATGGAGGATTGTTAGGGAAGGACAATAAGTTCTGGCCCAGCCAGCATCATAAGAACATAAGAACATAAGAAATAGGAGCAGGAGTAGGCCATCTGGCCCTTCGAGCCTGCCCCGCCATTCAATAAGATCATGGCTGATCTGTCGTGACTCAGCTCCACCTTCCCGCCCTCTCCCCATAACCCTTTATCCCCTCTCTTATCAAAAACCCATCAACCCGTTTCTTAAAAATATTTAGCGAGGCAGCCTCCACCACTTCAACGGGCAGAGAATTCCAGAGATTCACCACCCTTTGAGTGAAGAAGTTCCTCCTCAACTCTGTTCTAAACCGCCCCCCCTTTATCTTGAGGCTGTGCCCCCTAGTCCTACTGTCTTTTTTGAGCGGGAAGACTCTCTCCACCTCTATCCTATCCATCCCATTCATCATCTTATACGTCTCAATGAGATCTCCCCTCATTCTTCTAAACTCTAACGAGTACAAGCCTAGTTTATTCAGCCTCTCCTCATAGCTCAATCCCCTCAACTCCGGTATCAGCCTAGTAAACCTCCTCTGCACTCCCTCCAAGGCCAAAATATCTTTGCGCAGGTGCGGTGCCCAAAACTGCACACAGTACTCCAGCTGCGGCCTCACCAATGCCCTATACAGCTGACATTCCACTGACCACTGACATTCCGTGGAGTTACTTTGAGAAGATTCAATTTCAGTGTTATTGACAAGGGGGTAGGATCTATAGAGGAGCAGAGATATCTAGAAATCCATATTCAGCATTAAAAAAGTCAAGGACATTGTACCAAAACGGTACGATGGTATGGTAGCCTCCGAGAGTCTCCTGCATGGGGAAACATTTCAGCGTGCACCCTGTCATGCTGAGTTTAACATATTCATGTGGTTATGAAAGGCACTATATAACTGCAGTCTTGGGTTCAATTCTGGCCTCAGGTCACTGTCTGTGTGGAGTCTGTACATTCTCCCCGTGTCTGCGTGGGTTTCCTCCGGGTGCTCTGGTTTCCTCCCACAGTCTGAAAGACGCGCTGGTTAGGGTGCGTTGGCCCGTGCTAAATTCTCCCTCAGTGTCACCCGAACAGGCGCCGGAGTGCGGTGACTAGGGGATTTTCACAGTGACTTCATTGCAGTGTTAATCTGAGCCCACTTGTGACAAATAGATAAACTTTAACAGTGTAAGTATATGAGATTATGGGGATGAGGCCTGGGTGGGATGCTCTGTCGGAGAGTTGGTGCAGGCTCGATGGGCCGAATGGCCTCTCTCTGCATTGTAGGAGTTCTATGATTCTATGGGTAGGTTTAGGGGGATTGACCGAGCTAAATTGCCCTCTCACGTCCAAGGAGTGGGTTAGTAGGGTAAGTGTGTGGGGTTACGGGGATAGGGCCTGGGTGGGTCTGTGATTGGTGCAGGAACAAAAGGAAAAAAAAAAACAAAGAACAAAAGAAAATTCCAGCACAGGAACAGGCCCTTCGGCCCTCCTGCACCGACCGTGCTACCCCGACTGAACTAAAATCCCCTACCTTTCTGGGGACCATGTCCCTCCATTCCCATCCTATTCATGTACTCGTCAAGACGCCCCTCAAAAGTCACTACCGTATCCGCTTCCACTCCCTCCCCCGGCAGCGAGTTCCAGGCACCCATCGCCCTAAAAAACTTGCTGTCTTGATGGGCTGAATGGCCTCCTTCTGCTCTGTAGGATTCTATGTCTTTGACCAAGCCTTTCATCATCTCTCCTAACATTTCCGAGTGGGGGGGAGGGAGGGGAGAGGAGGAGGAGGAAGGGATGGTTAGCACTGTTCAGTGGTTAGCACTGTTGCTCAGTGGTTAGCACTGCTGCTTCACAGCTCCAGGGTCCTGGGTTCGATTCCCAGCTCGGGTCACTGCCTGTGTGGAGTTTGCACATTCTCCTCGTGTCTGCGTGGGTTTTCTCCGGGTGCTCCGGTTTCCTCCCACAGTCCAAAGATGTGCGGGTTAGGTTCATTGGCTATGCTAAAATTGCCCCTTAGTAGCCTGGGATGTGTAGGTTAGAGGGATTAGCAGGTAAAATGTGTAGGGATATGGGGATAGGGTCTGGGTGGGATTCTGTTCGGTGCAGATTTGATGGGCCGAAGGGCCTGTTTCTGCACTGTAGGGTTCTATGATGAGATTCTACTCGTCAAGACGCCCCTCAAAAGTCACTACCGTATCCGCTTCCACTCCCTCCCCCGGCAGCGAGTTCCCGGCTTCCCATCGCCCTACAGAGCAGAAGGAGGCCATTCAGCCCATCAAGCTGACTTGATGGGCTGAATGGCCTCCTTCTGCTATGTCTTTGACCAAGCCTTTCATCGTCTCTCCTAACATTTCCGAGTGGTGGTGGTGGTAGGGGGTGGGGGGGATGAGGCCAATGCACCGTTTGCTCTCTCCCCCTCCCATCGCCATTCCCGCCCTCCGCCTTCATCCCCCACCCAGAAGGAAGTTGACTCTAAAGCCACCAACTTATAAAAAAAAAGCCCACCCCGCTGTTTCGGACAGCCGAAACAAGCTCCGAGTCAAACTTCCTCCCCACAGGGGAAGGGAGTCTCACCCTCGCGAGCTCAAATTCTCACTTTGCTGGCGGTGTGGCAATTCCATCGTAGACACCGTCAGGAGTATAAGACGACCCATGGAGATCACTGACGGTACCTGGGGCCAGCTGGATCCGGTGCTTGTACAGCGGGCAGGGATCAGCTTCCCAAGGGATGGGGAAGGAGAAGGTTACGGTGCAACGGGATTAAGAGGCCTGGTGAGAATGTGTCCCACTGAGTGACCGTGACCCCTTTTCACCAAGGTTGTAAAGAAGAACCAGCCCGCTTTTCACTGCCCAGTGTATTGTGACAGTGGAGGTGGATTGAGGGCATTAAGTGGGCAACAATTGGCCACCAAAGACCCTAAACAGTCCTGAGAGTGGGCAAGCTGGTGGACACCATGCCTATCCCCAGTTATGATGGGTTGGGGTTGGGTGAGAAAGCAGTGGACTCGAAACCTGACATATTTGACACGTACTCCCAGTGCCTGCGTTGGGGGGGGGGGGGGGGGGGGGGAGTGGGGTGGGGGGGGGGGGGGGTGGATCCAGTCCCTTACAAGGTTCTGTGTCAAATTTTGTTTAGTAATGCTTCTGTGAAGGTGCTATCTAAATGCAAGTTACTGTTATTGTCGTGAAAAGTTTTTAACTCCCTACAACACTAAGACAGACATTGAAGGGAATTGGGAAATGGTATGGGAACAATAGCTCATGGTATTTGCCTGAGGTGAATTAGTTGAACCATAAACGAAATCAGTTACAGAGTTACCAGACGTAGGCCATTCAGCCCAAGAGGTCTATGCTGGTGCACAGTTTTGGTCCCCTTACTGGAGGAGGGATGTTGAAGGCAATTTAGAGGAGGTTCACTACATTGATTCCACTAGGTTGATCTTTCTCTACACCCCAGCTATGACTGTACATTCTGCACTCTCTCCTTTCCTTCTCTATGAATGGTATGCTTGTCTGTATAGCACGCAAGAAACAATACCTTTGACTGTACCTCAACAGGTGACAATAATAAATCAAATCAAATCAAATGAGGGGTTTGCCTTATGGAGAAAGATTGAGCAATTTAGGCCGACACGCTCTGGAGCTTAGGAGGATGAGGGGAGATCTGATTGAGATACGGGAGATGCGAGAGGGGATTGACAATGGAGGCATGGGGGACAATCCAGACCAAGAGGTCATCGTTTGAGGGAAAGGGGTGGCAGATTTAAAACAGAGATTAGGAGAAATGACTTCTCTCAAAGAGTGGTGAATCTGTGGAATTTGTTACCCCAGAGTTCAGTGAATGCTAGGATAGAGTAAATTTAGGGGAGATAGACAGAGAGGTTTTTAATTAGTAATAGGGTTGAAGGGTTATGAAGAATGGGCAGGAATGTAGAGATGAGGTCAAGGTGAGATTAGCCATGATTGTATCGAATGTCGGAGCAGGTTCGAGGAATTGAATGGCCTCCTCCTGTTTCGAATTCTTTCATCCACACAAGCCTCAGCCCTGTCTACTTTCACTTCACCAAAATATCTTTCTATTCCTTTTCCCTCCTGTGTTTATCTGCCTTTCCCCTTAAGCGCATCATCGATACTATTCACCTCAACGACTCCCTCTAGTAGTGAGATTCAGATTCGCATGCACCACTCTCTGGATAAACAATCTTCTCCCGAATTCCTTGCTGGATTTCTGAGTGATTGTTTTATAGCGATAACCCCTGGCTTTATGACTGCCTCACAAGTGAAACCACAGAACAGAAGGAGCCATTTCAGCCTCACACTGACTTTCTGCAAGAACAACTCATTTAGACACACACCTCCGCACTCCCCCCCAGCCCTACAAATCTTCTCGTTTCAGGTACTTACCCTTTAGAAAGCCTCGATTGAACTTGCTTCCTCCTCACCCTCAGGCTGCACATTCCAGACCCTAATCACTCCCTTTCCTGTGTCACATCATCTTTAGCCAACACTTGTTTTGTCAGATCCCACTTGGTGTACTGTGCGCAGTTCTGGTCGCCTCACTACAGGAAGGATGTGGAAGCTATCGAGAGGGTGCAGAGGAGATTTACAAGGATGTTGCCTGGATTGGGAGGCATGCCTTATGAGGATAGGTTGAGGGAGCTCGGTCTCTTCTCCCTGGAGAGACGAAGGTTGAGAGGTGACCTGATAAAGGTTTATAAAATGTTGAGAGGAACAGATAGGGTGGATTCTCGGAGGCTATTTCCCAGGGCTGAAATGGTCGCTACGAGAGGACACAGGTTTAAGGTGCTGGGGAGCAGGTACAGAGGAGATGTCAGGGGTAAGTTTTTCACTCAGAGGGTGGTGGGTGAGTGGAATCGGCTGCCATCGGTGGTAGAGGCGAACTTGTGGGGTCTTTTAAGAGACTTCTGGATGAGTACATGGGATTTAATGGAATTGAGGGTTATACATAGGCCTGGTAGGTAGGGATATGATCGGCGCAACTTGTGGGCCGAAGGGCCTGTTTGTGCTGTAATGTTCTATGTTAACACCTTAACCCTGTGCCCTCTGCTTCTCGATCCCTCCATCAATGGGAGCAGTTCTCCCTATCCACTCTGCCCAGACCCCTCATGATTTTAAGCATCTTGACCTGATCTTCCCCAAGGAAGATAACCCTATCTTTGCCAATCTATCCACGTACCTGAAGTTTAAAGTTTATTTATTAGTGTCACAAATAGGCTTACATTAACAGTACAATGAAGTTACTGTGAAATTCTCCTAGTCGCCACACTCCGGCGCCTGTTCGGGTACACTGAGGGAGAATTTAGCACGGTCAATGCACCCTAACCAGGGCCGTGGGAGGAAACCGCAGCATCTGGAGGAAACCCACGCAGACACGGGGAGAACGTACAAACTCCGCACAGACAGTGACCCAACCCGGGAATCGAACCCGGGTCCCTGGCCTTGTGAAGCAGCAATGCCAACCACTGTGCCAACTCTCCTCACTCCAGGAACCATTCTCTTAAAATCTTTTTGGCACTCTCTCTAAATCTTTCCTGAAGTGCGTTGCCCAAAATTGGACACTACACCCAAAATTGCGGCCAAACCAGCGTTTTACAAAGGATTATCATATCTTTCTCGTCTCGGTTTATAAAGATCAGAAACCCATAATCTCTTCTAAAAGTATTCTCAATCTGCCCTGCCTCTCTATATCTGCCCTTTAGTACAATGTCCTAATTTGAAAAACCTCCATCACATCATTCCTCAGTCTTCTGGATTACAGAGAAAGAGAACATAGAAGAACACTGAAAAACTACAGCACAAACAGGCCCTTCGGCCCACAAGTTGCACCAATCATATCCCTCCCTTCTAGGCTTACCTATAACCCTCAATCCTACTAAGTCAAATGTACTCATCCAGAAGTCACTTAAAAGACCCCAGCGAGTTCACCTTTACCACCACCAACGGCAACCCATTCCACTCACCCACCACCCTCTGAGTGAAAAACTTACATAAGAACATAACATAAGAAATAGGAGCAGGAGTAGGCCATCTGGCCCTTCGAGCCTGCCCCGCCATTCAATAAGATCATGGCTGATCTGTCGTGACTCAGCTCCACCTTCCCGCCCTCTCCCCATAACCCTTAATCCCCTCTCTTATCAAAAACCCATCAACCCGCTTCTTAAAAATATTTAGCGAGGCAGCCTCCACCACTTCAACGGGCAGAGAATTCCAGAGATTCACCACCCTTTGAGTGAAGAAGTTCCTCCTCAACTCTGTTCTAAACCGCCCCCCCTTTATCTTGAGGCTGTGCCCCCTAGTCCTACTGTCTTTTTTGAGCGGGAAGAGTCTCTCCACCTCTTACCTACCCCTGACATCTCCTCTGTACCTGCTCTCCAGCACCCTAAACCTGTGTCCTCTTGTGGCAACCATTGACACTATTCCCCCCTGAATCTGGCTAAGTTAGGGGTTCCATTTGTAGACATGCAGGGTAGAATAGGTGTAGGGTGATGCGGCGGCGCGGGCTCGTTGGGCCGAAGGGCCTGTTTCCCGTGCTGGGTTGTTCTTTGTTCTTTTGTTTATTTCAGCCCTGGGAAAAAGCCTCAGAGAATCCACCTAATCAATACCTCTCAACATCTTATACACCTCTATCAGGTCATCTCTCATCCTTCGTCTCCCCAAGGAGAAAAGACCAAACTCTCTCAACCTGTCCTCATAAGGCATGCCTCCCAATCTTGGCAACATCCTTGTAAATCTCCTCTGCACCCTTTCAATAGCTTCCACATCCTTCCTATAGTGAGGCGACCAGAACTGCGCACAGTACTCCAAGTGGGGTCTGACAAGGGTCTTATAAAGCTGCAGCATTATCTCCCGATTCCTCAATTCAGTACCTCGATTGATGAAGGCCAGTATACCTTTCGCCTTCTTAACCACATCCTCCACCTGTGAAGCTGCTTTGAGCGTTCTATGAACCCGGACCCCAAGATCCTTCTGATCTTCCACAATGCCAAGAGTCCTACCATTAATACTTTATTCTGACATCCTATTTGACCTGCCAAAATGGTCCATTACACATTTATCTGGGTTGAACTCCATCTGCCACTTCTCCACCCAGTCTTGCATCCCATCTATGTCTAGAAAGGACCTAGTAATTACATCTCCATCATCAATTTCCTACAGTGCACAAGAGACCATTGGGCCCATTGAGTTTGCACTGATTCTCTGATAGGGTATCTTACCCAAGCCCTCTACCCTGCCCTATCCTGTAATTTCACACACTTTACCATGGCTAATCAATTCTAATCTACACATCTTATGTTTGCTTGTTGGTTTATTTGTGCCACTAGTAGGCTTACATTAACACTGCAATGAAGTTACTGTGAAAATCCCTCAGTCGCCACACTCCAGTGCACTGGAAGAGAATTTAGAAGCCTACAGTGCAGAAACAGGCCCTTCGGCCCATCGAGTCTGCACCGAACACAATCCCACCCAGACCCTATCCCCATATCCCTACACATTTTACCTGCTAATCCCTCTAACCTACACATCCCAGGACACTAAGGGGCAATTTTAGCATAGCCAATGAACCTAACCCGCACATCTTTGGACTGTGGGAGGAAACCGGAGCACCCGGAGAAAACCCACGCAGACACGAGGAGAATGTGCAAACTCCACACAGGCAGTGACCCGAGCCGGGAATCGAACCCAGGACCCTGGAGCTGTGAAGCAGCAGTGCTAACCACTGTGCAACCGTGCCGCCCAATTTAACGCAGACAATGCACCTAACAAGCATGTCTTTCAGACAGAGAGGAAACCGGAGCACCGGAGAGCATGTAAACTCCACACAGACCCAAGGCCGGAATCGAACCCGGGTCCCCGGCACTGTGTGGCAGCAGTGCTAACCCCGGTGCCACCGTGCCGCCCCATCTTGTCTCAGTCCAGGCATCACCATCTCAGTCTGAGCTCTCTGTTACGTGTGTGACCTTACCGCCAACTCGGTGTAGCCTTCGTCCACCAGCAAGTTCCTTGCACAGTTATTGATGTGCTTGAAGCGATCGGGACCTAGTAAGATCCCCCCGTACCACCGGGAGACCACCACCAGCACATTTCGAACATCCAATATCTGTCGAAGCAAAACAACGCGCGAGTAAAGGACTCGTTCGATCCTGGCTGATCGCTGTCAAGAAAGCAAGGAATTGGAGTGGATTTCTTTTAGAACATAAGAAATAGGAGCAGGAGTAGGCCATCTGGCCCTTCGAGCCTGCCCCGCCATTCAATAAGATCATGGCTGATCTGTCGTGGCTCAGTTCCACCTTCCCGCCCTCTCCCCATAACCCTTAATCCCTTCTCTTATCAAAAACCCATCAACCCACATCTTAAATATATTTAGTGAGGCAACCTCCACCACTTCAACGGGCAGAGAATTCCAGAGATTCACCACCCTTTGAGTGAAGAAGCTCCTCCTCAACTCCGATCTAAAACGCCCCCCCCTTTATCTTGAGGCTGTGCCCCCTAGTCCTACTGTCATTTCTCTCATGCAGTGCGAAACAGGCTGGAGGGGGTGTGATTATTGTAATCGAGTTAAGAGACAGAGCAATGCGAGGTTTAAAATAACAGTAAGGAGAGATTTTGATAAGTTAAAATGAACCAATTGGAACTTCAGTAAGTATTTACATAGAGCAATAAAAGTAGTAGTCTTGAAGTGGACTGTTTTAGTTCAAAGGGGGACATATATAGGTTGTAAAAATTGTAATTGAGGCAAAAGGTGTGATAAGCCTAATGGTGGGTGACTGACACAGTGGGTTAGCTCTGCTGCCTCACAGCGCCAGGGTTCAATCCCCAGCTTGGGTCACTGTCTGTGCGGTGCCTGCACATTCTCCCCGTGTCTGCGTGGGTTTCCTCCGGGTGCTCCGGTTTCCTCCTACAGTCCAAAGACATGCGGGTCAGGCTGATTGGCCATTGCTACATTGATCCTAGTATCAAGGGTATTAGCAGGGTAAGTATTTGGGGTTGTGGGAATAGGGCCCGGTGCAGACGCGATGGGCAAATGGCCTCCTTCTGCACTGTAGGGATTCTGATCCGAAGTCTACTTTTCAAAATAAAGGAGCTAAAGCAACGTGTTCAATTTTGGTCACCACACTACCAGAAAAATGACGGCACAGTAGCACAGTGGCTAACACTGCTGCTTCACAGCTCCAGGGACCTGGGTTCGATTCCCGGCTCGGGTCACTGTCTGTGTGGAGTTTGCAAGTTCTCCCCGTGTCTGCATGGGTTTCCTCTGGGTGCTCCGGTTTCCTCCCACAGTCCAAAGATGTGCGGGTTAGGTTCATTGGCTATGCTAAAATTGCCCCTTAGTGTCCTGGGATGTGTAGGTTAGAGGGATTAGCAGGTAAATGTGTAGGGATATGGGGATAGGGCCTGAGTGGGATTGTGGTCGGTGCAGACTCGATGGGCTGAATGGCCTCCTTCTGCACTGTCGGGATTCTATGATTTCTCTGTGGTGACTTTGGAGAGGGTACAGAAAAGATTTACCAGGATGTTGCCTGGTGTGGAGGGCGTTAGCTATGAGGAGAGGTTGGAGAAATTTGGTTTGTTCTCACTGGAACAACAGAGGTTGAGGGGCCACCTGATAGAGGTCTACAAGATTATGAGAGGCATGAACAGAGTGGATAGTCAGAAGCTTTTTCCCAGGGTGGAAGAGTCAATTACTAGGGGGGGGCACAGGTTTAAGGTGTGAAGGATAAAGTTTAAAGGAGATGTACGAGGCAGAGTTTTTACACAGAGGGTGGTGGGTGCCTGGAACTCACTGCCGGGGGAGGGAGTGGAAGCGGATGCGATCGTGACTTTAAGGGGCATCTTGACAAGTACATGAATAGGATGGGAATAGAGGGATATGGTCCCCAGAAGGGTAAGCGGTTTTAGTTCAGTCGGGGCAGCATGGTCAGCACAGGATTGATGGGCCGAAGGGCCTGATTCTGTAATTTTCTTTGTTCTTTGAAAGGAGTTTGATTAGTTCTGGGAAAGGGCATTACTGGGGGACTCGATAGAAGGTGGAGAGATCAAAGGGAAGGAACACATTTAAGAAAATGCTAAAGCCAGTGTGAGGACCACTGTGTGGTCAAGACAAAAACTGGTAGAACCAGTTGTTCGAGAACCAGATTTAAAAATCTATAGCACCGGCACGTTGGCACAGTGGTTGGTACTCCTGCCTCACAGCGCCAGGATCTGGGTTCAATTCCAGCCTCTGATCACTGTCTGTGTGAAGTTTGCACGTTCTCCCGTGTCTGCGTGGGTTTCCTCCGGGTGCTCCGGTTTCCTCCCACAGTCCAAAGATGTGCAGGTTAGGTTGATTGGCCATGCTAAATTGACCCTAGTGTCAGGGGGATTAACAGGGTAAATATATGGTGCTACAGGGATAGGGCCTGGGTGGAACTGTGGTCGGTCCAGACTTGATGGGCTAAATGGCCTCCTTCTGCACTGTAGGGTTTCTATGATTCTATAATTCTATTACTGTTAATAAGTAGGAAAGGAAGGTAAACTCTGAGGTAGTTTAAGTTATGATCCTTCGGAACGGTTTTAATGTCTTAATAACTATGTGAAGCCATGCCTGTATTTTTCCATTTTATTTGTTTTTAATAAATATTTACTTGAATATAAAATCATTGTTAGTTGGGGACATCATTTCCTGATTTCAGAAAGCCTCCTCATAATATACAAATTGCAACTGTTTTGGCAGCTGTTTCAAGTTTCCCTATGTGATTTGGGAAGCTGGGATCTTATCATCACCATGCCTCAACATAATTCTGTTGCTATAAATAAAAGCTAAGATCCATTTATAAAAATCTCACTTCCATAAACCTTTATAAATCACTGGCTAAGCCCTAGCTGGTGTAGTGTATTAACTTTGGGCATCACACTGTAGAAAGGCCCTTGGGAGCAAATAAGGAGAAACTGTTTCCTGTTAGAGGGAGTCAATTTGATTTGATTTTTATTGTCACATGCATTGTTTCTTGCTCGCCATACAGACAAAGCATACCGTTCATAGAGAAGGAAAGGAGAGAGAGCACAATGTAGTGTCACAGTCATAGCTAGGGTATAGAGGAAGATAAACCTAATTTAAGGTAGGTCCATTCAAAAGTCTGACAGCAGCAGGGAGGAAGCTGTTCTTGAGTCGGTCGGTACATGACCTCAGACTTTTGTATCTTTTTCCCAAAGGAAGAAGGTGGAAGAGAGAATGTCCGGGGTGCGTGGGGTCCTTAATTATGCTGGCTGCTTTTCCGAGGCAGCGGGAAGTGTAGACAGTGGATGGGAGGCTGGTTTGCTTGATGGATTGATATCGGTGAACAGAAGAGCGCAGATTTAAGATAATTGAGGAAGAAAACTCAGGACAAGGTGGAAAGAATTGATCTGAAGATAGTCCCTCTGATCTGGAAAGCGTTGCCAGAAAGGGGAGTGGAAACAGATTCAACAGCACCTTTCAAAAGGAGAACCAGATAAATACTTGTAAAAGGTAACACTTGCAGATTAATGGGGGTGGGGAGAGGAGCAGGGGGAGGTGGGGGTCTGATTGGAAAACTCTTCCAAAAAGCCAGAACTGATGTCATGAACTCATTGGAGTCTTTCCTTATTCTCTCCAGGGGATGTGGGCATCGCTGGGTAGGTCAACATTCGATAACTGCCCTTCGCACCACTTTGAACCATTTAAAAGACCCCAGCGAACTCGCTGGGTGGGGTCTTTTAAAAGACTTCTGGATGAGTATATGGGGTTTAATGGGATTGGGGGTTATAGATAGGTCTATAGATTGGTGGGGTTGATGTGATCGGCGCAACTCGAGGGCAGAAGGGCCTGTTTGTGCTGTAATGTTCTATGTTCTATGTAAAAAAATTTACATTTATTTATTAGTGTCACAAGTCGGCTTACCTTAACACTGCAATGGAGTAACTGAAAATCCCCTGGTCGCCACACCCCGGCGCCTGTTCGGGTACACTGAGGGAGAATTTAGCACGGCCAATGCACCCAATCGGCACATCTTTCAGACTGTGCGAGGAAAGTGGAGCACCCGGAGAAAACCCACGCAGACATGGGGAGAACGTGCAAGCTCCACACAGACAGTGACCCAAGCCGGGAATGGAACTCGGGTTCCTGGCGGTGCGAGGCAGCAGTGCTAACCACCGTGCTGCCCAAGTGGACTGCAGTCCGTGTGCATTAGGAACACTCACAGTGCAGTCCGTGCGCATTAGGAACACTCACAGTGCAGTCTGTGTGGATTAGGAACACTCACAGTGCAGTCTGTGTGGATTAGGAACACTCACAGTGCAGTCTGTGCGGATTAGGAACACTCACAGTGCAGTCTGTGCGGATTAGGAACACTCACAGTGCAGTCTGTGCGCATTAGGAACACTCACAGTGCAGTCCGTGTGCATTAGGAACACTCACAGTGCAGTCTGTGCGGATTAGGAACACTCACAGTGCAGTCCGTGCGCATTAGGAACACTCACAGTGCAAGCTGTGCGGATTAGGAACACTCACAGTGCAGTCTGTGCGGATTAGGAACACTCACAGTGCAGTCTGTGCGGATTAGGAACACTCACAGTGCAGTCTGTGCGGATTAGGAACACTCACAGTGCAGTCCATGCGCATTAGGAACACTCACAGTGCAGTCCGTGTGCATTAGGAACACTCACAGTGCAGTCTGTGCGGATTAGGAACACTCACAGTGCAGTCCGTGCGCATTAGGAACACTCACAGTGCAGTCTGTGTGGATTAGGAACACTCACAGTGCAGTCCGTGTGCATTAGGAACACTCACAGTGCAGTCTGTGCGGATTAGGAACACTCACAGTGCAGTCCGTGCGCATTAGGAACACTCACAGTGCAGTCTGTGCGGATTAGGAACACTCACAGTGCAGTCTGTGTGGATTAGGAACACTCACAGTGCAGTCTGTGTGGATTAGGAACACTCACAGTGCAGTCCGTGTGGATTAGGAACACTCACAGTGCAGTCCGTGTGGATTTAGGTTCTCCTAATCCATCATCTCCAAGGGTGAAAAGTGACATGATGATGAAACAACATAATGTTGGATGAGATAATGACAATAACAGGCTATACTGGTGAAGGATTGCTATGAAATATTCTGGAGTGTTGTGTTACCTGCAGCAGATGCAGAAGTCGGCCTCCAGCTGCTGTTTCTCCATCATCCTCACAGTCCTGCAGGAAGGTCTGTTTGTCCTCGCAGTATATCCTGAACAATTAATACTCACACTTTAGTCTCCCTTTAAAATGGATCGCTCAAGGCAATAGAAATGTTAGCTTCTACTCTGGTGTCACTTAGAGTATAAAATCAACAACAGCAAACTCCCCAGGTTCGTTTTTTAAAAAACAATCTTTAACACGAGCAACATCAAGAGCACAAGAGACTGGAGCAGGTATAGTCCACTCGGCCCATCGACCCTGCTGCCCCATGATGATGACTGGTCTTCAACTCCACTCTCCTGTCTGCACCACGTATGTTGTGGTGGTGGTGGTGGTGGGGCGGGCGGGGCGGGCGGGGGGGGGGGGGGGGAGGGGGGGGGGGGGTTGATGCAATATTCACAATCCTTTGAGTCATTTCTCCTCATCTCAGATCGAACTGATTGGCCATTTACCCTAAGGCTTGCCCCCTGTGATTTAGAGTCCCCGACCAGCGGGTACAATCTCAGTGCCCACCCTATCAAACCCCCTCCAGAACCATGCGTGTTTCAACGAGATCACCTCTCGTTCACAGACCCAGTTTACTCAGCCTCTCATCAGAGGGCAGCCCCCTCACTCCAGGGACCAATCCAGTGGGTTTTCACTGCACTGCCGCCATTGCAATAAAATATGTTAATGATATGTTAATTTATTCAGCAACTTTAACACACAGGAACACCCCAAGGTGCATCACACGGATGTTGGAACTTATCCTCCTGGATTGTTTCTCAGCAGTTAGGTGCTGTTCACTTCATCAGCCAGGATTGCAATGTAAGAAGTCCTCACAACACCAGGTTAAAGTCCAACAGGTTTATTTGGTAGTGAACATCACTAACTTTCTGCCCCTTCGTCAGGTGAGTGGGGAGTTCCGATCACAAACAGGGTATATAAAGGCACACACTCGGTTTACAGAATACTGATTAGAATGCGAGTGCTTACAGCGAATCAAGTCTTAAAGGTGCAGACAATGTGAGTGGAGAGAGTTAAGCCCAGGTTAAAGAGATGTGTATTGTCTCCAGACAGGACAGTAAGTGAGGTTTTGCAAACCCAGGCAAGTCACAGGGGGTTACAGATAGTGTGACATGAACCCAAGATCCCTGTTGAAGCCGTCCTCACGTGTGCGGAACTTGGCTATCAGTCTCTGCTCAGCGACTCTGCGCTGTCATGTGTCGTGAAGGCCGCCTTGGAGAATGCTTACCCGAAGGTCAGAGGTTGAGTGCCCGTGACCGCTGAAGTGTTCGTTAACAGGAAAGGAACAGTCTTGCCTGGTGACTGTCGAGCGATGTTCATTCATCCATTGTCGTAGCGTCTGCATGGTCTCCCCAATGTACCATGCTTCGGGACATCCTTTCCTGCAGCGTATCAGGTAGACAACATTGGCCGAGTTGCAAGAGTATTTACTGTGTACCTGGTGGATGGTATTCTCATGTGAGATGACGGCATCTGTGTCGATGATCCGGCGTGTCTTACAGAGGTTGCTGTGGCAGGGTTGTGTGGTATTGTGGTCACTGTTCTCCTGAAGGCTGGGTAGTTTGCTGTGGACAATGGTCTGTTTGAGGTTGTGCGGTTATTTGAAGGAAAGCTGTGGGGATGACCTTGGCGAGATGTTCATCTTCATCAATGATATGTTGCAGACTCCGGAGAAGATGTCGTAGGTTCTCCGCTCCGGGGAAGTACTGGACGACGAAGGGTACTCTGTCCACCGTGTCCCGTGTTTGTCTTCTGAGGAGATCGGTGCGGTTTTTCGCTGTGGCGCATCGGAACTGTTGATCGACGAGTCGGGCAGCATATCCTGTTCTTATGAGGGCATCTTTCAGCATCTGTCTGTTGCAATCCTCCTCATCTGAGCAGAGGGCTTGTTCACAGGGGATGGCTTCTTTAACATATTTAGGGTGGAAGCTGGAGAAGTGGAGCATTGTGAGATTGTCTGTGGGCTTGCGGTACAGTGAGGTGCTGAGGTGACCATCCTTGATGGAGATGCGTGTGTCCAAGAATGCAACTGATTCTGGGGAATAGTCCATGGTGAGTCTGATGGTGGGATGGAACTTGTTGATATCATCATATAGTTGTTTCAGTGATTGTTCACCATGAGGCCAAAGGAAGAAAATGTCATCGATGTATCTAGTGTGTAGCATCGGTTGAAGATTCTGTGCGGTGAAGAAGTCTTGTTCGAACCTGTGCATGAAGATGTTGGCATATTGAGGTGCAAATTTGGTCCCCATGGCTGTTCCGTGTGTCTGGATGAAAAACTGGTTGTTGAAGGTGAAGACATTATGGTCCAGGATAAAGCGGATGAGTTGTAAAATTGCATCTGGAAACTGGCAGTTGTCGGCATTGAGTACTGAGGCAGTCGCAGCAATGCCATCGTTTTGGGGGATGTTGGTGTGGAGCGCTGAGACATCTATTGTGATGAGGAGTGTCCCTGGTTCAACTGCTCCATGGGTGCTGAGTTTCTGTAGGAAGTCCGTAGTGTCGCGACAAAAGCCGTGGGTTCTTTGTACAATGGGTTTCAGGATGCCCTCAACGTAGCTGGAGAGGTTCTCACACAGAGTCCCATTGCCCGATATGATGGGATGGCCGGGTGTGTTTGCCTTGTGTATCTATGGAAGGCAGTAGAGTTCTCCAAAGAGGGAAGTATGTGGAATGAGAGCACGGTGGGTGCTCTGAAGGTCCGGATCAAAGGTGTTGATCAGATTGTTGAGTTGACGAGTGTGTTCTTTGGTCGGATCTGTGGGTAATTGTCTGTAGTGTTCCTCATTGTTTAGTTGTCGGTACTCTTCTTTACAGTAATCCGTTCTGTTCAGTATGACGATGGCCCCTCCTTTGTCTGCTGGTTTGATGACAATGTTGCGGTTGGTCTCGAGAGCGTGGATGGCGTTGCGTTGTGCTTGGGTGATGTTCAGGGCTGTCTTGTGAGTGCGGCTGATGAATCTGGTATCGATGCACCTCCTGATGGTTTGGGCATACATGTCAAGTCGAAGTCAGTGGCCGACAGCGCAGAGTCGCTGAGCAGAGACTGATAGCCAAGTTCCGCACACATGAGGACGGTCTCAACAGGGATCTTGGGTTCACGTCGCACTATCTGTAACCCCCACAAATTGCCTGGGTTTGCAAAATCTCACTGACTGTCCTGTCTGGAGACAATACACATCTCTTTAACTTATGCTTAATGCTCTCTTCATTCACATTGTCTGCACCTTTAAGTCTTGATTCGCTGTAAAGACTCACATTCTAATCAGTTTTGGTGGTTGGTAAGCTGATGGAGAGGCTTCTGAGGGACAAGATTTACGAGCATTTGGAGAGGTTTGACATGATCAGGAATAGTCAGCATGGATTTGTCAAGGGCAGGTCGTGCCTTACGAGCCTAGTTGAGTTCTTCGATAATGTGACTGAACACATTGACGAAGGAAGTGCCGTGGACGTCAGCAAGGCTTTTGAAAAGGTCCCCCATGCAAGACTTCTTGAGAAGGTGAGAGGGCATGGGATTCAAGGGCCTTTGGCCTTGTGGATCCAGAACTGGCTTGCCTGCAGAAGGCAGAGAGTGGTTGTGGATGGGTCCTTTTCGGAATGGAGGTCAGTCACCAGTGGGGTGCCCCAGGGATCTGTTCTGGGACCCTTGTTGTTTGTCATTTTCATAAATGACCTGGATGAGGAAGTGGAGGGATGGGTTAGCAAGTTCGCTGATGACACGAAGGTCGGCGGTGTTGTGGACGGTCTGGAAGGATGTCAAAAGTTGCAGCAGGACATAGATAGGATGCAGGAATGGGCGGAGAAGTGGCAGATGGACTTCAACGCGGATAAATGTGTAGTAGTCCATTTCGGCAGAACCAACGGGATGAACGAGTACACTATTAAGGGCAGGGGTCTTAGTAGCGTTGAAGAGCAGAAGGATCTCGGGGTCCGGGTTCACAGGACTCTTAAATCGGCCTCGCAGGTGGAGGAGGTGGTCAAGAAGGCGTATGGTGTACTGGCCTTCATTAATCGAGGGATTAAGTTTAGGAGTCGGGAGGTAATGCTGCAACTTTACAGGACCCTCGTCAGGCCTCATTTGGAGTACTGTGCGCAGTTCTGGTCGCCTCACTATAGGAAAGACGTAGAAGCTATTGAAAGGGTGCAGAGAAGATTTACAAGGATGTTGCCTGGACTGGGAGGCATGCCTTATGAAGATAGGTTGAGGGAGCTGGGACTCTTTTCCCTGGAGAGGCGAAGGTTGAGAGGCGACCTGATAGAAGTTTATAAAATGTTGAGAGGAATAGATAGGGTGGACTCTCAGAGGCTATTTCCCTGGGTTGAAATGGTCGCTACGAGAGGACACAGATTTAAGGTGCAGGGAGGGAAGTACAGAGGTGATGTTAGGGGTAAGTTTTTCACTCAGAGGGTAGTGAGTGATTGGAATCGGCTGCCGTCGTCGGTGGTGGAGGCGAACTCGCTGGGGTCTTTTAAAAGACTTCTGGATGAGTATATGGGGTTTAATGGGATTGGGGGTTATAGATAGGTCTATAGATTGGTGGGGTTGATGCGATCGGCGCAACTCGAGGGCCGAAGGGCCTGTTTGTGCTGTAATGTTCTATGTTCTATGTTCTGTAAACTGAGTGTGTGACTTTACATCCTCTGTTTGTGATCAGAACTCCCCACTCACCTGACAAAGGGGCAAAGCCCCGAAAGCTAGTGGCCTTCGCTACCAAATAAACCTGTTGGACTTTAACCTGGTATTGTGAGAGTTCTTACTGTGTTCACCCCAGTCCAACGCCGGCATTTCCATGTAGGATTACAATGCACAGAGATCATTACCCTGCACTCAAACAAACAAGAAACTGTGCAGCACAGAAACATGCCCTTCGGCCCTCCAAGCCTGTACCAATCAGGATGCACTTATGGAGTCCATATCCTTCCATTCCCATCCTATTCATGTATTGGTCTAGTTGCCCCTTAAATACCTGTTCCCACCCCCTCCCCGGCAGCGCGTTCCAGATACTCACCACCCTCCGTGTAAAAAACTTGCCTCATACATCTCCTTTAAACCTTGCCCCTTGCACCTTAAACCTGTGCCCCCCCCCCCTAGTAATTGACTCTTCCACCCTGGGAAAAAGCTTCTGACTATCCACTCTGTCCGTGCCCCTCATAATCTTGTAGACTTCTGTTGGGTTGTCCCTCAATCTCCGTCGTTCCAGTGAGAACAAACCAAGTTTCTGCAACCTCTCCTCATAGCTAATACTCTCCACACCAGACAATATCCTGGGTCAATCCCTTCTGTATTTTCTCCAAAGCCTCCACATTCTGTGGCGACCAGAATTGTACACTATATTCCAAATGAAGCCTAACTAAGGTTCTATACAGTTGCAGCATGACCTGCCAATTCTTATACTCAGTGCCCCGACCGATGAAGGCAAACATGCCGTATGCCTTCTTGACTACTTCACCCACCTCTGTTGCCACTTTCAGAGATGGGTAGACATGAATGCCCAGATCCCACTGCCAATCAATACTCTTCAGGGTTCTACCATTTCCATTAACAATGCAGCAGCCCGATCTGGACATTAGCTCAAGGGCATAAACACAGGGGACATCATAACACCAAGATCCCTCCCAGATCACACATCATCACCAATTTAGGAACAAAAAGAGGCCATTGGGCCCCTTGACCCTGCTGTACTAACCAATGAGATCATAATTACAAGACGTACAATCCTTCCCTCATTTTTTACTCATTCCTAGGATGTGGGTATCACCAGCAAGGCCAAATTTTAACTGCCACTCCTAATTGGTGAGCTGCCTTCTTAAACCACTGCAGTCCATGTGGTGTAGTTGCGTCCATAGTTCTGTTGGGGAGGGAGTTCCAGGATTTTGAGCCAGTGACAGTGATAGAACAGCAATATTTCCAAGCTAGGATGGCGAGTGGCTTGGAGGGGAACCTCCAAGTGATGATCTTCCCAGGTGCCTGCTGCCTTTGTCTTTCTAGATGGTAGAGGTCATGGGTTTGGAAGATGGTGTCCGAGGAGTTTTGGTGAATTGCTGCAGTACATCTTGTAGATGGTACAGACTGCTACCAGTGTGAGTGTCATTGATGGAGGAAATCAATGTTTAAGGTGGTGCAGGGGTCTCAGTCAAGCGGGCTGTTTTGTTCTGGATGGTGTGGAGCTTTTTGAGTGTTGTTGGAGCTGAACCCATCTGGGCAAGTGGGGAGTATTCCATCACCTTCCTTGTGCCTTGTAGACAATGGACAGGCTTTGGGAGTCAGGAGGTGATTTACTCACCAAAGGATTCTAAGTGTCTAACCCCATCTTGTAGCCACAGTATTTCAATGACTGGTCCAGTTCAGTTTCTGGTCAATGGTAACCCCCAGGATGTTGAGACTGGAAGATTCACTGATGATAAGACCATTGATTGTCAAGGAGCAATGGTTTGATTCTCTCTTGTTGGAGATGATCTTTGCCCTGCATTTATGTAGAGTGAATGTTATTTACCAACCCAAGCCCAGATACTGACGTTATGATGGAAAGAAGATTATTGGTGAAGATGGTTGGGTCCAGGACACTCCCCTGAGGACTCCAGCAGTGATGTCCTGGGGCTGAGATGATTGATCTCCAATCACCACAACCATCTTCCTTTGTGACAGGGGTGACTCTAACCAGCAGAGAGTTTTCCACCAGATCCCAGTTTTGTTAGAGATCCCTGACTTCCTCCCACATCCCTTCATGCCTTTGGCTAATTTAGTTAGTAATAGCCGAAAATTACTGTAAAGAGAGGCACTTTGCTGAAGTTTTTCAGTTTGCACTCATCAGGCCAAACACAAGAATGCCAAATTTCAAACAATCTCAGCAATTGATACGACAGGAGAAGTGGGTACTGATTGGCTGGCAAGTCAAGTGCCCGAGGTGTTGCCATGGGGAAAGCAATGGGGAACTATAGATTCTCAAATTCAATTGTATTACCATTGCTGAATCCCCCACCATCAAAACTCCCCAAAGCCTGTCCACCATCTACAAGGCACAAGTCAGCAGTGTGATGGAATACTCCCCACTTGCCTGGATGGGTGTAACTCCAACTATACTCAAGAAGCTCAACACCTTCCAGGATAAAGCAACCCACTTGTTAAGTACCCCATCCACTGCCTTAAACATTCACTCTGTCCATTACTGATTCACAATGATAGCAGTGCACACCATCTAAGAACAAAGAAAATTACAGCACAGGAACAGGCCCTTAGACCCTCCAAGCCTGCACCGACCATGCTACCCGACTGGACTTAAACCCCCTACCCTTCCGGGGACCATATCCCTCTATTCCCATCCTATTCATGTCCTTGTCAAATCGCCCCCTTATAAGTCACTACCGTATCTGCTTCCACTACCTCCCCCCGGCAGCGTGTTCCAGGCACCCTCTGTGTAAAATACTTGCCTCGTACATCTCCCTTAAACCTCGCCTCCGCACCTTAAACCTGTGCCCCCCTAGTAATCGACTCTTTCATCCTGGGAAAAAGCTTCTGACTATCCACTCTGTCCATGCCCCTCATAATCTTGTAGACTCCTATCAGGTCTCCCCATAACCTCCATCATTCCACGGAGAACAAACTAAGTTTCTGCAGCCTCTCCTCAATAGCTAATGCCCTCCACACCAGGCACCGTCCTGGTCAATCTTTTCTGTGCCTTCTCCAAAGCCCTCAGGTAGTGTGGTGACCAGAACTGAACACGAAACAAGATGCTTTGCAGGAATTCAGCAAGGCTCCTTTGACAGCACTTTCCAAACCAACAGCTCTCCCATCGAGGACAAGAGCAGCAGGAACATGGGAACACCACCAGCTTGGAGTGACCTCCAAGTCACTCACCATCCTGACACGGAAACGTATCAGCAATTTCTTCACTGTTGCTGGGTGAAAATCCTGGAACTCTGTACTTTCTCCAATGCCTTCACATCCTTCCTCAAGTACTGGGCTCCAAATAAAATCCTGGAACTCCCTCCCTGGCAGCACGATGTGGAGATTGGACTGGGGTAAACACAGTAAAAAGTCTGACAACGCCAGGTTTAAGTCCAACCAATTTATTTGATATCAAATAAATTGGTTGGACTCAAACCTGGTGTTGTCAGACTTCTTACTGCGTGTGCCTACACCTCAGGGACTGCAGCGGTTCAAGAAGGCTGCTCACCACCACCTTCTCAAGGGCAACTAGGGATGGGCAATAAATGCTGGCCTAGCCAAAGACACCCAGGCCCTGTAAATTAATATGAAAATCCTCGATTAGCTCTATACTCGACACATCTGTTATTCCTACCAAAGTGAATTACCTCACACTTCTCCGCATTAAACTCCATCCGCCACCTCTCGGCCCAGCTCTGCAACCTGTCTAGGTCTCCCTGCAAACTATGACACCCTTCCTCACTCCAGAAAATGCCACACTCCAGCATCCGTTTGGGTACACTGAGGGAGACTTTAGCATGACTATTACTTACGGGGCGAAAAACTGCAGCAGGCGACGGTGCAGAGGGACCTCGGGGTCCTTGTGCATGAGTCGCAAAAACCCAGCTTGCAGGTGCAGCAGGTGGTCAGGAAGGCGAATGGGATGCTGGCCTTCATAGCGAGGGGGATTGAATATAGGAGTAGGGAGGTCTTGCTACAGCTGTATAGGGCATTGGTGAGGTCGCAGCTGGAGTACTGTGTGCAGTTTTGGGCGCCGCATCTGCGCAAGGATATTTTGGCCCTGGAGGGAGTGCAGAGGAGGTTTACTCGGCTGATACCGGAGTTGAGGGGATTGAGCTATGAGGAGAGGCTGAATAAACTAGGCTTGTACTCGTTAGAGTTTAGAAGAATGAGGGGAGATCTCATTGAGACGTATAAGATGATGAATGGGATGGATAGGATAGAGGTGGAGAGACTCTTCCCGCTCAAAAAAGACAGTAGGACTAGGGGGCACAGCCTCAAGATAAAGGGGGGGCGGTTTAGAACAGAGTTGAGGAGGAACTTCTTCACTCAAAGGGTGGTGAATCTCTGGAATTCTCTGCCCGTTGAAGTGGTGGAGGCTGCCTCGCTAAATATTTTTAAGAAACGGGTTGATGGGTTTTTGATAAGAGAGGGGATTAAGGGTTATGGGGAGAGGGCAGGAAGGTGGAGCTGAGTCACGACAGATCAGCCATGATCTTATTGAATGGCGGGGCAGGCTCGAAGGGCCAGATGGCCTACTCCTGCTCCTATTTCTTATGTTCTTATGGCCAATGGACCCTAACCAGCACGTCTTTAGACTGTGCGATGAAACTGGAGTGCCCAGAGGAAACCCACGCAGACAAGGGAAGAATGTGCAGACTCTGTACAGACAGTCATCCAAGCTGGGAATCGAGCTCGGGTTCCTGGCACTGTGAGGCGCTGGTGTGGTGGTATTATTGCGAGCCTATTAATCCAGAAGCTCAGCTAATGTTCTGGGGACCCGCTAAGGCAGAGAGTGGAATTTGAATTCCATAAAAGACGTCTGGAAACATAGAACATAGAGCATAGAACATTACAGCACAGAACAGGCCCTTCGGCCCACGATGTTGCGCCGACCAGTTACAAAACAATGACCCACTAGCCTAAACCAATCCCTTTTCGTCCATAAACCTATCCACGGATCTCTTAAACGCCCCCAAACTAGGTGCATTTACAACTGCAGCAGGCAGGGCATTCCAGTCCCTCACCACCCTCTGGGTAAAGAACCTAACCCTGACATCCGTCCCATAACTACCCCCCCTTAATTTAAAGCCATGCCCCCTCGTGCTAGATTTCTCCATCAGAGGAAAAAGGCTATCACTATCCACCCTATCTAAACCTCTAATCATCTTATATGTTTCAATAAGATCCTCTCTTAGCCACCTTCTTTCTAGCGAAAACAACCCCAAATCCCTCAGCCTCTCCTCATAGGACCTCCCCTCCATACCAGGCAACATCCTGGTAAACCTCCTCTGCACCCTCTCCAAAGCCTCCACGTCCTTCCTGTAATGTGGGGACCAGAACTGCACACAGTACTCCAAGTGCGGCCGCACCAGAGTTGTGTACAGTTGCAACATAACGCTGCGACTCCTAAATTCAATCCCCCTACCAATAAACGCCAAGACACCGTATGCCTTCTTAACAACCTTATCTACTTGATTCCCAACTTTCAGGGATCTATTTACACATACACCTAGATCCCTCTGCTCATCCACACTATTCAAAGTCCTCCTGTTAGCTCTATACTCGACACATCTGATATTCCTACCAAAGTGAATTACCTCACACTTCTCCGCATTAAACTCCATCCGCCACCTCTCGGCCCAACTCTGCAACCTGTCTAAGTCTTCCTGCAAACTATGACACCCTTCCTCACTATCTACCACACCTCCGAATTTGGTGTCATCGGCAAATTTACTAATCCACCCAACTATACCCTCATCCAGATCATTAATAAAAATTACAAACAGCAGTGGCTCCAAAACAGATCCCTGAGGCACACCACTCGTAACCAAACTCCATGATGAATATTTACCATCAACCACCACCCTCTGCCTCCTATCCGCTAGCCAATTCCTGATCCAATTCCCTAGATCACCCCCAATCCCATACATCTGCATTTTCTGCAGAAGCCTACCTTGATGAACCTTATCAAACGCCTTACTAAAATCTATATACACCATGTCCACTGCCTTACCCCCATCCACCTCTTTGGTCACTTTCTCAAAAAACTCAATAAGGTTAGTAAGGCACGACCCCGCCACAAAACCATGCTGACTATCTCCAATCAATTCATTACTCTCCAAATAACTATAAATCTTATCCCTAATAATTTTTTCTAAAACCTTGCCCACAACAGAAGTGAGACTCACCGGTCTATAATTCCCGGGGAAGTCTCTGTTCCCCTTCTTAAACAATGGGACAACATTCGCTAACCTCCAATCTTCCGGTACTATACCTGAGGCCAACGACGACCTGAAGATCAGAGCCAGAGGCTCTGCAATCACTTCTCTTGCCTCCCAGAGAATCCTGGGGTAAATCCCATCCAGACCAGGGGACTTATCTATTTTCAGACCCTCCAGAATATCCAGCACATCCTCCTTATCAACTGTAACGCTGTCAATTCTACTCCCCTGCAAATCAGTGTCCCCCTCAGCTATATCCATGTCCCCCTGTGTGAACACCAAAGAGAAATATTGGTTCAATGCCTCTCCAATCTCATCCAGTTCCACACATAACTTCCCTCTGCTGTCTATAACTGGCTCTAATCTTGCCCTAACCAACCTTCTGTTCTTGACATACCTATAGGACGCCTTAGGATTCTCCTTAACCCTATCAGCCAAAGTCTTCTCATGTCCTCTTTTAGCCCTTCTTAGCTCACTCTTCAACTCCCTCCTAGCCAATCTAAAGTTTTCTAGTGCACTACCCGAGCCCTCACGTCTCATCCGAACATAAGCCTCCTTTTTCCTTTTAACCAACGAGTCAACTTTTTTGGTGCACCACGGTTCCCTAGCCCTACCAATTCCTCCTTGCCTGACAGGGACATACCTATCACGGACTCGCAGTAGCTGCTCCTTAAAAAAATTCCACATTTCGGACGTTCCCAGTCCCTGTAATCTCCTAGTCCAACCTATGCTTCCTAATTCTCTCCTAATAGCCTCATAATTACCCTTCCCCCAGCTAAAACCACTGGCCCGAGGTTCATGCCAATCCTTTTCCATCACTAAGGTGAACGTAACCGAATTGTGGTCACTATCACCAAAATGCACACCAACTTCCAAGTCTAGCACCTGGTCTGGCTCATTTCCCAGCACCAAATCCAATATAGCCTCACCTCTAGTTGGCCTATCTACATACTGAGTCAAAAAACCTTCCTGCACGCTTTGTACAAAAACTGACCCCTCTAACGAGCTCGAGCTATAACAATTCCAATCAATATTAGTAAAGTTAAAATCCCCCATAACAATTACCCTATTACTTTCACTCCTAACCAGGATCGTCTCCGCAATCCTTTCCTCAACCTCTCTAGAACTTTTAGGAGGTCTATAAAAGACTCCCAACAGGGTGACCTCTCCACTCCTATTTCTAATCTCCGCCCATACTACCTCAACAGACAAGTCCTCATCAAACTTCCTCTCTGACACTGTGATACAGTCCCTGACCAATAATGCTACCTCTCCCCCTCTTCTACCTCCTTCTCTACTCCGACTAAAACATTTGAACCCCGGGACCTGCAGCAACCATTCCTGACCCTGCTCTATCCATGTCTCTGAAATGGCCACAACATCGAAGTCCCAGGTACTGATCCACGCTGCAAGTTCATCCACTTTATTGTGAATACTCCTCGCATTAAAGTATACGCATTTCAAACCCTGCTCCACCCCACCCCTGCGATGCTGTGCATTGCAGTCCCCATCTATGCCCCCCTCACTTTCAACCCCTCTACTCAGGATCCCACCCCCCCTCCAAATCAGTTTAAACCTCCCTGCATAGCCTTAGCAAATTTACCCCCCAGGATATTAGTCCCCCTCTGATTCAGGTGTAGACCATCCCCCCTATAGAGGTCCCACCTTCCCCAGAATGAGCCCCAATTGCTCAAATACCTGAACCCCTCCCTCCTGCACCATCCCCTCAGCCACGAGTTCAAACTTTCCCTCTCTCTATTCCTCTCTAAACTATCCTGTGGCACAGGCAAGAGTGCGGAGATAACCACTCTATCAGACTTGGCCTTTAGTTTCCACCCCAACTCCATAAATCTCTGCTTAATATCCCCTTCCCTTAACCTCCCTATGTCATGTGTCCCCACATGAACTATAACTTGGGGTTGATCTCCCTCTCCCCTAAGAGTCCTGAATACCCTTTCTGATACATCCCGGACCCCAGCCCCTGGTAGGCAACATACCAGCCCTGAGTCCCTACCTTTACTTCCAACTCTCCTATCTGTCCCCTTAACTGTGGAGTCCCCAATCACGAGGCCCAATCTTTTACAGCCCCTAACCACCTGAGCTTTCACACTAGGCTCACCCCCAGAGACCTGCTCCCTTTGGCTATCCCCAGTTGATTCCTCCTCAACTATAGCCTCCAGGACCGAAAACCTATTTTGGAGGGGAACAGCCCCAGGGGATTGTCCCCCCCGATTGCTTCTTTCCCCTCTTCCTGGCAGTGACCCAAGACTCATTTCTAGGAGTGACTATCTACTGGTGACAGGAATCTACTGATGACCATGGCTTGCTAATAGCCCTTTAGGAAAGGAAATCTGCCGTCCTTACCCGGTCTGGCCTACATGTGACTCCAGAGCCTCAGCAATGGGACTGACTCTCTGAACAAGGGCAATGAGGGATGGGCAATAAATGCTGGCCCAGCCAGCGACACCCATGTCCCACAAATTAATAAAAAAAGGAATATGAAAATAAAATCTTCTCAATCCTATCCTATTTAGACCATCATTTAATTGTGTTTTGATTCAAAGGTTATTCAGATAATTGACCCGTCCTATACCTGTAAGCGTAGATGTTGTGTGTAGCATTTGCAATCTTTTTGTTCTGATAAAGCTCCTGTAGAAGCAGTTTCACCTGAAGAGGAAACAAAAGCAAATAAATGTCACAAAATCTTAACACGTCACCCAAACCATCCATACAACAAATTACAGGAACAGGCCCTTCGGCCCCTCCAAGCCTGCACCAACCATACTGCCCACCTGAACTAAAACCCCCTACCCTTCCGGGGACCGTATCCCTCTATCCCCATCCTATTCACGCATTTGTCCTTAAAAGTCACTATCGTATCCACTTCCACTATCTCCTCCGGCAGGGAGAGATCACCTCTATCAAATCTCCCCTCATTCTTCTATGCTCCAGAGAATAAAGTCCTAACCTATTCAATCTCTCTCTCTGTAACTCAGCTTCTCAAGTCCCAGCAACATCCTTGTGAACCTTCTCTGCACTCTTTCAACCTTAACATCCTTCCTGTAATTAGGTGACTAAAACTGCACAGAATACTCTAAATTCAGCCTCACCAATGTCTTATACAACCTCACCATAACATTCCAACTCTGATACTCAATACTTTGATTTATAAAGGCCAGTGTTCCAAAAGCACTCCTTACGACCCTATCTACCTGTGATGCCACTTTTAGGGAATTATGTATCCATATTCCCGGATCCCTCTGTTCTACTGCACTCTTCTGTGTCCTACCATTTACCCTGTATGTTCTACTTTGGTTTGTCCTTCCAAAGTGCAATGCCTCACACTTGTCTGCATTAAACTCCATTTGCCATTTTTCAGCCCATTTTTCTAGTTGGTTCAAATCCCTCTGCAAGCTTTGAAACCTTCCTCACTGTCCACTACACCTCCAATCTTTGTAACATCAGCAAATTTGCTGATCCAATTTACCACATTATCATCCAGATCATTGATATAGATGACAAACAACAATGGACCCAACACCGATCTCTGTGGCACTCCACCAGTCATCGGCCTCAACTCAGAGAAGCAATCCTTCACTATCACTCTCTGGCTTCTTCCATTGAGCCAGTGTCTAATCCAAGTTACTACCTCCCCATGTATACCTAGTGACCGAACCTTCCTTTATGCTCATCAGTAACCTACCTACCTCGGTTTTAAAAATATTCGGAGATTCTGCTTCCACTACCTTTTTAGGCAGAGTTCCAGAGACTCACCGCCCTCAGAGTAAACATTTCTCCTCATCTCTGTCTTAAATTAATGGCCCCTTATTTTTAAACAGTGACCCTCGAATTCTGGATTCTCCCACAAAAGGAAATACCAGTGGAATTGGAGCGGGCGAGGGGCGGACAATGAGAAAGTTCATTGACGTTGGGTGGGACTTTACGGTTTCAGGACGAGCGAGGCTGGAAAATCATGCCCATCCTCTCCACATTCACCTTGTCAATGCCCCTCAGGATCTTAAAAGTTTCAATCGAGTTGCCTCTTATTCTTCTAAACTCCAGCAGATACAAGCCGAGCCTATCAAACCTTTCCTCATAAGATAACCCACCCATTCCTGGTATTAGTCTGGTGAACCCTCTGTGAACTGTTACCAATGATTTACGTCCTTCAAGAACAAAGAAAATTACAGCACAGGAACAGGCCCTTTGGCCCCTCCAAGCCTGCACCGACCATGCTGCCCAACTGAACTAAAACTTCCTATCCTTCCAGGGACCATATCCCTCTATTCCCATCCTATTCGTGTATTTGTCCAGGCTGTCCTTAAAACTCACTATCACATCTGCTTCCACTACCTCCCCCCTTCCTTCAATAAGGAGGCCTATACTGTACGCAGTACTCCAAGTGAGGTCTCACCAATGTCCTGCATAACGGAAGTATAACCTCGGAGCTTTTATATTCAATTCTTCTCACCATAAACAAGACCACTCTATTAGCTTTTCCCATGACCAATCCCCCTAACCTGTACGTCTTTGGACTGTGGGAGGAAACCGGAGAGTCCGGAGGAAACTCACGCAGACACGGGGAGAATGTGCAGACTCCACACAAGTCTGTGGTTCCCCGTTTTCTCTTCCCCTCCTTTCTTAAATAGCGGGGTGACGTTTTCTACCTTCCAATCTGCTGGGACCACTCTGTAGAATTCTGGAAGATGATCACCAATGCTTCCATTATCTCCATAGCTACCTCTTTCAATGCTCTGGGATATAGAGTACCAGGTCCAGGGGACTTACCAACCTGCAGTCCCATTAATTTCAATAACCTCCTTACGGATACAAGTTGCCTTCAATTTCTCACTCTTCCTAATCCCTTGGACCATGGAAGCTACCCATTCTCCACTTCAATCCACACTCCTTCCCCATTTTTCTTGTGGAATGATCATTTGGTACTTCCTGAAGTTTCACGAACGTCTTTCAAAAAGGGAATCGGATAAATGTTTGAAGGAGAATAAGATCGCAGAGATATCACAGGCAGAATGGCCCACTGCACCACTTGTGACTTCCTACAAATCAGAGAATTTGTAGGCCCTTTGGCCCATCGAGTCGGCACCGACACATTAGAAACTCCCACCTGCCAACATTTGGCCCACAGCCCTGAATGTTATGATGTGCCAAGTGCTCATCCAGATACTTCTTAAAGGATGTGAGGCATCCCGGTTCCACCACCCTCCCAGGCAGCGCAATCCAGACCCTCACCACCCCCTGGGTAGAAAAGCTTTTCCACAAATCCTCCCAGACCCTCACTTTTAATTTGAGTTCCCTTGTGACTGACCCTTCAACTAAGGGGAACAGCCGCACCTTATCCACTCTGTCCGTGCCCCTCATAACCTTGTACCCCTCGATCAAGTCATCCCTCCGTCTTCTCTTCTCCAACGAAAACAACCCAAGCCCCTCCAACCTCTCTTCATAACTTAAATGTTCCACCCCAGGCAGCAACCCGGTGAATCTCCGCTGCACCCCCCTCCACATCCTTCCGATAATGTGGCGACCAGAACTGCACACAGTACTCCAGTTGTGTCCTCACCAAAGTTCTACACAACTTTATAGAGGCAGGTGCAATTTTGTCTTTTAAAAAGTATTGGGACAGTTACAGGGGTAGGATGGGTGTAGAGGGATGTGGGCCAAATGGCAGCAACTGAGACTAGATAAGTGGTTAAAAAAAGGGCAGCACAGACAAGTTGGGCTGAAGGGCCTGTTCCACCCTGTAAATCTTTATGACTAACTGCATCATGACCTCTCTGCTTTTGTAATCTGTACCCCGATTGATAAAGGCGAGTGTGCCACATGCCTTTTTCACCACCTGCCTTTCCGCCTTCTAAGACCTATGGACAAGATCCTTGGTAATTCTACATAAAAGCCACTCACCGTTCACTAAGCCCATGTAAAGATAAGCAAATTCACAAAATAAATTTGTTTTTCTATTTCCGTAAATCGAACAATTAGTGCAAATAAATGAACCTGAATATTTAATGATGTCTTTTGTCTGGTCAAATCTGAACTCTCAGAGATAAGCAGACTTTTCATTAAGCCCGTAATTGGCCGATATTCAACCGCACTTTGTGGCGCATTTCTCTGCGACTTCATAAATTATAAAAAGGTTCCAATTCTAAACGAATATCAAAGTATTCATGAAGCGTCAAATCAGCTTTAATAAACTCTTATCGCCTTTGATTTCCAAAGCCTAATTTGATCTCTTACCATCATTATGAATTAATGCAGAGGCCGGGATGTAAATGCCAAGTTAATGTAGTATGGGTTACACTAAGCGAGGAGAAATTAAAATCTCTTTTCAAATCAAAAAGTTCTTAAAGAGCTCATAAAATTTCAATTAAATTCTCTTTGGAGATGTGTTTTATAAGTAGAAATCTTCCTCATTATTACCAACACTTTCTTCATCAACTCTCGTCTCATTATTAAACCCATCAGCGAAATATTTATTCTGCTGATGAAATGCTTGGGATGAGTTGTTGAAATAACAAATGTTCAAAGTTGCCGCAGGAACAGATTCTCGGAACACAGAGCCACATACTCTAGAAGGAGGTTACTTGGCTTTTCATGTCTGTAACGGCTCGCGAAAGAGATGAGCTGTCCACTCTCCCCACCACTCCTCCTCATTCTCCCTTAACCCTGCAAGTATGGGTGGCACAGTGGTCAGCACTGCAGCCTCAGAGCGCCAGGGACCTGGGTTCGATTCCCGGTTTGGATCACTCTGTGTGTGGAATCTGCAGGTTCGCCCCAATCACAACACAATACAATTGAGGCTCGTTATGGAGAAGGAAATAGACAAGCTGTAAAACAGAGAGTTTTGGATTGGGGGGGAGAGCAGATTTTCGTAAAATAAGACAGGATCTGCCCAAGGTAGACTGGGAGCAGCTACTAACAGGAAAATCTACAAAAGAGCACTGGAGGGGCACTCAGAAAGGAAATGGGGAGACGCGAGCCCAGCATGTTCCCCCTAGGGTGGTAAGAAGGAATAACCAGCCCAGAGAATCATGGATGACCAGAGGGATTCAGGATACAATGAGAAGGAAAAGAAAGGCTTTTAAAAAGTACAAGGAGAGCAAATCAGTGGAGGTATGAGTGAGGTATAGAAAGTGCTTAAGAAAGCAATTAGGAATGCAAAGAGGGGCTATGAGAAAGCGCTAGCTGGTGAAAGTGGGGAAAATCTCAAGATATTCTATAAGTACGTCAATGGGAAGAGGATAGCCAAGGAAAGATTAGGGCCCATTAGGGAGCAAGGGAGCAATCTGTGAGTGGAGCAAGAGGACATTGAATGAATACTTGTTGAATGAATATTTTGCACCTGTTGGTGAAAGTGGGGAAAATCTCAAGATATTCTATAAGTATATCAGTGGAAAGAGGATAACCAGGGAAAGAGTAGTGCCCATTAGGGAGCAAGGGGACATTGAATGAATACTTGTTAAATGAATACTTTACACCCGTTCTTCACCCAAGAGAATGAACATAAGAACATAAGAAATAGGAGCAGGAGTAGGCCATCTAGCCCTTCGAGCCTGCCCCGCCATTCAATAAGATCATGGCTGATCTGTCGTGGCTCAGTTCCACTTTCCCGCCCTCTCCCCATAACCCTTAATCCCTTCTCTTATCAAAAACCCATCAACCCGTTTCTTAAAAATATTTAGCGAGGCAGCCTCCACCACTTCAACGGGTAGAGAATTCCAGAGATTCACCACCCTTTGAGTGAAGAAGTTCCTCCTCAACTCCGTTCTAAACCGCCCCCCCTTTATCTTGAGGCTGTGCCCCCTAGTCCTACTGTCTTTTTTGAGCGGGAAGAGTCTCTCCACCTCTATCCTATCCATCCCATTCATCATCTTATACGTCTCAATGAGATCTCCCCTCATTCTTCTAAACTCTAACGAGTACAAGCCTAGTTTATTCAGCCTCTCCTCATAGCTCAATCCCCTCAACTCCGATATCAGCCTAGTAAACCTCCTCTGCACTCCCTCCAAGGCCAAAATATCTTTGTGCAGGTGCAGCGCCCAAAACTGCACACAGTACATAAGAACATTTTTGTTTGATTGTTTTTTTTAAAGTTTGACCCTGGTTTGACCCCGGAACTAGTCACGAGGGCACTTGGGTCAAGTTTTTTTCACCCTACTATAAATTAGACCGGAGGGGATTCCCGATACTCTACACTGGTAGAGTATCCCAGCCCTCCCCCCTCCCCTAACCTAAAAAAGAGAGAGGGGCTCTGTCAGAGAGCTGGTAAGACTGCTTTTGTTTTTGTGTGTGCTGTCAGGGCTTTGGCTCACAGGGCCAAGAGATAAGGTAAGTTATAAGTTTTTTTTACTTTTCCCTCTGGGTTGCTATAAGGGGTAAGTATGAGTGTGAGACCTGTATGTTGCTGCCAATGCAACATGTGGGAGGTCTTGGAGGCTCCTGGTCTACCAGACATCCACACCTGTGCTCGGTGTGTGGAGCTGCAGGTCCTACGGAACCAGGTTAAGGAGCTGCAAATGCAGCTCGAGGACCTTCGGCTCGTTCGGGAGAGTGAGGAGGTTATAGATAGGAGCTATAAACAAGTAGTCACACCAACGCAACGGGATGAGGGCACTTGGGTAACTATTAGGAAGAGGAAAACACGGGTGATGGAGAGCCCTCCGGTGGATGTCCCCCTTCAAAATAAGTACTCCGGCCTGAGTACTACTGGGGGGGACAGCTCATCTGAGGGAGGAAGCGGTGGCCAGGTCTCTGGAGCTGAGCCAGTGAGCCAAAAAATCAAAAAAGAGAGCAGAAAGGTAGTTTTAATAGAGGACTCCACATTGAGGGGGGCGGACAGGCGTTTTTGTGGACGTAGACGTGAGTCGCGGATGGTGGTTTGTCTCCCTGGGGCTGGGATTCGGGATGTCTCTGGGCGTGTCCCAGACATCCTGAAAGGGGAGGGTGAGGAACCAGAGGTTGTAGTACATATAGGTACTACTGACGTAGGCAAGAAGAGGGAGGCACTCGTGAAAAGGGACTATAGGGAACTGGGTAGGCAGCTGAGGAAGAGAAAACGAAGGTAGTAATCTCAGGATTGCTGCCTGTGCCACGGGAGAATGAGGGAAGAAATGAAATGAGGTGGAGGGTGAATGCGTGGCTGAGGGACTGGTGTAGAGGGCAGGGATTTCGGTTCCTAGATCACTGGGACCTCTTTAGGGGTAGGTGGGACCTGTATAGTAAGGACGGGTGGCACTTAAATACCAGGGGGACTAATATCTTGGCAGGAAGATTGGCTAAGGCTACCGGGGGGACTTTAAACTAGAAAGGATGGGGGGAGGGAATTGTGATGGGGAGACTGGGACGGAGGAGGTTCGCTCCCAGGTAGGGGAGGACCGCAGGCAGTATGGGAGGGAGGTTAGACAGGCGGTGGAGATGGGAAATGCCCAGACTGAGGGGCTGAAGTGTATATATTTTAAATGCAAGGAGTGTAGTGAATAAGGTAGATGAGCTTAGGGCGTGGATTGCTGTTTGGGATTGTGATGTAGTGGCCATTACGGAGACTTGGATGTCTCGGGGACAGAACTGGGTACTTCAGGTGCCAGGCTTCAGGTGCTTCAGGAAGGACAGGGAGGGTGGCAGAAGGGGTGGTGGAGTGGCACTGTTAATAAGGGACAGTGTCATGGCTGCAGAGAAAGAGGATGTTGTGGAGGGAATGTCTACAGAATCTCTGTGGGTGGAAGTTACAAACAGCAAAGGGTCAAAAACTTTGCTGGGTGTATTCTATAGGCCGCCCAATAGTGACAGGGAAGTTGAAGTGCAAATAGGGAAACAGATTCTGGAGAGATGGGAGTTGTCGTGATGGGAGACTTCAATTTCCCAAACATCGATTGGAATATCCCAAGGGTAAGGGGTTTGGCTGGAGAGGAGTTTGTTAGGTGTGTTCAGGAAGGTTTCCTGACGTAGTATGTGGATAAACCTATGAGGGGAGAGGCTGTACTTGACCTGGTACTGGCGAATAAACCAGGGCAGGTGATGGATCTTTCGGTAGGAGAGCATCTTGGAAATGGTGACCATAATTCTATCTCCTTCACAATTGCATTGGAACGAGATAGGATCAGGCAGGCTAGGAAGGTGTTCGTCTGGGGTAAGGGGAGATACGAAGAAGTCAGGAAGTTACTTGGACAAATAAACTGGAAGGAGGCGTTCTGAGGGAAAAGTACCGAAGGAAGGTGGCAGATATTCAAGGAATGTGTCTGGAGCTCTGAATGACAACGTTCCGATGAGACAAGGGGGTTTTGGTAGGTCACGGGAACCGTGGTGCACAAAGGCTGTGTTGAACCTAGTCAGGAGGAAAGGGAAGGTGTATAAGAGGTTCAGGGAATTAGAAGAGGTTAAAGATCTTGAGGAGTATAAGGACTGTAGGAAGGAACTTAAAAGGGAAATTAGGAGAGCCAGAAGGGGTCATGAGAAGACCTTGGCGGGTAAGATTAAGGAGAATCCCAAGGCCTTCTATAAATATGTGAAAGGTAAAAGGGTGAGAAGGGAAAGGATAGGACCTATAAAAGGTGAGGGGGGAAAGGTTTGTGTGGAACCAGAAGAAATGGCAGAGGTGCTTAACGAGTACTTCGCCTCAGTATTCACAGTGGAAGCTGATCCGGGAGATTTTATTATGGATTTGCAGCAGATGGAAAAGATTGAATACATGAATATTAAGGAGGAGGATGTGTTGGAACTTTTGAATTCTATCAAGGTAGATAAGTCGCCGGGACCAGATGGGATGTACCCCAGGATACTGTGGGAGGCGAGGGAAGATTTTGCAGAGCCCCTGGCGATGATCTTTGCGTCGTCAATGGAGACGGGAGAGGTTCCGGAGGATTGGAGGATTGCGGATGTAGTCCCTATTTTCAAGTAAGGGAACAGAGATAGCCCGGGAAATTACCGACCGGTGAGTCTGACCTCAGTGGTTGGTAAGCTGATGGAGAGGCTTCTGAGGGACAAGATTTACGAACATTTGGAGAGGTTTGACATGATCAGGAATCGTCAGCATGGATTTGTCAAGGGCAGGTCGTGCCTTACAAGCCTAGTTGAGTTCTTCGATAATGTGACTGAACACATTGACAAAGGAAGTGCCGTGGACGTAGTGTACATGGACTTCAGCAAGGCGTTTGATAAGGTCCCCCATGCAAGACTTCTTGAGAAGGTGAGAGGGCATGGGATCCAAGGGCCTTTGGCCTTGTGGATCCAGAACTGGCTTGCCTGCAGAAGGCAGAGAGTGGTTGTGGATGGGGCTTTTTCTGAATGGAGGTCAGTCACCAGCGGAGTGCCTGAAGGATCTGTTATGGGACCCTTGTTGTTTGTCATTTTCATAAATGACCTGGATGAGGAAGTGGAGGGATGGGTAAGTAAGTTCGCTGATGACACTAAGGTCAGTGGTGTTGTGGATGGTCTGGAAGGATGGCAAAAGTTGCAGCAGGACATAGATAGGATGCAGGACTGGGCGGAGAAGTGGCAGATGGACTTCAACGCGGATAAATGCGTAGTCGTCCATTTTGGCAGAACCAACGGGATGAACGAGTACAGTATCAAGGGCAGAAGTCTGAGTAGTGTTGAAGAGCAGAAGGATCTTGGGGTCCGGGTCCACAGGACTCTTAAATCGGCCTCGCAGGTGGAGGAGGTGGTCAAGAAGGCGTATGGTGTACTGGCCTTCATTAATCGAGGGATTGAGTTTAGGAGTTGGGAGGTAATGCTGCAACTTTATAAGACCCTTGTCAGGCCTCATTTAGAGTATTGTGCGCAGTTCTGGTCGCCTCACTATAGGAAAGATGTAGAAGCTATTGAGAGGGTACAGAGGAGATTTACAAGGATGTTGCCTGGACTGGGAGGCATGCCTTATGAAGTTAGGTTGAGGAAGCTGGGACTCTTTTCCCTGGAGAGACGAAGGTTGAGAGGCGACCTGATAAAAGTTTACAAAATGTTGAGAGGAATAGATAGGGTGGACTCTCAGAGGCTATTTCCCCCGGTTGAAATGGTTGTTACGAGAGGACACAGATTTAAGGTACAGGGAGGGAAGTTCAGAAGTGATGTTAGGGGTAAGTTTTTCACTCAGAGGATTGTGAGTGAATGGAATCGGCTGCCGTCAGTGGTTGTGGAGGCGAACTCGCTAGGGTCTTTTAAAAGACTTCTGGATGAGTATATGGGGTTTAATGAGATTGAGGGTTATAGATAGGTCTGTAGGTTGGTAGGTGTTGATGTGATCGGCGCAACTCGTGGGCCGAAGGGCCTGTTTGTGCTGTAGTGTTCTATGTTCTATGCTCTAACATAAGAAATAGGAGCAGGAGTAGGCCACCTAGCTCTTCGAGCCTGCCCCGCCATTCAATAAGATCATGGCTGATCTGTCGTGGCTCAGTTCCACTTTCCCGCCCTCTCTCCATAACCCTTAATCCCCTCTCTTATCAAAAACCCATCAACCCGCGTCTTAAAAATACTTAGCGAGGTAGCCTCCACCACTTCAACGGGCAGAGAATTCCAGAGATTCACTACCCTTTGAGTGAAGAAGTTCCTCCTCAACTCCGTTCTAAACCGCCCCCCCTTTATCTTAAGGCTGTGCCCCCTAGTCCTACTGTCTTTTTTGAGCGGGAAGAGTCTCTCCACCTCTATCCTATCCATCCCATTCATCATCTTATACGTCTCAATGAGATCTCCCCTCATTCTTCTAAACTCTAACGAGTACAAGCCTAGTTTATTCAGCCTCTCCTCATAGCTCAACCCCCTCAACTCCGGTATCAGCCTAGTAAACCTCCTCTGCACTCCCTCCAATGCCAAAATATCTTTGCGCAGGTGCGGCGCCCAAAACTGCACACAGTACTCCAGCTGCGGCCTCACCAATGCCCTATACAGCTGCAGCAAGACCTCCCTACTTTTATATTCAATCCCCCTCACTACGAAGGCCAGCATCCCATTCGCCTTCCTGACCACCTGCTGCACCTGCAAACTGGGTTTTTGCGACTCATGCACAAGGACCCCGAGGTCCCTCTGCACCGTCGCCTGCTGCAGTTTTTCTCCCCGTAAGTAATAGTCCTTCCTACCATTCTTCCTACCAAAGTGGACCATCTCACACTTGCCAACATTAAATTCCATTTGCCATTTCCTGGCCCATTCGCCCAGCCTATCGAGATCCTTCTGCAGACTTTCCACACCCTCCGCACAATTTGCGATGGAAATCAGACAGAGAGACGATGAGGTTCTTGAGCACACTAGCATTGGGAAAGACTGGGTATTGGAGCTGTTGGTAGCCTTAAAAGTGCTTGCAGGTGCAGCAGGTGGTCAGGAAGGCGAATGGGATGCTGGCCTTCATAGCGAGGGGGATTGAATATAAAAGTAGGGAGGTCTTGCTGCAGCTGTATAGGGCATTGGTTAGGCCGCAGCTGGAGTACTGTGTGCAGTTTTGGGCGCCGCACCTGCGCAAGGATATTTTGGCCCTGGAGGGAGTGCAGAGGAGGTTTACTAGGCTGATACCGGAGTTGAGGGGATTGAGCTATGAGGAGAGGCTGAATAAACTAGGCTTGTACTCGTTAGAGTTTAGAAGAATGAGGGGAGATCTCATTGAGACATATATGATGATGAATGGGATGGATAGGATAGAGGTGGAGAGACTCTTCCCGCTCAAAAAAGACAGTAGGACTAGGGGGCACAGCCTCAAGATAAAGGGGGGGCGGTTTAGAACAGAGTTGAGGAGGAACTTCTTCACTCAAAGGGTGGTGAATCTCTGGAATTCTCTGCCCGTTGAAGTGGTGGAGGCTGCCTCGCTAAATATTTTTAAGAAACGGGTTGATGGGTTTTTGTTAAGAGGGGATTAAGGGTTATGGGGAGAGGGCGGGAAGGTGGAGCTGAGCCACGATAGATCAGCCATGATCTTATTGAATGGCGGGGCAGGCTCGCAGGGCTAGATGGCCTACTCCTGCTCCTATTTCTTATGAATCTTATGAATCTTATGGATAAATCTCCAGATCCAGATGATTTGTGCCCTCGGCTGCTTTGGGAGGCAAGGGAGGAAATTGCAGGGGCTCTGACCCAAATGTTCAGTTCCTCTCTGGCCATGGTGGAGGTAAACACAGTAAGAAGTCTTACAACACTAGGTTAAAGTCCAACCGGTTTATTTGATAGTAAACTCACAAGCTCCTAAAGCTTGTGGGTTACTATCAAATAAACTGGTTGAACTTTAACTTGTTGTGGTGAGACTTCTTACTGTGTTTACCCCAGTCCAACACCGGCATCTCCACATCAAGGGGGAGGTGCCAGACGACAGGAGAACAGCTAATGTGGTTGTGCTGTTAAGAAGGGTTGTAGAAACAAACCAGGGAACTACAGATCAGTGAGTCTTATGTCAGTGGTAGGGAAACTATTAGAAAAACTTCTGAAGCAGAGAATCTATCTCCACTTGGACAGGCAAAGCTTGATCAGGATATTCAGCATGGCCTCGTCAGAGGGAGGTCATACCTAACAAATTTAATTGAATTTTTTGAGGAGGTGACCAGGTGTGTCGATGAGGGTACTGCAGTTGATGGAGTTTATATGGATTTCAGCAAAGCCTTTGACAAAGTCCCACATGGGAGCCTTGTAAAGAAGATAAATTCACACGAGATACAGGGTAATCTGATAAAGTGGATTCAAAATTGGCTCAGTTGTAGGAGACAGAGGGTCACGTCTAAGGCTGCTTTAGTGACTGGAAGGCAGTGTCCAGTGATGTACCACAGGGATCTGTGTTGGGTCCCAATTATTCATCATTTATATAAATGACATTGGTGACCACGTTGGGGGTAGGATTTGTAAGTTTGTGGATGACACAAGGATTGGACGGGTGGTTAACACTGAGGTGGAGTGTCTTAGGCTACAAGATGATATAGATGGAATGGTCAAATGGGCAGATAAGTGGCAGATGGAATTTAACCCTGAAAAGTGTGAGGTGATACACTTTGGAAGGAGTAATTTGACAAGGAAGTACTCAGTGATTAGTAGGACACCTGGAAGCTCTGAGGAGCAAAGAGACCTTGGCGTGTTTGTCCATAAATCGCTGAAAGCGGAAGGGTGTGTTAGTCGGATGGTGAAAGAGGCATATGGGACATTGCCTTTATCAATCAAGACATAGATTATAAAAGCAGGGAAGTCCTGTTGGAGTTGTATAGAATTTTGGTGAGGCCACAGCTGGAGTACTGTGCGCAGTTCTGGTCACCCCATTATAGGAAGGATGTGATTGCACTGGAGGGGGTGCAGAGGGGAATCACCAGGATGCTGCCTGGGATGGAACATTTAAGTTGTGAAGAGAGGTTGGATAGGCTTGGGTTGTTTTCTCTGGAGCAGAAAGACTGAGGGGCGACCTGATTGAGGTGTTCAAGATTATGAGGGACAGGGACAGGGTGGACAAGGAGCAGCTTTTCCCCTTAGATGAAGGGTCATAGTTACGAGGGGACGTAGGCTCAAGGTGAAGGGCAGGACGTTTAGGGAGGAATGAGGAGAATCTTTTTTTACTCAGAAGATGGTCATTGTCTGGAATGCGCTGCCCGGGAGGGTGGTGGAGGCGGGATGCCCCACATCCTTTAGAAAGTATGTGGGTGAGCACTTGGCACATCATAACATTCAGGGCTATGGGCCCAGTGCAGATGGGAGTAGGTGGGAATTCAGGTGTTTCTAATGTGTTGGTGCAGACTCGATGGGCCGAAGGGCTTCTTCTGTGCTGTATGATTCTATGATTCCAAATGTCTGTGTGGGTTTCCTCTGGGTGCTCAGGGTTCCTCCCACAGTCTGACAGACGTGCTGGTTAGGGTGCATCGGCCATGCTCAGTGTGCCCGAACACTCGCTGGAGTGCGGCGACTAGGGGATTTTCTACAATAACTTCATTGCAGTGTTAATGTAAGCCAACTTGTGTCACTAACAAATAAACTTTAAATGTTTCAGTATTTGACAATTCCCTCTGGAGAGTTCCTCTTGAAGCTGCTTCCACCTCCCTTCCAGGCACAACAACCCGTAGGGTGGTGGTATTGTCACTGAAACTCGTAATCCAGAGATCTGGGGTTCGAATCCCACCAAGGTAGATGGTGAAATTTGAATCCAATAAAAAAAAAAATCTGGAATTACAAGTCTAGAGGCGACCCCGAAAAGATCGCTGTCAAACCACACTGGGTTCACTCATGCCCTTAGAGAAGGAAATCTGGAGTCACATGTGCACCAGACCTGGTAAAATTACTCTTAAAGGACCCAAACAGCAAAGCCCACGTCCCCTGAACAAGTAAATAAAAACTCACTGTGTACAGAGAATTCTCCTCGTTTCCTGCCCTCCCCATCCCAATTTCTTTCTTATTCAGTTGTGGGACATGGGTGTCTCTGGCTGAAACACAGTAAAAAGTCTGACAACACCAGGTTTTAGTCCAACCGATTTATTTGATAATATTCTCACAAGCTTTCGGGGTTAGCCCCTTCGTCAGGTGAATGGAGAGTTCTGGCCTCAGACAGAGCATATAAAGCACAGACAGTTTAGAGATTGCTGATTAGAATGCGAATCCTTACACCTAACCTGCTGTTCAAATCTTAAAGTGGCTGATAATGTGAGTGGAAGGAGCACTAATCACAGTTTAAAGAGATGTGTATTGTCTCCAGACAGTACAGTAAGTGAGGTTTTGCAAACCCAGGCAAGTCCCAGAGTCGCTGAACAGAGACTGATAGCCAAGTTCCGCACACATGAGGACGGTCTCAACAGGGATCTTGGGTTCATGTCGCACTATCTGTAACCCCCGTGACTTGCCTGGGTGTCTTGGAGATAGTACACACTGCTGCTACTGAGCGTCGGTGGTGGAGGGAGTGAATATTTGTAGATGTGGTGCCAATCAAGTGGGGCTGCTTTGTCCAGGAAGGTGTAAAGCTTCGAGTTCAGAACTCCGACCACGATTCTGGCATTTCCACAGTACCTGTCACAATCACCGCACCTTTGAATGGACCTACCTCACGTTAAGGTGATCTCTCTCTACGCCCTAGCTGTGACTGTAACACTACATTCTGCACTCTCTCGTTTCCTTCTCTATGAACAGTATGCATTGTCTGTGTAGCGCGCAAGAAACAATACTTTTCACAACTCGCCGTGTAACACAAATCCACCACATCGCCCTCCCCCAAAGCCAGGTTCTCTTCTCAAGCATCTCAAACCTGTCTTACAGACACTGCACACTGTTCCTCTCCAAACACATTTCCACCTTTGGTATCAAATCCACCAGCAGAGTAGAAGAAAACAGATGTTCTGAAATCTTATAACTTTCTTCTCGCTTGCGTGCATTTACACCCTGGTGATTTTCACCTGCGCCTACCTGGTTCGGTGTCACCACAGGGGCAAGGTGTGCCTGAAACGTACTCCTCCGATCTGTGATCGGCTCCCCGTGGATCAGCGTCGGGAGTTGTTCAGCTGGAAGTTGATGGCAGAAACACACAGTGAGTCGCGCGTCGCACGGCGGGTCACGCGTCGCACGGCGGGTCACGCGTCGCACGGCGGGTCACGCGTCGCACGGCGGGTCACGCGTCGCACGGCGGGTCACGCGTCGCACGGCGGGTCACGCGTCGCACGGCGGGTCACGCGTCGCACGGCGGGTCACGCGTCGCACGGCGGGTCACGCGTCGCACGGCGGGTCACGCGTCGCACGGCGGGCCACGCGTCGCACGGCGGGTCACGCGTCGCACGGCGGGGCACGCGTCGCACGGCGGGGCACGCGTCGCACGGCGGGGCACGCGTCGCACGGCGGGGCACGCGTCGCACGGCGGGTCACGCGTCGCACGGCGGGTCACGCGTCGCAGGGTCTTCCTCCCCCCTGCATTGTATTATTGCTGTCACTCGGGGGGCTTTGGGGCCTCGGTTTAGCTCAGTTAGTTGGATGGTTGGTTTGTGACGCCAACAGCGCAGGTTCAATTCCCGCACTGGCTGCAGTTATTCATGAAGCCCTGCTAACAGTGATCTGTGAAACTGATTAAGGGATAAATCCTGGTCAGTTGGTTCACTTGGGAACAAATCCCTTTGGAATAATGCCACGGGATCTTTGACATCCACTCAAACAGGCAGACGTCTTATCTGAAAATCGGCTCTACTGACAGTGCAGCCGTCCCTCAGGACCACACTGCACTGACAGCCTCCGTTTTCATGAGAACCGGGTGGCACAGTGGTTAGCACTGATACCTCACGGTGACCAGGGACATGGGTTCGATTCCCAGCTTGGGACACGTGTTTGGAGTGTGGGAGGAAAACGGAGCACCCGAAGGAAACCCACACAGACATGGGGTGGGGTGGCGGGGGGCGGGGGGGGGGGGGGGTGCAGGGTGGGGGGGGGGGGTGGGGTGGGGGGGGGGGTGCAGGATGGGGGGGGTGCAGGGTGGGGTGGCGGGGGGTGGGGGGGTGTGCGTGGATGGAACGTGCAGACTCCACACAGACAGAGATGTGCGGGTTAGGGTGGATTGGCCGTGCTAAATTGCCCCTTAGTGTCATGGGGGCTAGCTTGGGTAAATGCATGGGGTTATGGGGATGGGGGTTATGGGGATGGAGCTTGGGTGGGATTGTAGTTAGCACAGACTCGATGGGCCGAATGGCATCTCTCTGCACTGTTAGATTCTACAATTGTGCCTGAGGCCTGGGTGTGGATATTGGTCATGATGTGGGTATGCCGGCGTTGGACTGGCGTAAACACAGTAAAAAGTCTGACAACACCAGGTTTTAGTCCAACCGATTTATTTGATAATATTCTCACAAGCTTTCGAGGGTGCTGCCTCTTTGTCAAGTGAATGGAGAGTTCTGGCCTCAGACAGACAGAGCATACAAAGTACAGACAGTTGCTGATTAGAATGCGAATCCTTACACCTAACCTGCTGTTCAATTCTTAAAGTGGCTGATAATGTGAGTGGAAGGAGCACTGATCACAGTTTAAAGAGATGTGTATTGTCTCCAGACAGTACAGTAAGTGAGGTTTTGCAAACCCAGGCAAGTCACGGGGGTTACAGATAGTGCGACATGAACCCAAGATCCCTGTTGAGACCGTCCTCATGTGTGCGGAACTTGGCTATCAGTCTCTGTTCAGCGACTCTGCGCTGTCGTGTGTCATGAAGGCCGCCTTGGAGAATGCTTACCCGAAGGTCAGAGGCTGAATGCCCGTGACCGCTGAAGTGTTCGCCAACAGGAAGGGAACAGTCTTGCCTGGTGACTGTCGAGCGATGTTCATTCATCCGTTGTCGTAGCGTCTGCATGGTCTCCCCAACGTACCATGCTTCGGGACATCCTTTCTTGCAACGTATCAGGTAGACAATGTTGGCCGAGTTGCAAGAGTATTTACCATGTACCTGGTGGATGGTATTCTCACGTGTGATGATGGTATCCATGTCGATGATCCGGCATGTCTTGCAGAGGTTGCTGTGGCAGGGTTGTGTGGTATTGTGGTCACTGTTCTCCTGAAGGCTGGGTAGTTTGCTGCGAACAATGGTTTGTTTGAGGTTGTGTGGTTGTCTGAAAGCAAGAAGTGGGGGGTGTGGGGATAGCCCTGGCGAGATGTTTGTCTTCATCAATGATATGTTGAAGACTCCGGAGAAGATGTCGTAGCTTCTCCGCTCCGGGGAAGTACTGGACGATGAAGGGTACTCTGTCCATTGTGTCCCGTGTTTGCCTTCTGAGGAGATCGGTGCGGTTTTTCTCTGTGGCACATCGGAACTGCCGATCTATGAGTCGAGCACCATATCCTGTTCTTATGAGGGCATCTTTCAGGGTCTGGAGGTGTCTGTCACGATCCTCCTCATCTGAGCAAATCCTGTGTATACGGAGGGCTTGTCCATAGGGAATAGCTTCTTTAACATGTTTAGGGTGGAAACTGGAGAAGTGGAGCATTGTGAGATTGTCTGTGGGTTTGCGGTACAGTGAGGTGCTGAGGTGACCGTCCTTAATGGAGATAAGTGTGTCCAAGAATGCAACTGATTCTGGGGAATAGTCCATGGTGAGTCTGATGGTGGGGTGGAATTTGTTGATATCATCATATAGTTGTTTCAGTGATTGCTCACCATGAGGCCAAAGGAAGAAAATGTCATCGATGTATCTAGTGTATAGCATCGGTTGAAGATTCTGTGCAGTGAAGAAGTCTTGTTCGAACCTGTGCATGAAGATGTTGGCATATTGAGGTGCAAATTTGGTCCCCATGGCTGTTCCGTGTGTCTGGATGAAAAACTGGTTGTTGAAGGTGAAGAGATTGTGGTCCAGGATAAAGCGGATGAGTTGTAAAATTGCATCTGGAAACTGGCAGTTGTCAGCATTGAGTACTGAGGCAGTCGCAGCAATGCCATCGTTGTGGGGGATGTTGGTGTAGAGCGCTGAGACATCCATTGTGACGAGGAGTGTCCCTGGTTCAACTGTTCCGTGTGTGCTGAGTTTCAGTAGGAAGTCCGTAGTGTCGCGACAAAAGCTGGGGGTTCTTTGTACAATGGGTTTCAGGATGCCCTCGACGTAGCCAGAGAGGTTCTCACACAGAGTTCCATTGCCCGATACGATGGGACGGCCAGGTGTGTTTGCCTTGTGTATCTTTGGGAGGCAGTAGAGATCTCCAACGCGGGAAGTATGTGGAATGAGAGCACGGAGGGTGCTCTGAAGGTCCGGATCAAAGGTCTTGATCAGATTGTTGGGTTGACGAGTGTGTTCTTTGGTCGGATCTGTGGGTAATTGTCTGTAGTGTTCCTCATTGTTTAGTTGTCGGTACACTTCTTTACAGTAATCCGTTCTGTTCAGTATGACGATGGCCCCACCTTTGTCTGCTGGTTTGATGACAATGTTGCGGTTTGTCTTGAGAGCGTGGATGGCGTTGCGTTGTGCTTGGGTGATGTTCGGGGCTGTCTTGTGGGTGCGGCTGATGAATCTGGTGTTAACGCACCTCCTGATGGTTTGGGCATACAAGTCCAGTCGAGGGCAGCGGCCTTCCGGAGGAGTCCAATTGGATTCCTTCCTCTTAGGCTGTTGCACTGCGGATCTCTCTGTCAGCTGTTCTGGTTCATCGGCTGTCTCATTGTGTTCGTTGCTGGCCTCTTGGGGTTTGTGGAAAAACTCCCGCAGCCTCATTCGCCTGATGAATTCCTCTGTGTCCGCTGCGAGACTGATGGGGTCCATTTTGGTGGTGGGGCAGAAATTGAGCCCTCGGCTGAGAACATCGATTTCATCTGGTTGAAGTGTGTAGTCCGACAAATTGACAATAGACCTCCCTGTGGTAGTGCTGTTTTCTACTGTGGTGCTGGGGGAGGCTTGGTTGTTGCTGGCGGCGATGCCGAGTTTCTCAAGTTTCCTATTCTTGGTGTGCATGTAGGTGGTGTAGTTTCTTTGTCTCATTTGCTTGGCAGAGTTTCGCAGTTGGTCTGCATCCTGAGCACAAGTTGAGAAAATGTATTCCATTTTAGTTTCCAGGGTGTGGCGTTTGCTGTAAAGCTGGTGTATGAGGTGGTTGAGAAGTGTGAGAGAGGTGCGACGGCACAGTCTCTCAGCGTAGTCTGTGTTATAGGTTGCCCTGAGTGGGTTCGTGATCCGTAGTCCTTTTGGTATCTTGTCTGCTTTCTTGCATCTCTGTAAAAACTTGATGTCTGTGTCGATATGCGCAATCTTCTTGGAGATCCTCTCCACTTGGATCCGGCAGTTTGTGGTGTCGATAGTAGTCATGATGTGGGTATGCCGGCGTTGGACTGGCGTAAACACAGTAAAAAGTCTGACAACACCAGGTTTTAGTCCAACCGATTTATTTGATAATATTCTCACAAGCTTTCGAGGGTGCTGCCTCTTTGTCAAGTGAATGGAGAGTTCTGGCCTCAGACAGACAGAGCATACAAAGTACAGACAGTTGCTGATTAGAATGCGAATCCTTACACCTAACCTGCTGTTCAATTCTTAAAGTGGCTGATAATGTGAGTGGAAGGAGCACTGATCACAGTTTAAAGAGATGTGTATTGTCTCCAGACAGTACAGTAAGTGAGGTTTTGCAAACCCAGGCAAGTCACGGGGGTTACAGATAGTGCGACATGAACCCAAGATCCCTGTTGAGACCGTCCTCATGTGTGCGGAACTTGGCTATCAGTCTCTGTTCAGCGACTCTGCGCTGTCGTGTGTCATGAAGGCCGCCTTGGAGAATGCTTACCCGAAGGTCAGAGGCTGAATGCCCGTGACCGCTGAAGTGTTCGCCAACAGGAAGGGAACAGTCTTGAGAATGGTAAGCATTCTCCAAGGCGGCCTTCATGACACACGACAGCGCAGAGTCGCTGAACAGAGACTGATAGCCAAGTTCCGCACACATGAGGACGGTCTCAACAGGGATCTTGGGTTCATGTCGCACTATCTGTAACCCCCGTGACTTGCCTGGGTTTGCAAAACCTCACTTACTGTACTGTCTGGAGACAATACACATCTCTTTAAACTGTGATCAGTGCTCCTTCCACTCACATTATCAGCCACTTTAAGAATTGAACAGCAGGTTAGGTGTAAGGATTCGCATTCTAATCAGCAACTGTCTGTACTTTGTATGCTCTGTCTGTCTGAGGCCAGAACTCTCCATTCACTTGACAAAGAGGCAGCACCCTCGAAAGCTTGTGAGAATATTATCAAATAAATCGGTTGGACTAAAACCTGGTGTTGTCAGACTTTTTACTGTGGATATTGGAACACAGAACTTTGTGATTCTGAAGTCATATGGCCTCCTTCTGTAATGCAGATTTTGGCGATTTCTTAAGACCTCTTGAGAGGCTGATAGCTATTAAAAATAAATTCAGATTCCCGACAGCCAATCGAATCTGCACCAACTCTACAACAGAACACCTTCCCAACCCCTGCCCAATCTCCCTAACCTCACACATGCATCCCATTAATTCCAGCATAGAACCCTACAGTGGAGAAACAGGCCCTTCGGCCCATCGAGTCTGCACCGAACACAATCCCACCCAGACCCTATCCCCATATCCCTACACATTCCCTTAAGCTATATACCCTTGGACCCCAAGGGGCAATTTAGCATGGCCAGTCCACCTAACCCGCACATTTTTGGAGTGTGGGAGGAAACCGGAGCGCCCGGAGGAAACCCACGCAAACACGGGGAGAACACGCAGATTCCACACAGACAGTGACCCGAGGCTGGAATTGAACCCCGGGTCCCTGGCACTGTGAGACAGCAGTGCTAACCACTGTGCCACCCAATATCTCATTACAAGGTGACAAATTGTATTTGGCAATCGCTCCTGTGAAGCGCCCTGGGGTATTTAGCTATCTGATGCTATATAAATGCAGGTTGTTGGATGCGTCCCATCCTTACTCGGAGGGGACATGGAGTTGGGGGTAGGGTGTTAGCGTGGATAGAGGATTGGTTGTCAAATAGGAGGCAGAGAGTGGGGGTCAATGGATGCTATTCGGATTGGCGGTTGGTGACTAGTGGGGTGCCCCAGGGGTCGGTGCTGGGGCCTCAGCTATTTACCATTTATATAGATGATCTGGAGGAGGGAACCGAGTGCAGGGTGTCGAAATTTGCTGATGACACCAAGATTGGGGGAAAGGCAAATTGTGCGGAGGGTGTGGAGAGTCTGCAGAAGGATCTAGATAGGCTGGGCGAATGGGCCAGGAAATGGCAAATGGAATTTAATGTTGGCAAGTGTGAGGTGGTCCACTTTGGTAGGAGGAATGGTAGGAAGGACTATTACTTACGGGGCGAAAAACTGCAGCAGGCGACGGTGCAGAGGGACCTCGGGGTCCTTGTGCATGAGTCGCAAAAACCCAGCTTGCAGGTGCAGCAGGTGGTCAGGAAGGCGAATGGGATGCTGGCCTTCATAGCGAGGGGGATTGAATATAAAAGTAGGGAGGTCTTGCTGCAGCTGTATAGGGCATTGGTGAGGCTGCAGCTGGAGTACTGTGTGCAGTTTTGGGCGCCGCACCTGCGCAAGGATGTTTTGGCCCTGGAGGGAGTGCAGAGGAGGTTTACTCGGCTGATACCGGAGTTGAGGGGATTGAGCTATGAGGAGAGGCTGAATAAACTAGGCTTATACTCGTTAGAGTTTAGAAGAATGAGGGGAGATCTCATTGAGACGTATAAGATGATGAATGGGATGGATAGGATAGAGGTGGAGAGACTCTTCCCGCTCAAAAAAGACAGTAGGACTAGGGGGCACAGCCTCAAGATAAAGGGGGGGCGGTTTAGAACAGAGTTGAGGAGGAACTTCTTCACTCAAAGGGTGGTGAATCTCTGGAATTCTCTGCCCGTTGAAGTGGTGGAGGCTGCCTCGCTAAATATTTTTAAGAAACGGGTTGATGGGTTTTTGATAAGAGAAGGGATTAAGGGTTATGGGGAGAGGGCGGGAAGGTGGAGCTGAGTCACGACAGATCAGCCATGATCTTATTGAATGGCGGGGCAGGCTCGAAGGGCCAGATGGCCTACTCCTGCTCCTATTTCTTATGTTCTTATGTTCTTATGAATGAAGGTCTGGTCATAGTTTACCTTCTGCGCGTTCCAGGAAAGCGGCATTCACTGTGTCTCGCTGATCAGCTGACTGACAGGCAATGAAATAATCATCTTGATAATCCACTTCACACTCTTCCGTTGTTTTCTGTGTTTCTGGAACTGTCAACAAACATCAGAAATAAGGAAATAAAGACGATGCTTCAATAAATTACTGTCCAGTTTACACTTTGATAACAGTGGGCGCTAATAACCTCACTGCTAATTTTAAACACAAAATCCAGGCCATTGATTTGCCCCATTTCAGATACAATCATTTTTGTGCAAACATTCCTATACTCCATCAGCAAGGGGCAATCTTCCAATCTGGGCTCTTATCATTCAATGCCAACAGTGTAGAAGGCCATTCGGCCCAACAAGTCTGCACTGACTCTCCAACAGTGCATCCTACCCAGGCCCTTCCCCCGTCACTTCCCTTAACCCCATGCATTTATTTGATTGGATTTGATTTGATTTATTATTGTCACATGTATCAACATACAGAGAAAACTATTGTTTCTTGCATACCATGCATACAAAGCATACCGTTCATAGAGAAGGGAAGAGTGCAGAATGTGGTGCTATAGTCATAGAACGCTACAGCACGAACAGGCCCTTCGGCCCACAAGTTGCACCAATCTTATCCATACCTACCAGGCCATAGAACTATCTGTAACTCCCAATCCCATTAAATCCCACGTACAAAGTCATAGCGAGGGTATAGAGAATGATCGACATAATGTGAGGTAGGTCCATTCAAAAGTCTGACAGCAGCAGGGAAGAAGCTGTTCTTGAGTCAGTCGGTACGTGACCTCAGACTTTTGTATCTCTTTCCCGACGGAAGAAAGTGGAAGAGAGAATGTCCGGAGTGCGTGGGGTCCTTGATTATGCCGGCTGCTTTGCCGAGGCAGCAGGAAGTGTAGACAGAGTCAATGGATGGGAGACTCAACCTTGCTAATCCCCCCAAACTTACTCATCTTGGGACACTAAGGGGCAATTTAGCATGGCCAATCTACCTAACCTGCACATCTTTGGACTGCGGGAGGAAACCAGAGCACCTGGAAGAAATCCACCCAGACACGGGGAGAACATGCCGACTTCACACAGACAATGACCCAATGACCCGGGTCCCTGGCGCTGTGAGGCAGCAGTGGTCTCTTTCAGCACTGTAGCGATTCTATGATAATTAACAAATTCAACTAATGAAAAGTATCTGGAGCTGAAAGCTTGTCTCAATAATTGTGACCCTGAAATTATCATCAATTGTTGGAAAAACCCATCTAATTCATTAATGTCCTGTAGGGAAGGGAATCTGCCATCTTTACCTGGTCTGACCTACATGTGACTCCAGAGCCACAGCAATGTGATTGACTCTTAACCTTAAATAGTCTTAGCAAGTCACTCAGATCAAGGGCGTCACCAGGTAAGGGCAGTAGTTCTCCATGTCTAATCAGGATATAAACTAGGCACCATTATCAATAGCAGGAGGGTTTTGGTTTATAAAAGAAAAGGGCTCAAAGTGTTCTAAGAGCTATTAGCCATGGGGCGGTTGGCACAGTGGTTGGCATTGCTGCTTCACAGCGCCAGGGACCCGGACTCGATTCCCGGCTTGGGTCACCGTCTGTGTGGAGTCTGCATGTTCTCCCTGTGTCTGCGTGGGTTTCCTTCCACAGTCCAAAAGACGCGCTGGTTAGGTGCACTGGCCGTGCTAAATTTTCTCTCAGTGTACCCGAACAGGAGTGCGGTGACTAGGGGATTTTCACAGTAACTTCATTGCAGTGTTAATGTAAGCCTACTTGTGACACTAATAAATAAACTTTAAACAAGCAAGGAAGGATGGACAACACATGCCAGTGATGCCCACATCCCGTGACATAATTAAAAATATATAACTTACAGGTTATACGCACACATCTGGAGCATATATGACACATCTGGACTAGTTTTCCAGTAATGGGGACAGGGTGACTGCTAGGAGTTCCAAAATGTTTACACACTCTTCTCATGCCTCTCAACATTACCACAGCCTCTTCCCGTTGTGTGGAGACAACTCACAAATGTTGATAAATAAAGATGACTAAAACAACTTGCTGGTGATTAATGGAAACTAAAGATGGTTCTCTTTGTGATGTTAAAGTTCCAGAATATCAGCAGCGACGCGTGACAGGATCTCGGGATTACCTGCATCAGCTGACTGTGGTTTCAGTTGGAGAAAATCTCTGATCTTTCCCACCCAGAGGAAGAGGATACATTCCCCTGGGTTCTCCCTGAAACAGATTAAAACATCCCGTCAACGCAGGCATCACTTCAATTGTATAAAAATATCAAACAGAAAGTCGACTAATAGAATCATGGAACAGGAAGAGTCCATTTGGTCCATCAGCTCAGCACCAGCACCTTCAAAGGACAATCCAATTTGGGCGGGACGGTGGCACAGCACCAGGGACCCGGGTTCGATTCCCGGCTTGGGTCACTGTCTGCGTGGAGTTTGCACATTCTCCCCATGTCTGCATGGGTTTCCTCCAGGTGTTTCGGTTTCCTCGCACAGTTAGGTGAATCAGCCATGCTAAATTCTCTCTGTGTACCCAAACAGGTGCCGGGATGTGGCAACTAGGGGATTTTCACAGTAACTCCATTGCAGCGTTAATGTAAGCCTACTTGTGACACTAACAAATAAATTTTAAAACTGAATAGATGGGGTCCTAACACAGATCCCTTCGGTACCTCACTGACAACACGGTACAGTAGCACAGTGGTTAGCACTGCTGCTTCACAGCTCCAGGGTCCTGGGTTTGATTCCCGGCTCGGGTCACTGCCTGTGTGGAGTTTGCACATTCTCCTCGTGTCTGCGTGGGTTTTCTCCGGGTGCTCCGGTTTCCTCCCACAGTCCAAAGATGTGCGGGTTAGGTTCATTGGCTATGCTAAAATTGCCCCTTAGTGTCCTGGGATGTGTAGGTTAGAGGGATTAGCAGGTAAATGTGTAGGGATATGGGGATAGGGTCTGGGTGGGATTGTGTTCAGTGCAGACTCGATGGGCCGAAGGGCCTGTTTCTGCACTGTAGGGTTCTATGCTGGTTCTAACACTTCACTGGCCATCAAGCTTTTGGAAAATCCTGAGGTGGTGAAAAGTTCCAGATAAATGATTTTTTTTGTTCCTTTTATGACAATATTCTGACAGACAGGATCTACAGGCATTTAGAGAGTTAATTCTAATTAGGGACAGTCAGCATGGCTCTGTGAGTGGAAAATCATGTCTCACTAATTTGATTGAGTTTCTTGAAGGGATAACCAAGAAGATAGATGGGGGCAGTGCAGTTGATGTTGTCTACATGGACTTTAGCAAGGCCTTTGACAAGGTACCAAATGGCAGGTTGTTGCATAAGGTTAAATCTCACAGGATCCAGGATGAGGTTTCTAAACAGATGCAAAATTACCTTGATCACAGAAGAGAGAAGGTGCTTGTAGAGGGTTATTTTTCAAACTGGAGGCCTGTGACCAGCGGTGTGCCTCAGGGATAGGCACTGAGTCCACTTTATTTGTCATTTATATTAATGATTTGAATGAGAATTTCAGAGGCATGGTTAGTAAAAGTTTGCAGATGACACTAAGATTGGTGGCATAGTGGACAGTGAAGAAGATTATCTAGGTTGCAACAGGATCTTGATCCATTAGGATAGTGGGCTGACGAATGGCAGATGGAGTTTAGATAAATACGAGGTGATGCACTTTGGTAGATCAAACCAGAGCAAGACTTACTCAGTTAATGGTAGGGCGTTGGGGAGAGTTACAGAGCAAAGAGAACTAGGGGTACAGGTTCTTACTTCTTGAAAGTGGAGTCACAGGTGGACAGAGTGGTGAAGAAGGCATTCGGCATGCTTGGTTTCATCGGTCAGAACATTGAATACAGGAGTTGGGACATCTTGTTAAAGTTGTACAAGACATTGGTAAGGCCACACTTGGAATACTGTGTACAGTTCTGGTCACCCTATTATAGAAAGGATTATTAACCTAGAAAGAGTGCAGAAAAGATTTACTAGGATGCTACCAGGACTTGATGGATTGAGTTATAAGGAGAGGCTGAATAGATTGGGACTTTTTCCTCTGGAGGGTAGGTTATAGTGGTCTATAAAATAATGCAGGGCACAGGTCAGCTAGATAGTCAGTATTTTTTCCCAAAGATAGGGGAATCTAAAACTAGAGGACACAGGTTTAAGGTGAGAGGGGAGAGATACAAAAGTATCCAGGGGGGCAATTTTTTCACCCAGAGGGTGGTGAGTGTCTGGAACAAGCTGCCAAGAGGTAGAAGTAGAGGCAGGTACAATTTTGTCTTTTAAAAAGCATTTAGGCAGTTACATGGGTAAGATGGGTATAGAGGGATATGGGCCAAACGCAGGCATTTGGGACTAGCTTAGGGGTTAAAAGAAAGAGGCAGCATTAACAAGTTGGGCCGAAGGGCCTGTTTCCATGCTGTAAACCTCTATGACATAAATATTTGTAGACATAAGAGCTTTATTTGAATTTATATTTGCCTTGAGATCATTGGAGCAACTCACAGATAGATTTCCTCCAAGCTGTTTGAGAGTGAAATGCGTTCTTGCCCTCTCAGCCACGGAGCACTGAAATCAAACAAAAATCCATCAAAATCTTCAACGTCACGTTCAGAAAGAAAAGAATATTTTTCTTTGGTTCAACCAATGGAGGATATTGGAGGCTTTGACAAAGGGTGCTCTGGACTCGAAATGTCAGCTCATTTCTCTCCTTACAGATTCTGCCAGATCTGCTGAGATCTTCCAGCAGCTTCTCTTTTTGTTTCAAAATGAAGATTCCTCACTTCACAAGGTCAGCAAGTCATTAGAGAGGCAAATCGTCTGTTTCTGTGCCAGAATTTTGACGTAAATCCCATTCAAATAAAGATCATTTGACGTTTGGGGGTCATTCAAGCGTCACATCATGGAACTGGTGTCACCAGATTTCCCTCAAGAAGATGGTGGAGACTGCCTTCTTGAGCCACTGCAGTCCCTGAGGTGTAGGTACACCCACAGTGCTCTTAGAGAGGGTGTTGCAAGATTCTGACCCCGTGACAGTGAAGGAATAGAACATAGAACATTACAGCGCAGAACAGGCCCTTCGGCCCACGATGTTGCGCCGACCAGTTACAAAACAATGACCCACTAGCCTAAACCAATCCCTTTTCATCCATAAACCTATCCACAGATCTTTTAAACGCCCCCAAACTAGGTGCATTTACAACTGCAGCTGGCAGGGCATTCCAGTCCCTCACCACCCTCTGGGTAAAGAACCTATCCCTGACATCTGTCCTATAACTACCCCCCCTTAATTTAAAATCGTGCCCCCTCGTGTTAGCTTTCTCCATCCTAGGAAAAAGGCTATCACTATCTACCCTGTCTAAACCTCTAATCATCTTATATGTTTCAATGAGATCCCCTCTTAGCCGCCTTCTTTCCAGCGAAAACAACCCCAAATCTCTCAATCTCTCCTCATAGGATCTCCCCTCCATACCAGGCAACATCCTGGTAAACCTCCTCTGCACCCTCTCCAAAGCCTCCACATCCTTCCTGTAATGTGGGGACCAGAACTGCACACAAAACTCCAAGTGCGGCCGCACCAGAGATGTGTACAGTTGCAATGGTTGACATATTTCCAAATCAGGATAGTGAGTGACTCGGAGGGAAGTAGCATCTGCTGGAACATTGTGGATTCTCCTGAAATCTCTCGGAATTAAAAATTAATTGTACGCGCATTCCATGCATAAACAGAGGGAGAAAAATAATCAATAGGGAATTAACAAGGCCATTAACTAACAAGTAATGAACAAATTAACTAACAAATAATGCTCTAAACGCTTTTGTTCATTACGTATATAAAAAAATACTGGAGACAAGCAGGAATGGCTTAAGAAAATGCCTGTTCGCTTCCTGATTGGCCACTGAACAGTGGGTTGCCATGACAATGGAAGTGTCAGGCAGCCAATGGTGGAGGGAGGGGGCAGGGCGTTTGGAGATGGGAAGTCCAGGAATGACCCCTCTGGGAATATATACATCCAGAGTTAGGAAACTTAACAAAGACAACTTGTGACTTGCATTCCCTTGAATATTTCCTTCCCCTTATCCAGGCCCATCAGCTCCTGGCAGGATTTGCCTTGGCCCAGAGAATAGGGCATTGAGCAAAAAACGATGCCCGTTGCAGTATTCCCAGCCTGTTACATGTGAAGTCACAATGGAAGTTTCCTTAGAACTGAATCAAAGCTTACTTTAACTGGTAGATAGGTGGAGCAGTTGTCGGATACTCGGGAGGAAGCATCACCTAGGCAGCAAAGAACATAAATATTGATGATACAGATGGACGTACACAAAATCTACAGCACAGAAACCGGACATTGGGTCCAACTGGTCAACGTTGATCAGTCCAAACCTCATCTCACCCTATCAGCATGTTCTGTTTCAATCTCCCTCAAGCTTATCCAAGAGTGTTTGAGAAGGTTGAGAGGGGGATTTGATGGACATGTTCAGACTTGTGAGGAATCTGGATGGAGTCAGTAAGGAGGGGCTGCTCCCATTGCTGGAGGCGGGGAGGGGGATCAGGAACCAGGAGATACCATCGGCTTGGGTTGATTGGCAGGCAAGCGATGGGCAGCATCAGGAAGAGCTTTTCCAATGCAGCAAGTGGTTCTGATCTGGGATAAACAGTCTGAGAACGTGGTGGAGGCAGATTCAATCTTGGTTATTAAAGGAGAATTGTATAATTATCCGAAGAGGAAAAAGTTGCAGGGCTGTAGAGAAGAGGCTGGTGACTGACACTAGGTTGATTACTCTTGCAGAGGGCTGGATGGACCGAATGGTCTTATGGTCTCCTTTTGTGCCATCTCTTTCCACCAACCTCAAACATCTCAGTTGGCAGCGAGTTCAAATTCTTTTGACAACACCTTGCGGGTTTATACAGATTTTAAATTTTTTGAAGTCATTCTCCTGTATAAATCCTTACTTCAACATCAGAAACATTCGTAACTAAAGATTTTCAACAGCCCCTGAACAACTTCACAAATACGCAGCCAACCAAACATTTACTGACCAAGACCCATTCACCCATCATGCAATGTATTCACTGACCCACACTGGCTCTCTGTCCACCAACACCTCAATTTCACAATCTCTCCACAGCTCTGCCCCTCCCTACCCTCTGCGATCTCTTCCAGCTTTATCAATTTCTGCAATCTCTTCCAATTCTGGAATCATACACATTCCCTATTTTAATTGCCCCAGCAACGGTGCCCTGGAACCCAACCTCTGGAATTTCCTCCCTAAACTTCTCCACTTTTATGGAGTTTAATCTGGACAAATGCCAAGTGTTGCATTTTGGAGTGAATTAGGAACTTTAACATGCAGAGGGATCTGGGCGTGCAGGTCCCCAGTTCCCTATAAGTGCCAATACAGATGGCCAAGGTGATTAAGAAGACATATGGCATGCTTGCCTTCATCAGCCGGGACACTGAGTGCAAGAGTTGGGGAATCATGTTGCAGTTATATAAAACCTTGGTTAGGCTGTATTTGGAGAATTGCGTGCAGTTCCGGTCACCACACTACTAAAAGGATGTGGAAGCTTTGAAGAGAGTGCAAAGAAGGTTCACCAGGATGTTGCCTGGTCTCGAGGGTGTTGGCTATGAAGAGAGATTGAATAAACCAGGATTGTTTTCACTGGAAAGACGGAGGCTGAGGGGAGACCGGATAGAGGTCTGCAATATTATGAGGCGCACAGACAGGGTGGATAGTCAGAGGGTGAAGTATCAATTACAAGGGGGTACAGATTCAACATGAGGGAGGGAAAGTTTAAGGGAAGTGTGTGGCGGAAGTTTCTCACGCAGTGAAGGGTGGGTGCCTGGAACGCGCTGCCAGAGGAGGTGGCGGAAGCAGGCACATTAGCAACAGTTAAGAGGCATCTGGATGGGTACATGAATAGGGAGAGAACAGAGGGGTACAGACTGAGCAAGAGGAGAAAGCTTTATCTTTAGGGCATCTTGAACAGCACGGGCTTGGAGGGTTGAAGGGCCTGTCCCTGTGCTGTACTGTTCTTTGTTCTTTGTACTTCTCTTTCCTCCACTCAGATGCTCTGTAAAAACCTACCTCAGTGACTACACTTTCGGTCATTGAGCTTGACATTTCCTTATGTGGTTCAGTATCAAACATCATGTCATCATTCCTCCTGTGAAGCATCTTTGGATGTATTTTAACTATGTTAAAAGGTGCTACATAAATGCAGGTGTTGTAACAAGAACATAAGAAATCAGTACAGGAGGGCTATAGAGGCTGGCTCAGTAAGTATGTTCAAGGCTGATATAGACAGATTTTTAATCAGGGAGCAAATCAAAAGGAATGATGATAAGGCAGAAAAGTGAAATTGAAGATTATCACATCAGATCATGATATCATTGAGTAGCAGGGAAGACCGGATGGGCTGAATGGCCCACTTTTGTTCATATGTCTTATGGTCGCATGAAGTAGACCACATGGCTGATCTTAGATTTTAACTCCATTTTCCTGCCCACTTCCCTATCTCTCAATGCCTGGAGACTCTGTCTAACCCAGCCTTAAATGTGCCCCATGATTTAATATTGACAACCAACTCAGTGTGTGCGCAGTGTCTGGTGTGGGGATACTGTGCCTTTAAGAGATGTATTTGGATTATATTTCTTGTGTAGGATCTGGTTCAGCAGTTTGTTTCATTATCAATGCCATTTTGTCTGTGTCTGGCAGCCCCTGTTGTTACTGCAGCTGCATAATTGGTCCTAGTTGCTACAATGTTTGTTTTAACTGTTATGGTTCAGCTCAGAAACTCCAATGTGTTTTATGGAGCCTGCCTGAACCATACTTTTTGCATCTTGAATTTGGCTAGGATAAGCGTGAGGTGCTTCACTTCCGGTATAATTCAAATGACCCACTAGGGAGTTTTTATCAAATAAAGTTTACTTAAGGCTACAGTTAATATGTATAGTAAGAAAATTAGCAAGGACTCTCATCACCTACAAACAAGAAAAAAACAATGACAATAATGTATAACCCTTTACCTATATATGAGATGTTCCAGAGAAAGTCAAAATCCAATAAGCAAAAGTCTTTAAACAGATTTATCACTGCACAGCCTAAACTACGACTTTAAATTAAGGGGGGGTAGTTATAGGACTGATGTCAGGGGTAGGTTCTTTACCCAGAGGGTGGTGAGGGACTGGAATGCCCTGCCAGCTGCAGTTGTAAATGCACCTAGTTTGGGGGCGTTTAAGAGATCTGTGGATAGGTTTATGGACGAAAAGGGATTGGTTTAGGTTAGTGGGTCATTGTTTTGTAACTGGTCGGCGCAACATCGTGGGCCGAAGGGCCTGTTCTGCGCTGTAATGTTCTATGTTCTATGTAAAGCTCACATGATATTGCAATCCAGTCCCCTCCATTGAATGCTGATTTCAAATGATCTTGAAATCTCACTGCAGCTGGTAGTCTTCAGTTCCCAAAAACATCAGAACATACATCCTTTACTGCAACAAGCCCTCCTTTCAGCTACCTGGTAAAACTTGCAAAATAAAAAGCTTATTTCTAGGACTGCCTCTCACACTGCAGCGAAAACCAAACTAAAAACAGCACTTGACACCTGAGTTGCACAGAGCTTTTTTTTCTCCTCCCACCAATGGCCAAGACTGTGAGCTGAGAAACACTGACTGTGAGAGCCGCAGCGATCATGATTTAAAAAAAAAAGAATCTCTTAAAGGGACACTAACATCACACAATCTGGCTTAATGCTGTTCTATTATTTTACTGTTTTCCCCTGGGGTTTTGCAGAGTAGGGCTTGCTTCAGTTGATTCACAGTAACATCAGCGACTAGGCTCACAGAGATAAATCTAGCTCAGTTGCTTTTGGGAGCTGTAGCATGAAGAAATAGCTCTAAGGCTGCAGAAGGGATCTCTCAGGAACTAGGTTTATTTCTCTGAAGTTCTGTTGTTTCAGGTTATATCTTTCTCTGGAAACTGCTGCATGGGAGTCAGAAAGCTTTGTCAGTTGTTCAGAATGAAAGTTGGTCATGTTTAAGTATTTTAATCGGTAAAAGTTGTGCTAATTATTCTTGTTATATTCTAACTGATATTCTATATTAAATAAAATTGGTCTTAATAAATGGGGTGGAATTCTGGCACAGTGGTTAGCACTGCTGCCTCATAGTGCCACGTATCTGGGTTCAATTCCCATCTTGAGTCACTGTCTGTGCAGAACTTGCACATTTGCGATTTTTCTGATCGATAAGGGAATTAAGGGTTATGGGGAGAAAGCAGGTAAGTGGAACTGATCCACTTCAGATCAGCCATGTTCTTACTGAATGGCAGGGCAGGTTCGAAGGGCTAGATGGCCTACTCCTGCTCTTATTTCTTATGTTCTTATGCACATTCTCCCCATGTCTGCATGGGTTTCCACCAGGTGCTCTGGTTTCCTCCCACAGTCCAAAGATGTGCGGGTCAGACTGATTGGCCATGCTAAATCCTCCTTAGTTTTGGGGACATTAACAGGGCAAATATGTGGGGTTATGGGGATAGGGTAGGATTGTTGTCAGTGTAGCCTTGATGGTCTGAATGGCCTCCTTCTGTACTGTAGGGATTCTATGAACACTTCTGAGTAGGTCACGGAATCATACTTGGGGAGAAATGTCTTATGCTCACGTGAATGCCAATATCAAGGCTAACTGCATGACATACCTTGGAGTTTCTGATCTGGTCCCTAACACTGGTACACACGGGAGTTTAGCCTCAGCTTTGCAAGGATGGAGAAGCAAAGGCAGGATTTTGAGCAAGTGCCGTACCTGTAAACAAATCGTCCATTTCGGGTGATCCAATTCATCCACAATCCTGATACAAAATATTCTGGAAGCCTCATCAACGACACACCATTCATCCTCATAGATCGATGACAGAGCTTCTATCTCATCTATCTGATTGGAAAGAGAGAATTGCACTGTGAACACATACAAACCGGCTTAAACTTCATTTATTTTTCAACTACGGCTTACAAAATGAACTTTGAACTGTCTCACCAAACTTTCTGCCAACACAAACCATGGCAGCACACTGGCACAATGCTGCCTACACAGTAAAAAGTCTGACAACACCAGGTTTTAGTCCAACCGATTTATTTGATAATATTCTCACAAGCAAGCAAGCTTTCGGGGTTAGCCCCTTCGTCAGGTGAATGGAGAGTTCTGGCCTCAGACAGAGCATATAAAGCACAGACAGTTTAGAGATTACTGATTAGGATGCGAATCCTTACACCTAACCTGCTGTTCAAGTCTTAAAGTGGCTGATAATGTGAGTGGAAGGAGCACTGATCACAGTTTAAAGAGATGTGTATTGTCTCCAGACAGCACAGTAAGTGAGGTTTTGCAAACCCAGGCAAGTCACGGGGGTTACAGATAGTGCGACATGAACCCAAGATCCCTGTTGAGATCGTTCTCATGTGTGCGGAACTTGGCTATCAGTCTCTGTTCAGCGACTCTGCGCTGTCGTGTGTCATGAAGGCCGCCTTGGAGAATGCTTACCCGAAGGTCAGAGGCTGAATGCCCGTGACCGCTGAAGTGTTCGCCAACACTGCCTCACAGTGCCAGGGACCTGGGTTCAATTCTAGCCTCGGGTCACTGTATATATATATGTGTGTGTGTGTGTGTGTGTGTGTGTGTGTGTGTGTGTGTGTGTGTGTGTGTGTGTGTGTGTGTGTGGAGTTTGCACATCTTTTCCGTGTCTGTGTGGGTTTCATCCGGACACTCCAGCTTCCTCCACACTCCAAAGATGTATGGGTTGGATGGATTAGCCATGCTGAATTGCCCCTTAGTGTCAGGTGGACGAGCTAATGTAAATATTTGGGATTATGGGGACAGGGCCTGGGTGGAATGGCTGTCGGTGCTGGCTCAATGGGCCAAATGGCCCCTTTCTGCACTGAAGAGATTCTATGATATTCAGACCAACGATACAGCCTCCAGATTTGACAGCAGTTAGGTCCATGAATGTTTAGGCTCTGAAATTATTTTGAGCACAAAGTTGCCAGGAGTATGAGCGGGATGGAGAGGGACAATGGGCTTCTGGGAACCTCAGTGAGCAACAGAACCAACAGTCTACCTCTTAACCAATGAGATTTCCAGATCGAGAATGAAACACAGGAACCAAGGAAAAAAGGAATTGAGAGAATAACAGACAAATCAGAAACCGTAATAAGGAGAGGAAAAAAAGAGGGAAAATAAACTGAAAAAAAATTACTTAAAAATTAGAATTATGATTCAGCATTTTGAAAATCTCCCACAATTCACTAACTGACAGAATGAGTCTCCACATTTGTTTTCTGGGCCAGAAAGGTTGGTTGATGATGAGTCACAAAAACACAACATTAAAACAGTACGTATACTTTAAGGACCAGACATAACTTTCTGTGACCAGTTTAAAGGATTTGATTTGATTTATTATTGTCACGTGTATTAGTATACAGTGAAAAGTATTGTTTCTTGCATGCTATACAAAGCATACCGTTCATAGAGAAGGTACAGAGAGCGTGCAGAACGTAGTCATAGCTAGGCTGTAGAGAAAGATCAACTTAATGTGAGGTAGGTCCATTCAAAAGTCTGACAGCAGCAGGGAAGAAGCTGTTCTTGAGTCGGTTGGTACGTGACCTCAGACTTTTGTATCTTTTTCATAAGAACATAAGAACATAAGAACATAAGAAATAGGAGCAGGAGTAGGCCATCTGGCCCTTCGAGCCTGCCCCGCCATTCAATAAGATCATGGCTGATCTGTCGTGACTCAGCTCCACCTTCCCGCCCTCTCCCCATAACCTTTAATCCCTTCTCTTATCAAAAACCCATCAACCCGTTTCTTAAAAATATTTAGCGAGGCAGCCTCCACCACTTCAACGGGCAGAGAATTCCAGAGATTCACCACCCTTTGAGTGAAGAAGTTCCTCCTCAACTCTGTTCTAAACCGCCCCCCCTTTATCTTGAGGCTGTGCCCCCTAGTCCTACTGTCTTTTTTGAGCGGGAACAGTCTCTCCACCTCTATCCTATCCATCCCATTCATCATCTTATACGTCTCAATGAGATCTCCCCTCATTCTTCTAAAGTCTAACGTGTACAAGCCTAGTTTATTCAGCCTCTCCTCATAGCTCAATCCCCTCAACTCCGGTATCAGCCGAGTAAACCTCCTCTGCACTCCCTCCAGGGCCAAAACATCCTTGCGCAGGTGCGGCGCCCAAAACTGCACACAGTACTCCAGCTGCGGCCTCACCAATGCCCTATACAGCTGCAGCAAGACCTCCCTACTTTTATATTCAATCCCCTTCGCTATGAAGGCCAGCATCCCATTCGCCTTCCTGACCACCTGCTGCACCTGCAAGCTGGGTTTTTGCGACTCATGCACAAGGACCCCGAGGTCCCTCTGCACCGTCGCCTGCTGCAGTTTTTCGCCACGTAAGTAATAGTCCTTCCTACCATTCCTCCTACCAAAGTGGACCACCTCACACTTGCCAACATTAAATTCCATTTGCCATTTCCTGGCCCATTTGCCTAGCCTATCTAGATCCTTCTGCAGACTCTCCACACCCTCCGCACAATTTGCCTTTCCCCCAATCTTGGTGTCATCAGCAAATTTCGACACCCTGCACTCGGTTCCCTCCTCCAGATCATCTATATAAATGGTAAATAGCTGAGGCCCCAGCACCGACCCCTGGGGCACCCCACTAGTCACCAACCGCCAATCCGAATAGCATCCATTGACCCCCACTCTCTGCCTCCTATTTGACAACCAATCCTCTATCCACGCTAACACCCTACCCCCAACTCCATGTCCCCTGACCTTCTGCAATAACCTCTTGTGAGGTACCTTGTCAAACGCCTTCTGAAAATCCAGAAAGACCACATCCACCGGCTCTCCTCCATCCACTGCCCTAGACACATCCTCATAGAACTCCAGTAAATTTGTCAGACACGACTTCCCTTTAATGAAACCGTGTTGCGTCCGCCCTATCAAGCAATTCCCCTCCCGACGGTAGAAGGTGGAAGAGAGAATGTCCGGGGTGCGTGGGGTCCTTAATTATGCCGGCTGCTTTGCCAAGGCAGCGGGAAGTGTAGACAGAGTCAATGGATGGGAGGCAGGTTTGCGTGATGGATTGGGCTACATTCACGACCTTTTGCAGTTCCTTGCGATCTTGGGCAGAGCAGGATCCCAGACCAAGCTGTGATACAACCAGAAAGAATGCTTTCTATGGTGCATTTGTAAAAGTCAATGAGAATCGGAGCTGGCAAATCAAAGGACAATTAAGATTGCAATGATTGAATTTGATGAAGTCAGGATATTTTTCTTCATCACGAATTGAGATGATTTGTGTCTGAATAAACATCAATCACTGCCTGTTTTTGTTTCAGCAAATTCAGGGCTCTCGGGTTTTATGACTTCACGAACATCCTGTTGAAAATCTCCGATCACATTCAAACTCCCACCCTGCCTTCACATTGGTGACCAGCACAGCCTTACAGGTTAGACAGGGTTCCATTCAGCTTATGTCACAGACACAGTATTAACTTTCTCAGTGCCAAACATCTCCATTCACCTCTCCATTCACCTGACGAAGAGGCTGCCCCCTCGAAAGCTTGCTTGCTTGTGAGAATATTATTAAATAAATCGGTTGGACTAAAACCTGGTGTTGTCAGACTTTTTACTTTAATCAGAATGAATACAGGTCAAACTCACAGCAAAGAAAGATCGGCAAACACTCCAAAACAGTGCTGAGGGAGCGCCGCACTGTCAGAGGGTCGGCGCTGAGGGAGTGCCACACTCACTGAGATACTGTCTTTAAATACAATGTTAATATCCCTTTCCAGTGAATATAAAAGTTCTTCCATCCAGTATTGTGAAGAACTGCAAATGAGTTATCCCTGTTGTCTGATTCAAAGTTATCCTTCAGTCCACAGACTGGAAATCTTACAACCTTTAAAACATATCTGGATGAGGACTTAAAACATCGTATCATTCAAGGATCTGGGACAAATGCTGGAAAATTGGATTAGCGCACTTAATCAAAGATTCCCTACAGTGTAACAGGAGGTCACTCAGCCCATCGAGCCGAAACCAATAACAATCCTAACCAGACCCTATCCCCTAATCTCACATATTTACCCTATTAGTCCCCCTTACACCAAGGGGCAATTTATCATGGCCAATCCACACAACCTGCACACCTTTGGAGTGTGGGAGGAAACCGGAGCGCCCGGAGGAAACCCCACGCAGACACAGAAACAGTGTGCAACCTCCGTACAGTCATCCAAGACCAGAATTGAACCCAGATCCCTGGCGCGGTGAGGCAGCAGTACTGACCCACAGTGCCTCCCATGTGGTGGTTCTTGCTGGTACAGACTCGATGGGCTGAAGGGCCCTTTTCTGCACTGTGTGACTCTGACACCACTGACATGGGCTATCCAGCCAACATCACACTGCTGTCTGCGGGGGGGGGAAATTAGCTGCCACATTTCCTATGCCATTCAGAGTGCCTGTGAACAGCCCAGGGGATGTGAAAGGCGCTACAGAAATGTAAGTCTTTTCCCTTTGCGATCCCTGTACCCAGTTGGTCTGCCAGTGTGAATTACTCACTTGTTTCTGAAGGTTTTCCTCCTCAGCCATTCATTCATTCATTGGTCTGGGTGTTGCACTGGGACACTCAGCTGCTTTCTGCTACAATGTCCCAGCTGGGCCTCTGCCTGTCGCCACTGCGCATGTGCGGGCACTGGCCCCGCCCTCCCGCTCAGCGGGTAGACCCTATTCACGACGCGTCATAGGTCACGACCCTAGCGGCTGACAACTTCCGGTTGCAGAGTGACCCCGCCTCCTGTCAGCTGAGTGTGAGCCAGGGCAGTGCTGATTATACAGGGGGAACTGAGAAACCAGCCCCAATCACTCTCACTCATCAATAATCATTCATAATGGCCCTTACTGTGAATTTTTATCTGCTGTTTGATTTAGATCAAACATTTATGCAAAGTAAAAGCAAGGATGCTGGAAATGCTCATCAGGACTGTGAAGAGGAACTATTTTGAATTGAATATGACTTCTTTCGAACTCTGAATAAACCATGCTGTGGTGGTATTGTCACTAGACTAGTCATCCAGGGAGCTGGCGGTCCCAGGTTCAAATCCCACCACAGCAGAAATTTGAATGAAATAAAAATCTGTGCAAATCCTAACTGCTTCCGGACGGACTAGTTGTGGTGTATCAAAGTTACCTTCTGGTTGGAACTCAATTTTCTGATTAAAAGCAGAACCAATTTAATCCATTAGAGGGCAGCAATCATCTTTGATGCTTGGTAAGAAAAAAATACTCTTCTTTGATTTGCTTTATTATTGTCAATTTATTAGTTTACAGAGAAAAGTATTGTTTCTTGCACACTAGACAGACGAAGCATACCGTTAATGGAGAAAGAAAGGAGAGAATGCAGAATGTAGTGTTACAGTCATAGCTAGGGTGTAGAGAAAGGTCAACTTAATGCAAGGTAGGTCCATTCAAAAGTCTGACAGCAGCAGGGACGAAACTGCTCTTGAGTCAGTTGGCAAGTGACCTCAGACTTTTGAAAATTTTTCTGAAGGGAGAAGGTGAAAGAGAGAATGTCTGGGGTGAGTGGCACCCTTAATTATGCTGGCGGCACGGCAGCACAGTGGGTTAGCACTGCTGCTTCACAGCTCCAGGGTCCTGGGTTTGATTCCCAGCTTGGGCCACTGTCTGTGTGAAGTTTGCACATTCTCCTTGTTTCTGTGTGGGTTTCCTCCGGGTGCTCCAGTTTCCTCCCACAGTCCAAAGATGTGCAGGTTAGGTTGATTGGCCATGCTAAAAACAAATTGCCCTGAGAGGTGTAGGTTAGAGGGATTAGTGTGTAAATATGTAGAGATGTGGGGGTAGGGTCTGGGTGGGATTGTGGTTGGAGCAGACTCGATGGGCCGAATAGCATCTTTCTGTACTGTACGGTTTCAATGATTTCTATATTTCTGGTTTGAAGGTATCATATTAGGGGCTTCATATGATAGACGCTGGGAGATTGTTTCCACTGGTCAGGGAATCTAAAACATGGGGACACAGTCTCAGGACAAGGGGCTGACCATTTGGGACTGAGATGAGGAGAAATGACTTTTGAGTCTTTGGAATTTTGGACCCCAGAGGGTTGTGGAAGCTCCATTGTTGAACCTACTTTAGGCTGGGATAGACGGATATTTGGTCTCTCAGGAAATTGAGAGATGTGGGGAGCCGGTGGGAAAATGGAGTTGAAGCCTGAGATCAACCATGGTCATGTTGAATGGGGCAGCAGCTATGATAGGCTGAGTGGTCTACTCCTGTTTCTTGTGCTCTTGAGTTCCATCAATCTTAGGTCCAAATTGGATGACCTCATCTTTACCTGCAACAGGACATATTTGCCAGATTGTTGTCCACTCACTTTTAATCTGTCAATATTTCTTTGCAATGTTCTACTTCCATCTACAAAACTGACAATGCCACATATCTCCCTGTCTTCAGCAAATTTGCATACATGTGGTTTCCAATCACATTATCCGAGTCATTAATAAATGTAGTGAACAGTCGAGGCCCCTGCACAGTTCCTTGCGGAACACCACCAGTCACAGCCCATCAATTACAGATGGCAGATGGACTTCAACGCGGATAAATGTGTAGTCGTCCATTTTGGCAGAACCAACGGGATGAACGAGTACACTATCAAGGGCAGAAGTCTGAGTAGTGTTGAAGAGCAGAAGGATCTCGGGGTCCGGGTCTACGGGACTCTTAAATCGGCCTCGCAGGTGGAGGAGGTGGTCAAGAAGGCGTATGGTGTACTGGCCTTCATTAATCGAGGGATTGAGTTTAGGAGTCGGGAGGTAATGCTGCAACTTTATAAGACCCTTGTCAGGCCTCATTTAGAGTATTGTGCGCAGTTCTGGTCGCCTCACTATAGGAAAGATGTAGAAGCTATTGAGAGGGTACAGAGGAGATTTACAAGGATGTTGCCTGGACTGGGAGGCATGCCTTATGAAGTTACGTTGAGGGAGCTGGAACTCTTTTCCCTGGAGAGACAAAGGTTGAGAGGCGACCTGATAGAAGTTTACAAAATGTTGAGAGGAATAGATAGGGTGGACTCTCAGAGGCTATTTCCCCAGGTTGAAATGGTTGCTACGAGAGGACACAGATTTAAGGTGCAGGGAGGGAAGTTCAGAAGTGATGTTAGGGGTAAGTTTTTCACTCAGAGGGTGGTGAGTGAATGGAATTGGCTGCCGTCAGTGGTGGTGGAGGCGAACTCGCTGGGGTCTTTTAAAAGACTTCTGGATGAGTATATGGGGTTTAATGAGATTGAGGGTTATAGATAGGTCTGTAGGTTGGTAGGTGTTGATGTGATTGGCGCAACTCGTGGGCCGAAGGGCCTGTTTGTGCTGTAGTGTTCTATGTTCTATGTTCTATCTGACTGTTTCTTCATTTTCACTGCCATCATTATTACCAAACACTGTTAATACAAAGGATCAAAGACTGGAGCATATAATTCAGGCTAACTCACTGTACCAGTATTGAGGGAGTACTGCACTGTCAGACACGCTGTCTTCTGAGTGAGACATTTAGATCCCCTGGAAAGGGCAGAAGATAGTAAAAAGTCTGACAACACCAGGTTTTAGTCCAACCGATTTATTTGATAGTAAACTCACAAGCTTTCGAGGTTTCCCTCGAAACCCCAAAAGCTTGTGAATTTACTATCAAATAAATCGGTTGGACTAAAACCTGGTGTTGTCAGACTTTTTACTGTGTTTACCCCAGTCCAACGCCGGCACATCCACATCAGGGCAGAAGATCCCAGGGCACTATTCTGCAGAAGAGAAGAGGGTGTCCTCCTCAGTGTCCTGGCTAACATTTATCCTTCAACCTGCAACAGAAAAATAGATAATCTCATCATTATCACATTGCTGCTTGTGGGATCTTGCTATGTGCAAATTTGCTGCTGAATTGCCTTCATTACAATATTGTCTACATTTCGAAAGTGCTTCAAAAGCGTATGAGGTCATGAAAAGTGTGGAGGAAATGCCAGATTTTCTTAAACCGCACACCTACATTCAAGAGATCCTTTATCAGTTGCAGCAAGACTACATACTGGACTATTGGGCAGTATGGTGGCACAGAGGTTAACCCTGCTGCCTCACAACGCCAGGGCTTGGGTTCCATTCCTAGCTTGGGTCACTGTCTATGCAGAGTCTGCACCTTCTCTCCATGTCTGCGTGGGTTTCCTCTGGGTGCTCTAGTTTCCTCCCACAGTCCAGAAGATGTGCTAGTTAAGAGCACTGACCATGATAAATTCTCCTTCAGTATACCTGAACAGGTGCCTGAGTGTGGCAATTCAGGGATTTTCACAATAATTTTATTGCAGTGTTAATGTCAACCTACTTGTGATACTAATAAGTAAACTTTAAAACATTCAGCCTTGGGCTGGTAAGGAGTAAGTAACATTCATGCCACAGGTAAGGATCATTTCCAATAAATCTAACAAACACCCCGTGACAATCAATGGTGTAACCATCACTGAATCCCCCACTATCAACACTCCGGATGTTACCAATGACCAGAAACTGAACTGGACCAGCCACGTAAATACTGTGGCTCCCAGAGCAGGTCAGTGACTAGGAATCCTGTGGCAAGTAACTCACCTCCTGACTCCCTAAAACCTGTCCACAAGTAACAAGGCACAAATCAGCAGTGTGATGGAATACTCTTCACCTGCCTGGATGGGTGCAGCTCCAACAACACTCAAGAAGCTCAACACCATCCAGGGCAAAGCAGCCCCACTTGATTGGTATGCCATTGATCATAAAAAGATAAAGTAGCCTTAGTCCCAGATGACCATGGGCTGCTCTCCCCCTTGGTGGTGATGTAACCTGAGGATCACCATACCTCAGGCGAGGACAAGATTGAGAAGGAGGGGCATTCCTGAATAATCTCAGCCAGTGCAGGAATAGAACCCATGCTCCTGGTGCCACTTTGCATCACTACCCAGCTGTCTAACCAACTTGAGCTAAACCAACCTCACCATCGACCATATTGAACACTCACTCCCTCCATCACCAGTGCACAGTGACAACTGTGTGTACCATCTACAAGATCAATGAACCCCCTCATTGTAGGTTCTCATCAACTCATCAATTCAGCAGTTGATGCAGCAGCTCATCAAGCCTCCTTCGACAACATCTTCCAAAGATATGACTTGTACCATCTAGAAGGACAAGGGAACTGATAAACAGGAACATTTTCCTCCCAGTCATACACCACCCTGTGAATCAATTTTTAAAAATACATTTTATGGGGTCTGGGTGTCACTGGCTAGGCCAGCATTTATTGCCCATCCCTAATTGTCCCTGAGAAGCTGCTGATTCAATCGTTGTAGTTTGTGTGGTGTAGGTACACCCACAGTGCTGTTAGGGAGGGAATTCCAAGGTTTTCATCCAGGGACTGTGAGGGAATGGTAATATATTTCCATGGCAGGATAGTGAGTGGCTTGGAGGGGAACCTCCTCATGGTGGTGTTCCCAGGTGACTGCTGCTCTTGTCCTAGGTAGTAGAGGTCTTAGATTTGGGAGGTGCTGTCCAAGGAGACTTGGTGAGTTGCTTATTCGTGATTTATTAGTGGTGAAGGGGGGGGGGGCTTCAAGCAGGCTGCTTTATTCTGGATGGCATTGGTCTTCTTGAGTGTTGTTGGATCTGTACTAAGTGTGGGTTGTAGTGTAGTGTTTTCTTCCAAGTCTCTTTGGCTTTAGACAATACATCTCAAAAAACTGTATTTCAATAAAACCTGGTACACAGACTGAGTATGACCCGAGGAAGAATTGATTCGTTTTTTGGTGAAGATATAGATCAGGATTTTCTTAAAGCATTGGTTAACAGTGGGAGGTTGTTAGCCAATGACATTTGTTTTAAGAATCTTGTTCAGAGTGTTAGAACATTACAGCGCAGTACAGGCCCTTCGGCCCTCGATGTTGCACCGACCAGTAGAACCAATCTAATGACCCTCTAACCTAAACTATTCCAATCTTATCCATGTGCCTATCCACTGACCATTTGAACGCCCTTAAAGTTGGCGAGTCCACAACTGCTGCAGGCAGGGCATTCCATGCCCTTACTACCCTCTGAGTAAAGAACCTACCTCTGACATCCGTCCTATAATTACCACCCCTTAATTTAAAGCTATGTCCCCTGGTGTTATGATGTGGGTATGCCGGCGTTGGACTGGCGTAAACACAGTAAAAAGTCTGACAACACCAGGTTTTAGTCCAACCTATTTATTTGATAATGTACTCACAAGCTTTCGAGGGGACTGCCTCTTCGTCAGGTGAAGACTGACCTGACGAAGAGGCAGTCCCCTCGAAAGCTTGTGAGTACATTATCAAATAAATAGGTTGGACTAAACCCTCGTGTTAGCCATGGAAGGGAGAGTGTCTGGGGGTGCGTGGGGTCCTTAATTACACTGGCTGCTTTACTCGAGGCAGCGGGAAGTGCAGACAGAGTCAATGAATGGGAGGTTGGCTTTTGTGAATTGCCGCGTGGGTAGAATTTGTAACAGCTGTCAAAACGTGAGCAGAGTTTTCAGAGCAATTGTGTCAGCGCCAGGTTTAAAAGAAGGCCTGGTGTAGACAGCGGGCAGCGTCTGAGTGGGCAGTGGAGTGAGTGGGAAGCAGAGTGAGCTAATAGGGCTTAATATCAAAAAGGGCTGGAAGGAAAAAAGGACAGGTGAGTTCGTTTGAAAAACAAGGAAAAAAAAACAAAAAAAATTTTTTTTCAAAACTACTACAGTGAATAATGGAGGGGCATGTGATGTGTGGTTTCTGTATGATGTGGGAACTGGTGGACCCCAGGATCCATCCCAGTGACCATGTCTGCAGTAAGTGCAGGTTGCTGGAGGAGCTCCAGCTCAGGGTAAATGAGCTGGCCTCTCCAACGCCGGCATACCCACATCTCTGAGCTACAGACATTGAGGCTCATCAGGGGGAGAGAGGGTGCCATTGTCAATGGGGTGCAAGTGACATCCACCCCCCCTAGACTGGCTAACTCTAAGGGTCAGGGACAAGAGGGGGCTGCTGGGAGGAGGAAGGGGGGTGAGGAGCGGAGGCCTCAGCCTCTTAATCTGCATAACAGGTTTGAGGTTCTTGCTTCCAGTCTGGAAGAGAACGAGGCAGGTGAGGTTGGTGAGCAAACTGCACACGGTACAGTGCTGCAGCAGGACATAGGCAAAGAGAAGGGGAAAAGGAACGTAGTAGTGATTGGGGATAGGGGGGTGAAGGGTATTGACACTGTCCTTTGTCACAATGACAAAGTACACAGAAGGGTGTGTTGTCTGCCTGGTGCTCGGGTACGGGATGTCGCAGCTGGGCTGCAGAGGAACCTGGAGTGGGAGGGTGAGAATCCGGTCATTGTGGTACATGTGGGTGCCGGCGACGTAAGCAAAATGCAGACTGAAGATCTGGGAAGGGAGTATGAAAAGCTGGGAATGGAATTAAAAAGTAGAACCGACAAGGTGGTTATCTCTGGGCTACTGCCTGAACCGAGTGCAGACGGGCGTAGGGTTGACAGGATAAAGGAAGTGAATGGGTGGCTCGGGGATTGGTGTGGGAGGAATGGGTTTGAATTTATGGGGCATTGGCACCAGTATTGGGGTAGGTGGGACCTGTTCGGGCGGGATGGGGTTGGTCTGAATCATGCTGGGACCAGAGTGCTGGCGAATCGAGTAAAGAGGACTGTAGACAGGGCTTTAAACTAATTGGGGGGGGGGGGGGGTGCGAGGGTAGGTGATGTTACGAGGTCTAAAGTTAAGGAGAGGGTATAGGTAAGGGAAGAGGCAAAGGATGTCCCAATAATAGAGGGAGTAGGGGGCGTGAGTATGGTTGGTGGCGTTACGGCAAATAGGGTCCAGGTGAAGGCTGGGATGAAGGCGCTTTATCTGAATGCACGAAGCATTCGGAATAAAGTGGATGAGTTGGTGGTGCAGATCGACACAAATGGATACGATCTGGTGGCCATTACAGAGACGTGGCTGCAGGGTGACAGAGACTGGGAGCTGAATGTACAGGGCTATCAAGTGTTTAGGAAGGATAGGCAGGAGGGAAAAGGGGGGGCTGTAGCTCTGCTGATTAAGGATAGCATCACGGTGGTAGCAAGGGATGATATTGGAGCCAAGGAGCAGAGAGTGGAATCGTTGTGGGTGGAGATTAGGAACAGCAAAGGGAGGAAGACGCTGGTGGGTGTCGTCTATAGGCCCCCGAATAATGATCTGGAGGTGGGGAGGGCTGTTAACGTGCAAATAAGTGTGGCGTGCAGGAATGGGACGGCCGTAGTTATGGGGGATTTCAATCTGCATATCGATTGGTCGACCCATGTTGGACGCGGTGGGCTCGAGGAGGAGTTCTTGGAATGCTGACGGGATAGTTTCCTCGAACAGTGTGTGTTGGAGCCGACGAGGGAGCGAGCTATCTTGGATCTGGTGCTATGTAATGAGGCGGGTAGAATTAGGGACCTTGTGGTGAAGGATCCTCTTGGGGAAAGTGATCATTGTATGGTGGAGTTTCTGGTGCAGATGGAGGAGGAGAAAGTGGGTTCCCGGACACGCGTCCTTTGTTTGAATAGAGGGGAGTACGGTAGGATGAGAGAAGAATTGGCGAATGTGGACTGGGGTAGCGCGTTGGAGGGAGGGTCTGTTGAGGAGCAGTGGAGGATCTTTAAGGAGATCTTTCTTGGTGCTCAGCGGAAATTTATTCCAATGGACAAAAAGGATAGTAGGAGGAGAGGTAATAAGCCGTGGATAACGGAGGAGGTGAAGGAAAGTGTTAAACTAAAAGCGGAGGAATTTAGAGTGGCTAAGAGTAGTGCGCGAGAAGAGGATTGGGGAGAGGTTTAAATGTCAACAAAGATTGACAAAGAAATTGATAAAGAAGGGTAGGAGAAACTATGAAGCTGGGCTAGTGCTTAATATAAAAAAGGATAGCAAGAGTTTTTATAAATATATAAAAAGGAAGAGGCTGGCTAGGGTAAATGTTGGTCCTTTAGAGGATGAGAAAGGGGACCTAGTGGTAGGGGATGGGGATATGGCTAAGGTATTGAATAACTTTTTTGTTTCTGTCTTCACGGAGGAGGACGTGAATAATTTGCCGGGTGTTAGCGATGGAAAGGTGGTAGGACTGGAGGGTCTTAATGACATTACTGTTACTAGAGAGGCGGTGCTCGACAGACTGGAGGGGCTGATTGTGGACAAGTCCCCAGGACCGGATGGAATGCATCCGAGGGGTCTGAAAGAAATGGTGGAGGTGATAGTGAATGCCTTGGTGGTTATTTTCCAGACGTCGCTGGATTCCGGGGAAGTGCCGGATGATTGGAAAACGGCTAATGTTACGCCGTTGTTTAAGAAGGGTGCCAGGCAAAAGGCGGGGAATTATAGGCCGGTTAGTTTAACGTCTGTGGGAGGTAAAATGTTAGAATCTGTCATTAAGGAGGAAATTGCGAGGCATCTTGAAGGGAATTGCTTGATAGAGCAGACGCAGCACGGTTTCATTAAAGGAAAGTCGTGTCTGACAAATTTACTAGAGTTCTATGAGGATGTGTCTAGGGCGGTGGATAGAGGAGAGCCGGTGGATGTGGTCTTTCTAGATTTTCAGAAGGCGTTTGACAAAGTACCTCACAAGAAGTTATTGCAGAAGGTCGAGGGACATGGAGTTGGGGGTAGGGTGTTAGCGTGGATAGAGGATTGGTTGTCAAATAGGAGGCAGAGAGTGGGGGTCAATGGGTGCTATTCGGATTGGCGGATGGTGACTAGTGGAGTGCCCCAGGGGTCGGTGCTGGGGCCTCAGCTATTTACCATTTATATTGATGATCTGTAGGAGGGAATCGAGTGTAGGGTGTCGAAATTTGCTGATGGCACCAAGATTGGGGGAACGGCAAATTGTGCGGAGGGTGTGGAGAGTCTACAGAAGGATCTAGATAGGCTGGGCGAATGGGCTAGGAAATGGCAAATGGAATTTAATGTTGGCAAGTGTGAGGTGGTCCACTTTGGTAGGAAGAATGGTAGGAAGGACTATTACTTACGGGGCGAAAAACTGCAGCAGGCGACGGTGCAGAGGGACCTCGGGGTCCTTGTGCATGAGTCGCAAAAACCCAGCTTGCAGGTGCATGAGTCGCAAAAACCCAGCTTGCAGGTGCAGCAGGTGGTCAGGAAGGCGAATGGGATGCTGGCCTTCATAGCGAGGGGGATTGAATATAAAAGTAGGGAGGTCTTGCTGCAGCTGTATAGGGCATTGGTGAGGCCGCAGCTGGAGTACTGTGTGCAGTTTTGGGCGCCGCACCTGCGCAAAGATATTTTGGTCTTGGAGGGAGTGCAGAGGAGGTTTACTAGGCTGATACCGGACTTGAGGGGGTTGAGATATGAGGAGAGGCTGAATAAACTGGGCTTGTACTCGTTAGAGTTTAGAAGAATGAGGGGAGATCTCATTGAGACGTATAAGATGATGAATGGGATGGATAGGATAGAGGTGGAAAGACTGTTCCCGCTCAAAAAAGACAATAGGACTAGGGGGCACAGCCTCAAGATAAAGGGGAGGCGGTTTAGAACAGAGTTGAGGAGAAACTTCTTCACTCAAAGGGTGGTGAATCTCTGGAATTCTCTGCCCGTTGAAATGGTGGAGGCTGCCTCGCTAAATATTTTTAAGACGCGAGTTGATGGGTTTTTGATAAGAGAAGGGATTAAGGGTTATGGGGAGAGGGCGGGAAGGTGGAACTGAGCAGCGACAGATCAGCCATGATCTTATTGAATGGTGGGGCAGGCTCGAAGGGCTAGATGGCCTACTCCTGCTCCTATTTCTTATGTTCTTATGTTGGATTTTCTTTCCCAATTCATTTATGGGATGTGGGCATCATTGCCTGGGCCAGTGTTTGTTGCTCATCCGTAGTTGCCCTGAACTGAGTGACTCGCTCAGCTATTTCAGAGAGCAGTTCAGAGTCAAACATGTCGTTGTGGGTTTGGAGTCACGTGTAGACCAGACTGGGTAAGGATGGCTGACTTTCTTCTATAAGGGACATTATCGAACCAGATGGGTTAGAACATAGAACATAGAACATAGAACATTACAGCACAAACAGGCCCTTCGGCCCTCGAGTTGCGCCGATCACATCAACCCCACCAATCTATAGACCTATCTATAACCCCCAATCCCATTAAACCCCATATACTCATCCAGAAGTCTTTTAAAAGACCCCAGCGAGTTCGCCTCCACCACCGATAACGGCAGCCGATTCCATTCACTCACCACCCTCTGAGTGAAAAACTTACCCCTAACATCACCTCTGTACTTCCCTCCCCGCACCTTAAATCTGTGTCCTCTTGTAGCGACCATTTCAACCCGGGGAAATAGCCTCTGAGAGTCCACTCTATCTATTCCTCTCAACATTTTATAAACTTCTATCAGGTCGCCTCTCAACCTTCGCCTCTCGAGGGAAAAGAGTCCCAGCTCCCTCAACCTATCTTCATAAGGCATGCCTCCCAGTCCAGGCAACATCCTTGTAAATCTCCTCTGCACCCTTTCAATAGCTTCTACGTCTTTCCTATAGTGAGGCGACCAGAACTGCGCACAGTACTCCAAATGAGGCCTGACAAGGGTCCTGTAAAGTTGCAGCATTACCTCCCAACTCCTAAACTCAATCCCTCGATTAATGAAGGCCAGTACACCATACGCCTTCTTGACCACCTCCTCCACCTGCGAGGCCGATTTAAGAGTCCTGTGGACCCGGACCCCGAGATCCTTCTGCTCTTCAACGCTACTAAGACTCCTGCCCTTGATAGTGTACTCGTTCATCCCGTTGGTTCTGCCGAAATGGACGACTACACATTTATCCGCCTTGAAGTCCATCTGCCACTTCTCCGCCCATTCCTGCATCCTATCTATGTCCTGCTGCAACTTTTGACATCCTTCCAGACCATCCACAACACCACCGACCTTCGTGTCATCAGCGAACTTGCTAACCCATCCCTCCACTTCCTCATCCAGGTCATTTATGAAAATGACAAACAGCAAGGGTCCCAGAACAGATCCCTGGGGCACCCCACTGGTGACTGACCTCCATTCCGAAAAAGACCCATCCACAACCACTCTCTGCCTTCTGCAGGCAAGCCAGTTCTGGATCCACAAGGCCAAAGGCCCTTGGTTCCCATGCCCTCTCACCTTCTCAAGAAGTCTTGCATGGGGGACCTTATCAAACGCCTTGCTGAAGTCCATGTACACTACGTCCACGGCACTTCCTTTGTCAATGTGTTCAGTCATATTATCGAAGAACTCAACTAGGTTCGTAAGGCACGACCTGCCCTTGACAAATCCATGCTGACTATTCCTGATCATAACAAACCTCTCCAAATGCTCGTAAATCTTGTCCCTCAGAAGCCTCTCCATCAGCTTACCAACCACTGAGGTCAGACTCACCGGGCGGTAATTTCCCGGGCTATCTCTGTTCCCTTTCTTGAAAATAGGGACTACATCCGCAATCCTCCAATCTTCCGGAACCTCTCCCGTCTCCATTGACGACGCAAAGATCATCGCCAGGGGCTCTGCAATCACTTCCCTCGCCTCCCACAGTATCCTGGGGTACATCCCATCTGGTCCCGGCGACTTCTCTATTTTGATAGAATTCAAAAGTTCTAACACATCCTCCTCCTTAATGTCCACGTACTCAATCTTTTCCATCTGCTGCAAGTCCATAGGAAGATCTCCCAGATCAGCTTCCACTGTGAATACTGAGGCAAAGTACTCATTAAGCACCTCCGCCATTTCTTCTGGTTCCACACAGACCTTTCCCCCTTCACCTTTTATAGGTCCTATCCTTTCCCTTCTCACCCTTTTACCTTTCACATATTTATAGAAGGCCTTGGGATTTTCCTTAATCTTACCCACCAAGGTCTTCTCATGACCCCTTCTGGCTCTCCTAATTTCCCTTTTAACCTCCTTTCTACAGTCCTTATACTCTTCAAGATCCTTAACCTCTCCTAGTTATTACAGCAATCATTTTATGGTCATTATTAGACCTTTTTTTTAAGAATTCCAGATTTTTATTGAATTCAAATTTTACCATCTGCCCTTATAGATTCAAAGCCAGGTCCCCAGAACAAATACTTTAGATGTGTCTTGACTAAGGAGGAAACTGTTGGCAGCACAGGTGGCACAGTGGTTAGCATTGGTGCCTCACAGCACTAGGGACCTGGGTTCAATTCCAGCCTCGGGTCACTGTCTGTGTGGAGTTTGCACGTGTCTGCGTGGGTTTCCTGCGGGGGCTCTGGTTTCCTCCCACAGTCTAAAAGATGTGCTGTTAGGTTAATTGACCTGAACAGGCACCGGAGTGTGGCGACTAGGGGATTTTCACAGTAACTTCCTTACTTGTGACTAATTAACAAAAAACCTTTCAGAAATATTAGGGGACAGAGGGTTTAGCCTGATGGAAGAACTGAAATTCTTATTAGTCAGGAAATTGTATTGTGGAAATTGCTAGGATTAAAACCCAATAAGTCCCCAGGGCCTGATGCTCTGCATCCCACAGTACTTGAGGAAGTGGCCCGAGGAATAGTGGATACATTGGTGATCATTATCCAGCATCCTATAGACACTGGGAGAGTTCCAGTGGATTGGAGGGTAGCTAAGATAATCCCACTTTTTAAAGAAGGAGGGAGAGAGAAAACTGGGAATTATAGACCAGTTAGCCTGACATCGGTGGTGCGGAAAATGCTGGAGTCAGTTAGTAAGGGTGAAATAACTGGGCATTTGGAAAGACATTGGTCCAAGTCAGCATGGATTCACTAAAGGGAAATCACGCTTGACAAATCTTCTGGAATTTTTTGAGAATGTGACCAGTAGAGTGAACAAGGGTGAACCAGTGAATGTTGTGTATCTGGACTTTCAAAAAACTTTGACAAGGTCCCACACAAGAGCTAAGTGAGAAGACTTTTAAAGCTCATGGTTTTGGGAGTAATATATTGACATGGATAGAGAACTGGTTGGGGATTGGAAGCAGAGAGTAGGAATAAATGGGTCCTTTTCAGAGAGGCAGCAGTGACTAGTGTGGTACCGCAGGGTTCAGTGCTGGGACCCCAGCTATTCACAATGTACATCAATGATTTGGACGAAGGAATTGAATGCGATATCTCCAAATTTGCAGACAATACTAAACCTCCGGGAAGAATTGCATAATGATAGTAATGTTGAGTCTAACATAGATATCTGTTATCTAGGTGTTGCAGGGTTGAGTGCATGGCCAGGGAGATGGCTTCTGCTGTAGATCTGTTGTGATGATTGGCAATTTGGGAGATTGGAATTGATTCGTGCCACGACTAACCTTTTGAAGCACTTCATAATAATGGTTGTCAGACCAGATGATAGTCATTAAAGCATGCTGCCAGGCTTTTCTTTGGTACTAGGACGATCGTCATGCCAGCTAATGGCATGTTGGCCCTCATAGCAAGTCCAATTGAGTTTAGGAGTAAAGATGTCTTGTTGCAGTTATACAGGGCCTTGGTGAGGCCACACCTTGAGTGTTGAGTGAAGTTTTGGTCTCCTAGCCTGTGGAAGGACCATTCTTCCTGTTGAGGGAGTCCAGTGAAGGTTCACCAGACTGATTCCTGGAATGGCAGGACTGACAAATGAAGAGAGGCTGGCTTGGCTGGGCTTGTACTCACTGAAATTGAGAAGAATGAGAGGGGATCTCATAGAAACATACAAAATCCTGATGGGACTGGACCGGCTAGATGCGGGAAGAATGTTCCCGATATTAGGGAAGTCCAGAACAAGGGGTCACAGTCTAAGAATAAGGGGTAAGCCATTCAGGATTTAGATGAGGAGGAACTTCTTCACTCAGAGAGTTGTGAACCTGTGGAATTCTCTATCACAGAAAGTGCTGGGGCCAGTTCATTCGATATGTTCAAGAGAGAGCTGGATGTGGCTAAAGAGATCAAGGGGTTTGGAGAGAAAGCGAGAGTGAGATACTGACAGTGTCTGATCAACCATGATCATATTGAATGGTGCTGCAGGCTCGAAAGGCCAAATGGCCTCCTCCTGCACCTTTTTTCTATGTTTCGATGTATCACCCTGGGTCTCTGGATTACTAGTCCAGTCCATACTCTGCTGCCTCCAAGTGGAGTGACCTGAAGCTCCTCTGTGAACTGGAAGCTCTTAATAACTTTTTTTTTCAGCTTTGAAACAACACAGCATCACAGGTAGATGGGAAACAGCCTTCAGGAAGAGCTGCATAATGATAATAACCTTGAGTTAACACAGCACGGTGGAGGTATGAGCTCCACTGAGTTCCCTTTTCACTTATTCTGATGGTTTTGCACGCTGTTAACTCTCCTGTGCATCATACATCTCACATTGAATTTCCTGATGCTGACAAGATGCTTGAAAGAAGATTCATAGAATCATAGATACAGTGCAAAATGAGGCAACTTGGCCAGTCAAATCTGCACTGACAACAATCCCACTGATGCCCTATCCTTGTAACCCCACATAAGGGGCAATCCCATCTAGACCTGTTCCCAATAACCCCAAGTATTTACTCCACTAATCCCCTAACCTACACATCTTTGGACACTAAGGGGCAATTTATCATGGCCAATCCACCTAACCTGCACATCTTTCAGACTGTGGGAGAAAACCGGAGCACCTGGAGAAAACCCACGCAGACACAAGGAGAACATGCGAACTCCACACAAACAGTGATCCAAGTTGGGAATTGAACCCGGATCCCTGACACTGTGAGGCAGCAGTGTTAATCACAGTGCTGCCATAAGAAGAATCATAATGATAAAAATCATGTAAGAAGGATCATCTAAGACGCAAAACGTTAACTCTGTTTCTCTCTCCACAGATGCTGCTGGACTTGCAGAGTTTCTATAACACTTTCTGTTTTTATTTCAGATTTCCAGTATTTTGCTTTTACCTCAAATGTAAGCTCTTGTTCAAGAAGAAATGTGTTCCAGATGTTTTATTCTTTGACAAACTCATCTTCAACAAAAAGTATAATGTTTCCTTAGCAGAACTCATGTAGAAGTGATGATAGATAAGCTGATTTCTTGTGACAACATGTCCCTTTTCAGTATCACCATTAGACCGTTGGTCATTCATGAATCATGTGACTGTTTACTCTGAGATTATCAATATCACATACTTAATCATCTTCTGCATTTGTATCCGCAAAGATAAATGTAAGATTAGAATGTGTGCACTTGATTAAAGCAGATTGCAGCGTATTAGATTCCACTGATCTTTAGAAATTATTGAGTGAAAAGTACAAGTTGATTGACCCATCTCCTCGGGTCACTGTCTGTGTGGAGTTTGCACATTCTCCCCATGTCTCCTCCAGGCACCCCAGTTCTCTCCCACAGTCCAAAGATGTGCGGATTAGGTTGATTGGCCATGCTAAATTGATCCTAGTGTCAGGAGGGGGTTAGCAGGGTAAATATGTGGGGTTACAGGAATAGGGCCTGGGTGCGATTGTAGAACATAGAACATAGGTGTAACAAATTGTCCCTAAATTAGTCTTCCCTCAATCTTCCCCAATAGGTGTAGAAAAAGGTCACGGGTAGAGGAGGGCACTCATAATGTTAAAATGGCGGCGTGGGCTCGTTGGGCCGAAGGGCCTGTTTTCCATGCTGTGTTGTTCTTTGTTCTTTATAGAAAAACTACAGCACATAACAGGCCCTACAGCCCACAAGTCACGCCGATCATGTCCATACCTGGCTATAACCTCAATCCTATTAAGTCCCATGTACTCATCCAGAAGTCTCTTAAAAGACCCTATGGAATTTGTCTACACCACCGACAGCAGCTGATTCCACGCACCCACCACCCTCTGAGTGAAAAATTTACCCCTGATATCTCCTCTGTACTGATTATGGTCAGTGCAGACTCGATGGGCCGAATAGCCTCCTTCTGCACTGTCGGGATTTTATGATTCTAACTCCGATCTTAGACTTTCTTCAATTTGACCAACACTCCATGCAGGGTTTGGACTGGACACTTCTACAACAGCAAAGTAACACCATGTAAACACCAGGAGGGGCAAACTCATCACCTACGCCTCAAAAAAACAATTCACATCCAGTAAGTGTAGGGTGGCCAACTTTCCCAGATTCAAAGCTCTTCATCCCATGCCTCTAAAGAGATGGCCTTTGTCTCATATTTTGAGCATTATGTGCCAGAGTTTGATCCTGAGGAGTTCAAGCTGAGTAATTTGAGTGGGACTGAGTGGGCCAGCAGAGCAGTGGTAGTGTTGTGACTCCCCGAGATATCATAAATTTTGGGTGCTTTGAGTCCCGCCCCTATCACCAGCACCCTCTGGAATAATCCATCAATAGGGGCGCTACCCAGACCTTTCATTATTTTATCTGCCTTGCTAAGGTCACCTGTAAATCCAAGAGTAAATATACCGAGGTCTTTGATCCTGAGTTACTGGAGTTGTTTAACGGGGATCAAACTAACATCCCTGCTAATGGGATTCAGTTAGTTCAGTCTGAGAACTCTGGGTCTGGACTCGATGGGAGTTTAGAAGGATATGGTGGGGGGATCTTACTGAAACTTACAGGATACCAAAATGCTGAGATGGAGTAGACGTGGAGATGTCTCCAACAGTAGGAGCAATTAAGATCTGAGGGCCCAGCCTCAGATTAAAGGCACTACCCTTTAGAACTGAGATGAGGAGGAATTTCTTCAGCCAGAGGGTGGTGAATCTGTGGAATTCATTGCCACAAAGTGGCACAGTGGTTAGCACTGCTGTCTCACAGAGCCAGGGACCTGGGTTCATATTCCAGCCTCGGGCCACTGTCTGTGCGCAGTCTGCACATTCTCTGTGTGGATTTCCCCTGGTTCCTCCCACAGTCCAAAAATGTGTGGGCTTGGTGGAATGGCTATGCTAACTTGCCCCTCGTGTCAGGGGATTAGTTATGGTAAATATGTGGAGTTACAGGAATAGGGCGTGGGTGGGGTTGTGATTGGTGCAGACTTGATGGGCTGAATGAGGTATTCTGTGATTCTAGAAGGCTGTGGAGACCCGGTCATTGGGTGCATTCGAGACAGAGATTCTTCACTGGTAAGGAGATCAAAGATTGTGGGGGAAAATTGGGAGAATGATGTTGGAAAACACATTAGCCATGATTGAATGGCGGAGCAGACTCGATGGACCGAATGGCCTAATTCTGCTCCTATATTTTATAGCTGGATTCAAACCCTGTGCTGGCTGAGGTTGGATATGGGCGGCACGGTAGCACAGTGGTTAGCACTGCTGCTTCACAGCTCCAGAGTCCTGGGTTCGATTCCCGGCTCGGGTCACTGCCTGTGTGGAGTTTGCACATTCTCCTCGTGTCTGCGTGGGTTTTCTCCGGGTGCTCCGGTTTCCTCCCACAGTCCAAAGATGTGCGGGTTAGGTTCATTGGCTATGCTAAAATTGCCCCTTAGTATCCTGGGATGTGTAGGTTAGAGGGATTAGCAGGTAAATGTGTAGGGATATGGGGATAGGGTCTGGGTGGGATTGTGTTCGGTGCAGACTCGATGGGCCGAAGGGCCTGTTTCTGCACTGTAGGGTTCTATGTTCTATGAAAGCCCTGCCCTTCTCAACATTGATGTAACGACCCTCGGGTGAAATCACCATCTGCCAGTCCCTGCGAGACTAGGGTGGACATTAGCATCTCTGGGCCTGGTCTTGTTCCTGAGTTAATGTTTAATTCCTCCTGTCTCCAAGGACAAGCCGTGGAAGGTTGTTGCCGGCTTCCAGCACTGGGGGGGGGGAGGCAGAATTACCCATTTCAGCGTCTCCAGTTTGCAGTTCAAAACGCGAGCGCATCCCCGGCTTGCAATCGAACCGATGGCGTTTACAGGCTGCTTTTAAGGTGCGTGTTACTGGAGGAAGTGGAGGGTGGGATTCTTCCCCAAATCCCAGCCTGTGTGCAGTTTTGAAAAGAGAGAGAGATTGGGTGGGCTGGTCTGCCTGTGCAGAGTTTGAAGCAGGAGCCTCCTGCTTGTTTCGAGGTTTGTCCTCTGCGGCATACTGTGCTGTGTATAAACAGGAACTCCCTCCCCTGGGGAATCCCTCTTGTTAGTTACACACTCCCAATTGTTACATTGTAGTCACGCGCTGCACTGGGGACTCCCGCTGCTGCTGCTGCTCCTCACTGTGTGCTCTACAACACAGGTAAAACACAGCACTTGAGGGAGGGGGGAAAAAGAGGGATAAAACCAACAAGTGAACACAATTGTAATCATTCACTTTGTGGTGTCGCTGAGCCGCTGGACGGGCGGTGTTGTGTTTTGTGAACTTCGCCGAACTCCCAGTTCATCCTTCGCTTGGCTGCAGGTAACGCTTGCAAGACCTGGAAAATTTCCCCATTGGAGAGGGCACAGATCTAAAGTAACGAGCGGGGGCGGAAAAAAAAAACAGCAACCCCCCCACCCCCGGTTGAGGTTTTAAAAAAAAACCCTTTCAGACAGCTAGTGGGTTCGGTCTGAAATGCAGAGTGACGTGCTGGCACGGTGGGTTTGCCTCACAGCACCAGGGGCCCGGGTTCAATTCCCAGCTGGGGTCACTGTCTGTGCAGAGTCTGCATGTCCTCCCTGTGTCTGTGTGGGTTTTCTCCCACAGTCCAAAAGACGTACTGGTTAGGGTGCATTGGCTGTGCTAAATTCTCCCTCAGTGTACCCAAACAGGCGCCGGAGTGTGTCACAGTAACTTCATTGCAGTGTAAGCTGACTGATAAATAAAATTTAAACTGCCATGAGAGTGTGGTGGAGACAGCTTCAACTGAGGCATTCAAGAGGGCAATGTGCAGGGGTAAGGTTGGGGTGGGATAGCATGAGAGCTGGTACACACATGATGGACTGAATGGCACTGGAATGATGTAAGTGATTCTCAGAGTGACTCATTGTGATAGAGCATGCATCATTCAGGTTCACAGAGTAAACATATTTACACGTGCTTCAGCTGTTCAAACCTGTGAGGGGTATGGGATGGGGAGAGACTGTTCCTGTAGGTAGAATGGCCAGGAATTAGAGGAGACTGATTGCAGGTGAATGGCAAAAATTGATGACCACGTGATGAGGAAAACCTTTTGTTTAACACACATTGAGTTGCTGGGATCTGAAAGCATTGCCTCAGAGTGTGGTAGAGGCAAGATTTTTGAAAGGGTGTTGCAAAAGCACCTGATTTTCAGGGTTAAGTGGAAGGGCATGGGAGTGAGAGTAGTGCAGTTGTTGTTGCAGAGAATCAGCAGGAACTTGGTGGGCCGAATGGCCTGTGCTGTAATCATCCTATGATTCTATGGTTTTCAGAAGATCTGTCACTGCCATTCCTGAGTCCCACAATTCCAAAATAATATTTCCTTAATTGGGTTCAAAATGTGTACTTTCTGTAGTGACAAAAGGATTGGTATTTCAAAGTCAGAACATTGTGTTGCAAATTGACAAAAACGTGCAAGTTTATTTCATTACGTAAGACTAGGAACAGGAGGAGGCCATTCAGCCCATATAGGATTAGTGCGGTACTTGCTACGTTCACGGCCAGGTCTCCCTGGAGAGGGAGCATGTGGTGTCCACGGGCACAGTTGACACCTTCCGTGCCCGCTGGGCACCGCAGGGGCTGAGTTGTGTTATAGACCCCGACAGTCACATTTTGATTTGATGTGTCTTAAGTTTCCTTTGTACTTTTGTTTTTGTTCGGGCCGTTCCCTTTCCTTTTGGGAAGCTGCCCCTTTTACTTTGTCCTAACATAATTTGAGTTTGTCTACTTGGTTTGACCTAAAAGACACACATCGCCGGAAAGATGGGATAGAAAAGTTCATTGTGCAAGTATCCGGGACCTTTCAGAGTAAGAGTGAAGGTATTCTCAGATTGAGAATGAAGGGTTGGTGATGGTATTTGGTGTGAAAAAGTTACATCAATAGTCTATAGTGGACATTTCATAATTAGTTACCAACAACAAATCCTTATTGGGCCAGCTGAAAGATGAGGCAATTCCCCATAACCCTTCGCTCAGATACAGTGTTGGTTCTTGTTACTTGTGGCCTATAAGTATTTTCTGGAGCACCTCCCTGGAACCCAGAGAGCCAACACTGATGGACTGTCACCTCCTGATGCCTACAAGCCTGCCTCCTCTACCAACATCAGGACAAATCATGAATGACCCTAAATAGTTTGGAGTCTCTGCCAATTTCCACATGGCATGTTAAGGCCTGGACTGAAAAAGATCCAAGTTTATCTATAATAAGGTATATGATGTGACACAGTGGATTCCAAGGACATCCCTCTGACCCTTACCTAGCTGAGGAAGAGGAGTGTTTAGTGTTTCAGACAGGATCACTCTCTGGGGAAGTCCCAAGTAGTTGTTCCATTCCCTGGGGCAACATCTAATATTAATGGAACGACACAGTAACCACCTGGGAATATCAAAGATGAAGATGCTGCCTGGGAGTTGGCTCTGGCAGCTCGGTCTTGTCTCTGAAATTACAGACTTGGTGAAGTAATATGACCTGGTGTCAGGAAAATCAAAACCTCCCTCCTTACACCCATGGGAGTGCCCTGGTGGGCACGGTATGAAGCCTCACGACACCAGGTTAAAGTCCAACAGGTTTATTTGGTAGCAAACGCCACCAGCTTTCGGAGCGCTGCTCCTTCATCAGGTGAGTGGGGAGTTCTGTTCTCGAGCAGGGAATATAAAGACACAAACTCAATTCACAAATTATGGTTGGAATTCGAATCTTTATAAATAATCGAGTTTCCTCTTCAGTTGCTGCACTGCAGATCTCTGTCGGCTATTCCGGTTCATCGGCTGTCTCATTGTGTTCGCTGTTAGCCTCTGGGGTTTGTGGAAGAACTCTCGCAGTCTCATTCGCCTGATGAATTCCCCTGTGTCTGCTGTGAGACTGATGGGGTCCATTTTGGTGGTGGGGCAGAAATTTGAGCTCTCGGCTGAGAACTTCGATTTCATCCGGTTGAAGTGTGTAGTCCGACAAGGTGACAATGGATTTCCCTGCGGTGGTGCTGTTTTCTAGTGTGATACAGGGGGAGGCTTGGTTGTTGCTGGTGGTGATGCCAAGTTTCTCAAGTTTCCTGTTCTTGGTGTACACGTAAATGGCGTAGTTCCTTTGTCTCGTCTGCTTGGCAGAGTTTCACAGCTGGTCTGCATCCTGAGCGCAAGGCAAGAATATGGATTCTATCTTGGTTTCCTGGGTGTGGCGTTTGCTGTAGAGCTGGTGTATGAGGTGGGTGAGGAGTTTGAGAGGGGTGCAACGGCAATATCTCTCAGCGTAGTCTGTGTTATGGATTGACCTGAGTGCGTTCGTGATCTGTAATCCTTTTGGTATCTTGTCTGCTTTCTTGAATCTTTGTAGAAACTTGATGTCTGTGTCAATATGCGCAATCTTCTTGGAGATCCTTTCCACTTGGGGCTGGTAGACCATGGATGTGTGCATACGGATTTGCAGGACCCTGTATGAATTCCATGTTTTTAATCATGGAGGATTTTCACAGTAACTTCATTGCCATGTTAATATAAGCCTACTTGTGACAAATAAACCATGTAGAACATAGAACATTACAGCGCAGTACAGGCCCTTTGGCCCTCGATGTTGCGCCGACCAGTGGAACCAATCTAATGACCCTCTAACCTAAACTATTCCAATGTTATCCATATGCCTATCCACTGACCATTTGAACGCCCTTAAAGTTGGCGAGTCAACTGCTGCAGACAGGACATTCCACGCCCTTACTACCCATATAGTTGGGGGTGCATCGCACAGGGTCCATCCAATGTTTCCGGCTACCCTACAATCAATAAATCACAGCCAAGTTTCTGTACACACGGAATACTGGAAGTCCAGCTTTTTCCTAGCTGTGATTTCCTGAGCTTCGAATGGTATCTGATCCATCTTATCACACTCCGCCAAATGGACTGGTGGAACGGGTGGCGCTCGGAAAACAACAGGTGGGAATGAAACTGGAAAGGTCTTTGTTTAACTGTAGGACCACATATCACATAACAGGAATTGCCCCAGTGGAACTGCTAATGGGGTATCAGCTTCATACAAGCCTGATGCTGCCGTTCCCAATCCTGGTGGGGACAGTGGAGTCCTAACCAGGAAAAAAACCCATCATTCTGCAAGGGCAGAACGTTTCAAATCAGTGACCTGGTTCACCAGGATGGCACAGTGGGTTAGCACTGATGCCTCTCAGCGCCAGGGACCTGGGTTCGATTCCCAGCATGGGTCACTGTCTGTGTGGAGTTTGCACATTCTCCCCGTGTCTGCGTGGGTTTCCTCTGGGTACTCCAGTTTCCTCCCACAATCCAAAGATGTGGGGGTTAGGTGGATTGGCCATGCTGAATTGCCCCTTAGTGATAGGGGGACTAGCTAGGGTAAATGCATGTGGTTATGGGGATAGGGTCTGGGTGGAGTTGCAGTCCAGTGCAGACTTGATGGGCTGAATGGCCTCTTTCTGCACTGTAGGTTTCTATGATCCCATGTAAGGAGCTTCAGGGATAGCCCATGTTAGTTCCCTGGCGTTGTTACAGAGAAGAAGGGGACCAGTATCCTGTAAGGTTAATGTTCAGGGTAAAATCCTAAAGAAACATCAGGACCATCTCATGCAGGGAGCAGCAACGAACCAACCATGAAGATTGCTGCCTCCAGAGTTAACCCACAGCCTGAAGCTGACTCCACGTTGGCCTCCCAGGACACGCAGAGGGAGTTGGCATCCCGAGGAGGAGCCCACATCAAAACCGTTCAACACTCCCTCCGGGACCGAGGGTTCCCTCTTTGGGCTCACATTCTAGACCCTGCCCTGCCTACCAGACCTCCGACAAACTGCGAAGTGGCAGAAAGGAACTTCTCTGAATGGGGGTCCTGGGGGAGAAACAGGCCTAAAGAGGGGAGGGATGTGATGGCAGCCATGGTGGGTCGTTGGTAGATCTCTCTGTGGGTGTTGTGGAGGACACGCTCCTTTTATTGAGTGAATGGAGTGAGCAGCCAGAGGATAAAACCCGTTGCTCCAGCCTGGGCAGTTGATGTAGGCCTCTGAGTGTAGGTTTGTTTGCTGTAAGCTGTGTGTGTGGCTCTGTCTTTGGTTATTAATAAAGGGTTTCTTGGTGGTGGCAGTCTGGCCTTGGTGGGATTATTATAACCACCAAATCTTGTTTAAACTCAAACCGGGCAAGTTGACTCTGGTCAAAGCATTGCTCTGAGGAATAGACCAGAGAATGGCTGTCAACTATTTTGTTCATTCCAGACACAAATCTCGAGTGATTTGATTTATTATTGTCACGTATCAATATACAGTGAATAGTATTGTTTCTCGCGTGCTTTACAGACAAAGCATACCATTCTTAGAGAAGGAAACGAGAGAGTGCAGAACATAGTGTTACAGTCGTAGCGAGGGTGTAGAGAAGGATGAACTTAGTGTGAGGTGGGTCCATTCAAAAGTCTGACAGCAGCAGGGAAGAAGCTGTTCTTGTTGGTCGGTACGTGACCTCGGACTTGTGTATCTTTTTCCCGATGGAACAAGGTGGAAGAGAGAATGTGTGGGGGTCCTTAATTATGCTGGCTGCTTGTCTACACTTCCCGCAGCCTCTGAAAGAGTCAGTGGATGGGAGGCTGATTTGAGTGATGGATTGGGCTTTGTTCGCAATCATATGGACTCGGTGTTGCTATTGACGTGCAAGTCCTGCATCTTCCTTGCAAACGTGAAGGAATTCTTCACAATTACTTGGAAAACATTAAGATAAAGACAAAATCCTGTGGGTGCGGGAATCTGAGACAAAACATGCTGTAAAATCTCAGCGGGTCTGTGGAAGGGAAGCAGAGCTAACGTTTCGAGTCTAGAAGATCCTCTGACGAAGGGTCTCCCAGACTCGAAACATTGGCTCTATTCTCTCTCCACAGATAGAACATAGAACATTACAGCACAAACAGGCCCTTCGGCCCTCGAGTTGCGCCGATCGCATCAACCCCACCAATCTATAGACCTATCTATAACCCCCAATCCCATTAAACCCCATATACTCATCCAGAAGTCTTTTAAAAGACCCCAGCGAGTTCGCCTCCACCACCGATGACGGCAGCCGATTCCATTCACTCACCACCCTCTGAGTGAAAAACTTACCCCTAACATCACCTCTGTACTTCCCTCCCCGCACCTTAAATCCGTGTCCTCTCGTAGCGACCATTTCAACCCGGGGAAATAGCCTCTGAGAAACCACCCTATCTATTCCTCTCAACATTTTATAAACTTCTATCAGGTCGCCTCTCAACCTTCGCCTCTCCAGGGAAAAGAGTCCCAGCTCCCTCAACCTATCTTCATAAGGCATGCCTCCCAGTCCAGGCAACATCCTTGTAAATCTCCTCTGCACCCTTTCAATAGCTTCTACGTCTTTCCTATAGTGAGGCGACCAGAACTGCGCACAGTACTCCAAATGAGGCCTGACGAGGGTCCTGTAAAGTTGCAGCATTACCTCCTGACTCCTAAACTCAATCCCTCGATTAATGAAGGCCAGTACACCATACGCCTTCTTGACCACCTCCTCCACCTGCGAGGCCGATTTAAGAGTCCTGTGAACCCGGACCCCGAGATCCTTCTGCTCTTCAACGCTACTAAGACCCCTGCCCTTGATAGTGTACTCGTTCATCCCGTTGGTTCTGCCAAAATGGACTACTACACATTTATCCGCGTTGAAGTCCATCTGCCACTTCTCCGCCCATTCCTGCATCCTATCTATGTCCTGCTGCAACTTTTGACATCCTTCCAGACCATCCACAACACCGCCGACCTTCGTGTCATCAGCGAACTTGCTAACCCATCCCTCCACTTCCTCATCCAGGTCATTTATGAAAATGACAAACAACAAGGGTCCCAGAACAGGTCCCTGGGGCACCCCACTGGTGACTGACCTCCATTCCGAAAAAGACCCATCCACAACCACTCTCTGCCTTCTGCAGACAAGCCAGTTCTGGATCCACAAGGCCAAAGGCCCTTGGATCCCATGCCCTCTCACCTTCTCAAGAAGTCTTGCATGGGGGACCTTATCAAAAGCCTTGCTGAAGTCCATGTACACTACGTCCATGGCACTTCCTTCGTCAATGTGTTCAGTCACATTATCGAAGAACTCAATTAGGCTCGTAAGGCACGACCTGCCCTTGACAGATGCTGTCAGACCCGCTGAGTTTCTCGCGTTTTCTGTTTTCGTTTGTAGAAAATATGTGGCAACTAATCTAACCATGTGACCAATTAATCTTGTGTAGAAATGGCCAAAGATAAGAGAGGCTATAAAAGCACATCACTTTTGTGTGTCTTGGGCAATCTTTAGAAATGAGAACAAATCCGGTCAGATATCTCGCCCGACAGCCCATTATCCTCACACAAGTCCGAGTGTTTTCCAAATTTGCTTTCAAGGCAGTCCGAGATTGCTAAGCAACAGGTCTGACATGATTTAAGAACAAACATAAGAAATAGGAGCAGGAGTAGGCCATCCAGCCCTTCGAGCCTGCCCCGCCATTCAATAAGATCGTGGCTGATCTGTCGTAGCTCAGTTCCACTTTCTCCCCATAACCCTTAATTCCCCTGTCTATCAGAAACCTATCTACCCGCGTCTTAAATATATTCAGCGAGGCAGCCTCCACCACTTCAACGGGCAGAGAATTCCAGAGACTCACCACCCTTTGAGTGAAGAAGTTCCACCTCAACTCTGATCTAAACTGCCCCCCCCTTATCTTGAGGCTGTGCCCCCTAGTTCTGCTATCTTTTCCAAGCTGGGAGAATCTCTCTACCTCTACCCTATCCAACCCCTTCATTATCTTGTACGTCTCTATAAGATCCCCCCCCCCAATTTCTGACCCATCATTTAAGAATGGTGTGGATTTTGTTCACGTATTCTAGAAAGGGAACCTGCTGTCCTTGCAGGGCCTTGGGCTATATGTAACTCCCGTCCCATGCCAGCATGGTGGACTATTCAGCCAGTCCAGATGGTGGTTACCAAGTCATTTTGCTTCATCAAGTGTATGAGGGATAGTATCTCTGGATGATTTAGCTGTCATTCACTTGTTTGATCACACGTGACGAAGACACAACCAACAATTAGGTTTCTAACAGACAGGGGAATTAAGGGTTATGGGGAGAAAGCAGGAAAGTGGAACTGATCCACTTCAGATCAGCCATGATCTTATTGAATGGCGGGGCAGGCTCGAAGGGCTAGATGGCCTACTCCTGCTCCTATTTACACAGTGAGCACGTGA
>CM075727.1:5169143-5323175 GCA_037974335.1 Prionace glauca | reverse complement strand
CACGTGCTCACTGTGTGAACCTAACCCGCACATCTTTGGACTGTGGGAGGAAACCGGAGCACCCGGAGGAAACCCACGCAGACACGAGGAGAATGTGCAAACTCCACACAGGCAGTGACCCGAGCCGGGAATCGAACCCAGGACCCTGGAGCTGTGAAGCAGCAGTGCTAACCACTGTGCTACCGTGTGGTTGACTCTTAAATGACCTCTGAAACGGCCACTCAGTTCAGAGGCAATTAAGGATAGGCAACAAATTCTGGCCCAGCCAGCGACCCCCCCCCCCCCCCCCCACATTCCATGAAAGAATTTTAAAAATGATGTTACTGTGAAAATCCCCTAGTCATCACACTCCGGCGCCTGTTCGGGTACACTGAGGGAGAATTTAGTATGGCCAATACACCCTAACCAGCACGTCTCTCAGACTGTGGGAGGAAACCGGAGTACCCACAGGAAACCCACAAAATCCACATTCCGTGAACAGATAAACAAAAATGTTTCTGTGTAAATACAGGAACCTTTCCGGGAATGCAAACCAAAAGAGAAAACACTGGAAAACCTCAGCGGGTCTGGCAGCATCTGTACGGAGAGAAAAGAGCTGAGGTTTCGAGTCCCGATGACCCTGTGTCAAAGCTAAGAGGCAGAGAAAGTGGGAGATATTTATACTGCAGGGGGAGGGAATGGAAGATGAGTCATAGCCACAGGAACCAGGGGAAAGGCTGCTAATGGCAGCGGCACGGTAGCACAGTGGTTAGCACTGCTGCTTCACAGCTCCAGGGTCCTGGGTTCGATTCCCGGCTCGGGTCACTGCCTGTGTGGAGTTTGCACATTCTCCTCGTGTCTGCGTGGGTTTTCTCCGGGTGCTCCGGTTTCCTCCCACAGTCCAAAGATGTGCGGGTTAGGTTCATTGGCTATGCTAAAAAAATTGCCCCCTTAGTGTCCTGGGATGTGTAGGTTAGAGGGATTAGCAGGTAAATGTGTAGGGATATGGGGATAGGGTCTGGGTGGGATTGTGTTCGGTGTAGACTCGATGGGCCGAAGGGCCTGTTTCTGCACTGTAGGGTTCTATGTTCTAAATGTTCTAGAATAGAGGGGTGTGAGTGGCCAAACGCAGAGAAATCAGAGGGCAAACTGTGAGGGATGAAGATGTGGGGGGAGGTGGGAGACTTCTGACCTGGTGTCTGTGGCTATGACTCACCTCCCCCTGCAGTATAAATATCTCCCACTTTCTCTGCCTTTTAGCTTTGACACAGGGGTCATCCGGACTCGAAACCTCAGCTCTTTTCTCTCGGTACAGACGCTGCCAGACCCGCTGAGGTTTTCCAGCACTTTTTTCTTTTTTTTGGTTTCAGGTTCCAGCATCCGCAGGAGTTCGCTTTTATCCACAAGTGCAAATCTCGGGCAACAATTGTGCAGAGTGAGTTCTGAGTGCAACAGTTAGTGCGGCATGCGGACAGGAACGGGTTAATGGTATTCAGCCAAAGAATTCTCTCTCCTTGCAGTTATCAGCTCCTCCATAATGTGACCAAAATGCAGAATTTCGTTGCTTTTAGTCTCTGGTGGTCTTAATTGCTTTGTTTTTTTTTTAATTCAAGTTCCTAATTTTTATTAGTAAGCTGTGAAGATTCAAGTGAGCGAATCCCAGGGTAGGAAATTCCCCGATCACAGGCTCTTATATGCATATCTTGTATCATGTATCCAGCACAATGCATGACAAGGTCTCGCTGATGTTTCAGCGCTTTCTTCTTTTTTTGTCTGAGCTATTTGTTATTGTCTTCCGTTTTTAAGAAAGTTAATTAAATATGGAACAAGACTGTGTGACATCTTTCATCCCATCATGTCATTACATCCCAATTCCACTGGGAACACCCCTTTAAAAGAGTCTGAAAGCAATGCGTACTAAATCAGGTTTATAGCAATCTACTTATGTAAACATACACTTACTGTTTATGTATATTTAATATAATTATCAGTTTTGTGCTGGCAATCCCAGGGGACCTATTTAACTAAAATGTGTTTCTTTTTAAAATGTCAGCAGAAACACATTAGTTAGTACTTTATATTTAATAAATTACGCTCAGACAACAGCCTGTTCCACAGGAATGAATGCTTGGCTGTTAAATCATTTGCATTAACTGCCCAGTGCAAATGGACTGTTAATGTCTCATTAATACAACAGGTGACTGGTCTAATATTGGCCTTCAATATTACAAAGGGGTTCGATGGGTTAGATGAACCACCTTCCAAACTCATGGAGAAAATCCCAAATCACGTGCTCACTGTGTGGTGGGGTGGGGTGGGGAATTAATTTCAGATCGTCACCAACAAAGCCTGTCAAAAAATTTAAGAGGAAACTTTTTCGGGTGGAGAGTGTGGAACTGGTTCCCACAGGGAGTGGTTGTAGTGCACAGATAAAATTAAGGGAAGTCTAGATAAAGGAGAAAGGGTGGGAAGGATACGGCAGCACGGTGGCACAGTAGTTGGCATCGCTGTCTCACTGTGCCAGGGATCCAGATTCAATTCCGGTCTCGGGTCACTGTCTGTGTGGAGTTTGCATGTTCTCCCCGTGTCTGCATGGGTTTTCCTCCCGGGTGCTCCGTTTCCTCCCACAGTCCAAAGATGTGCGGGTTAGGCGGATTGGTCATGCTAAATTATTCTTTAGTGTCCAAAGATGTGCAGGTTAGGTGGATTGGTCATGCTTAATTGTCCCTTAGTGCCCAAAGATGTGCAGGTTATGGGGACTGGCCATGCTAAATTGTCCCTCAGTGTCCAAAGATATGTGGGTTACAAAAACAAAGAACAACCCAGCACGGGAAACAGGCCATTCGGCCCAACGAGCCCGTGCCGCCGCATCATCCTACACCTACCCTGCCCTGCGTGTCTGCGAGTGGAACCCCTGACTTAGCCAGATTCAGGGGAGAATAGTGTCAATTTGGTAAACCAATCAGCCTAAGAGCACATCTTTGGGGTGTGGGAGGAAACCGGAGCGCCCCGGAGGAAACCCACGCAACCACAGGGAGAATGCGCAAACTCCCACAGACACAGGCCCAAATCCATGTGTCTGCACAGCCAGCAGTGCTAGTCACTGAGCTGTTGCGGCGCCCATCTACCGGTCCAGGATTAAGCACACACACCGACACGAGGTACTAGGCCACTCCTGGAACCTCCAGAGCAGCCCACGCACGACCCACCATGTGAATGCCCCTCGTTTGACACGAGGTGGACCTCCACCTGTGGAATAAAAAGACAAAAACGTAACTTACAAGTCTGCATTTTCCGGTGTCTCCCGAGGCTCTGACCTCTCCCCTAGGTGGATTGGCCATGCTAAATTGCCCCTTAGTGTCCTAAGATGTGCAGGTTTGGTGGGATAGCCATGCTAAATTGCCCCTTAGTGCCAAAGATGTGTAGGTTAGGGCGATTAGCCATGCTAAATTGTCCTTAGTGTCCAAAGATGTGCAGGTTAGGGGGATTGGCCATGCTAAATTGCCCTTAGTGTCCAAAGATGTGTAGGTTAGGGGGATTGGCCATGCTAAATTGCCCCTTAGTGTCCTAAGATGTGCAGGTTTGGTGGGATAGCCATGCTAAATTGCCCTTAGTGCCAAAGATGTGTAGGTTAGGGCGATTAGCCATGCTAAATGTCCCTTAGTGTCCAAAGATGTGCAGGTAGGGGGATTGGCCATGCTAAATTGTCCCTTAGTGTCCAAAGATGTGCAGATTAGGGGGATTGGCCATGGTAGATGCACAGAGTTACGTTGGGGTGTGAGGGCCGGGTAAGATGCTCCTTCAAAGATTCAGTGCAGATACAAAGGGCCAAATGGCCTCCATCTGTAGGGATTCTATGGATCTAGGGTTCTGTATGATGTTAGGCTGCAATGAGCCGGTGCAGACACAATGGGCCAAATGGTCTCCTGTGCCATTAAGAAGGAAGAGTGGGAGGAAGCTAAGATGGAGCAGAAACAGCAGCACTGCTCAAGTGGGCTGAATGGTCTGTTTCTGTGTAAATTCTATAGGAACACAGGAACAGAAAAACACACGAAATAGGAGAAAGAGTCAACCATTTGGCCCATCGAGCCTGCTCTGCCATTTGTTAATGTGACTTTAACATGGCCTTTGACACGGTACAGCATGGTGAGTTGTTGCAATGGGTTAAATCTCACCAGATCCAGGGTGAGGTAATCAATTAGATACAAAACTGGCTGATGACAGAAGACAGAGGGTGGTTATAGAGAGTTGTTTTCAAACTGGAGGCCTGTGACCAGCAGTGTGCCTCAGGGATCAGTGCTGGGCCCACTGTTATTGTCATTTATATTACTGATTTAGATGAGAATTTAATAGGCATGGTTAGTAAGTTTCCAGATAACGCCAAGATTGGTGACACACTGGACAGCGAAGAAGGTTATCTCGGATTGCAATGGATCTTGATCAATTGGGCCAGTGGGCTGACGAATGGTGAATGGAGTTTAATTTAGGTAAATGTGAGGGTGAGGCATTTTGGTATATCACCCAGGGCAAGACTTACTCAGTTAATGGTAGGGGCGTTGGGGAGTGTTATAGAATAGGTTCACACAGGTACAGAATACAGGGTCATAGCTCCTTGAAAGTGGAGGCACAGGTGGACAGAGTGGTGAAGAAGGCATTCTGCACACGTGGTTTCATTGGTCAGGACATTGAATACAGGAGTTGGGACGTCTTGTTGAAGTTATACAAGACATTAGTAAGGCTGCACGTGGAATACTGTGTGCAATTCTGGTCATCCTATAAAAGAAAGGATATTATTAAACTAGAAAGAATGCAGAAAAGATTTACTAGGATGCTACCGAGACTTGATGGTTTGAGTTATAAGGAGAGGCTGAATAGACTGGGACTTTCTTCCCTGGAGTGTAAAAGGCAGAGGAGTGATCTTATAGAGATCTATAAGATAATGAGGGACAAGAAACAATTCTTTCATTGTATACCAATACATGTGACAATAATAAATCAAATCAAGGATCAGGGGTAGCCCCCAGTTGGGACTGAGATGAGGAGAAATCTCTTCACTCAGAGGGTGGTGAACCTGTGGAATTCTCTATCACTGAGAGCTGTGGCGGCAACTCACTCAGCATATTTAAGAAGGAAGTAAATAGATTTCTAGACTGTAATGTGTGTGGAAAGAGAGCAGACATTGAGGGACAATTTAGCATGGTCAAATACACCCAACTTTCATGTCTTTCGGACTGTGGGAGGAAACCAGAGTATCTGGAGGAAACCCATTCAGACATGGGGAGAACATGCAAATTCCACACAGACAGTGACCTGAGATCGGATCCCTGGCGCCGTGAGGCAGCAGCACTAACCACTGTTCAGTTCCTCAAACCTGTGTCCTCTGATGACAAAACATCCAGCCAGTTTCTTTATTAGAGTCCTAGAGGTTTACAGCATGGAAAACAGGCCCTTCAGTCCAACTTATAGCCTCTTCATAAATTTATGGAGTTATGGAAAGAAAATGGAATGTCACCGTCTATTAGAAGGGCCAGGAACACCAGTTTTGGTGTCCTTATCTGAGGAAGGATGTCCTTGCTCTCGATGGAGTGCAGCGAAGGTTTACCAGGCTGATTCCTGGGATGGCAGGTCTGTCGTATGAGGAGAGACTAAGTCGGTTAGGATAATAGTCACTGGAGTTTAGAAGAGTGAGAGGGGATCTCATAGAAACTTATAAAATGCTAACAGGGTTAGGACAGGATAGATTCAGAAAGAATGTTCCTGTGATTGGGGGGAGAACTCGGGATATAAGGATCAGGATATTGAATTTGAGATTAACAATGATCATAATGAATGATAGAACAGGCTCGAAGGATTGAATGACCTGCTCCTGCTTCTATATTTCTAAATATGGTTCCAATTGTGAATGTAGTATAAAAGTGGGGATGTTTTGCTACAGTTACACGGGATGTTGGTGAGAACATGTTTGGAGTACTGTGTACACTTGTGGCCTCTATAATTACAAAAGGATATAATTACATTTGAAACAGTTGAGAGAAGGTTGACCTGACTGATTCCTGGGTTGGGGGCAGAGGGATGGGGACAGTTATCTTATGAGGAAAGATTGGACAGTTTGGATCTGTATCTACTGGAGTTTAACGAGGTGATCTTATTGAAACATTCTGAGGGGACTTGGCAGGGTGGAAGGTGGGAGGATGTTTCATAGAAACATAGAAGATAGGAGCAGGAGGAGGCCATTTGGCCCTTCGAGTCTGCTGTGCCACTCTTTACTATCATGGCTGATCATTCAGTTCAATCACTCTCCCCCTTGTGGGGGAGACCTAGAACCAGGGGACACTGTTTAAAGAAAGGGATCTCCCATTTAGGACGGAGGTGAGGAGAATTTCTTTGTCTCAGAGTCTCACTAATCTTGGAAATTCTCCTCCCAGAGAGGTGGAGGCTGGGTAACTGAGGCAGAATTAGATTTTTAACCAACAAGGATGTGAAAGGTTATCGGGTTTGCGGAATGTGGGTCCGAGGTCATATCAGATCGGTCATGATCTTACTGACTGGTCAAAGGGCTGAATGGCCTCGGTTGTATGGTTTGTTCCTGTGAATCGAAGGAACATTCATTGTCTGAATGAAAAAAAAAATGGGCAAAATTGATGGATTGACAACAACAGGGGCAAATATAACGTTCACTGAATTCCCTCGCTGTTACATTGCATTTGTTAGCCACAGGAGAACTCTGTTAAAATGAGAAGCTGCTGTTAGTTTGTACATTTTAATGCTCACGATATCAAAAATCATGTTATATCAGACAGCCTTAAAGTAATGCCTTCATGGACGAAAAGGGATTGGTTTAGGCTAGTGGGTCATTGTTTTGTAACTGGTCGGCGCAACATCGTGGGCCGAAGGGCCTGTTCTGCGCTGTAATGTTCTATGTTCTAACAAGACTGAAGAAGTTTGGCCCTATCCAGGACAAAGCAACCTGCTTAGCTGGTATTCCATTCACAAGCAGTCACTCCCTCCACTGCCAATGCACAGTAGCAGCCGTCTGTACCATCTACAACGGACACTGCAGCAACTCACAGAGGTTCCTGAGGCAGCGCCTTCCAAACACACAACCACTACCTCCTAGAAGGACAAGGCAGCAGACACCATCACCTGGAGGTTCCCCTCCAAGTCACTCACTATCCTGACTTGGAAATACATCACTGTTTCTAAAAAGTAAAACTAAAGTTTATTTATTAGCCACCTACATTAACACTGCAATGAAGTTACTGTGAAATTCCACAGTCCAGCACCTGTTCAGGTCAATGCATCCTAACCAGACTGTGGGAGGAAACCGGAGCACCCGGAGGAAACCCACACAGACACGGGGAGAATGTGCAAGCTCCACACAGACAGTGACCCGAGCGGGGAATCGAACCCGGGTCCCTGGCGCTGTGAGATAGCAGTACTAACCTCTGTGCCACCGTTGTTTCACCATCACTGTGTCGAAACGCTGGAACACTGTCCCTAACAGCCCTGTGGGTGTACCTACACCACACGGACTGCAACGGTCCAAGAAGGCAATTCCCCACCACCTTCTCAGGGGCAGTTAGGGATGGGTAATAAATGCTGGCCCCTATCCCATAAATGAATTTTTAAAAATTGCAGTTATATTTACAGAATTTGCCTGCTGATTTTTGCTGGATTTATTTTGAATTAGTTGTTTGCTGGGTTCTGGATGGTGTTCAGGCAGTGAGTGCAGTTCTGCGTTTGTTTTATGTTTTTATCACTTGGAATGTTTCAGCTGTTGCAAATTAAAACGCGCTGCCGAAACTGTGTGAATATTTCAAACCTACCACCTTCCAACAAGGAAAGCAGCAGCAGAGAAAGAGAGTGCCTGGTGCTGAACAGATTGTTATCAACAAACCCAGCATAACTGTGGGCAGCACGGTGGCACAGCAGTTAGCATGGCTGGCTCACGAGCGCCAGGGACCCAGGTTCGATTCCGGCCTCAGGTCACTGTCTGCGTGGAGTTTGCACATTCTCCCCGTGTCTGCGTGGGTTTCCTCTGGGTGCTCCAGTTTCCTCTCACAGTCCAAAGATGTGCAGGTTAGGTGGATTGGCCGCACTAAATTGCCCCTTAGTGTCAGGGAGAGTAGCTAGGGGAAACGCATAGGGCCTGAGTGGGATTGTGGTCAGTGTAGGCTCGATGGGCCGAATGGATGATCAGCCATGATTGTAAAGACTTGAAGGGCCAAATGGCCTCCTCCTACTCCTATTTTCTCTGTTTCTACACTTGAAGCCGTTGCATCTGCCTTTTACCCAGGAGGAAGATGAGATTCAGATGATAGTGGAATCCGAGGTAATTCAGATACCAGGAGGATGTAACATAGATGAGCAGGAGGTATTGGATAGGTTACCTGTTCTTGAAGTTTAAAAGGCACCTGTACCAGAGGGGATTCGTCCCGGGATACAGAGTGAAATGTGGGTGGAAAGTACAAAGGCACTGGTCCGAATTCTGCACTCTTCCTTAGATCAGCGATGGTCCCAGAGGATTGGAGAATTGCAAACATTACAGCCTTGGTAACCCAGGGTGGCACAGTGGTGAGCATTGCTACCTCATAGCGCCAGGGACATGGGTTCAATTCCTGGCTTGGATCACTGTCTGTGCGGAGTTTGCACACTCTCCCCATGTCTGCAGTTTTGGGCGCCGCACCTGCGCAAGGATATTTTGGCCCTGGAGGGAGTGCAGAGGAGGTTTACTAGGCTGATACCGGAGTTGAGGGGGTTGAGCTATGAGAAGAGGCTGAATAAACTAGGCTTGTACTCGTTAGAGTTTAGAAGAATGAGGGGAGATCTCATTGAGACGTATAAGATGATGAATGGGATGGATAGGATAGAGGTGGAGAGACTCTTCCCGCTCAAAAAAGACAGTAGGACTAGGGGGCACAGCCTCAAGATAAAGGGGAGGCGGTTTAGAACAGAGTTGAGGAGGAACTTCTTCACTCAAAGGGTGGTGAATCTCTGGAATTCTCTGCCCGTTGAAGTGATGGAGGCTGCTTCGCTAAATATTTTTAAGAAACGGGTTGATGGGTTTTTGATAAGAGAAGGGATTAAGGGTTATGGGGAGAGGGCGGGAAGGTGGAGCTGAGTCACGACAGATCAGCCATGATCTTATTGAATGGCGGGGCAGGCTCGAAGGGCCAGATGGCCTACTCCTGCTCCTATTTCTTATGTTCTTATGTTCTTATGCTCCGGTTTCCTCCCACAGTCTGAAAGATGTGCTGGTCAGGGTGCATTGACCATGCTAAATTCTCCCTCAGTTTACCCGAACAGGCTCCAGAGTGTGGCGACTAGGGGATTTTCACAGTAACTTCATTGCAATGTTAATGTAAAGTTGATTGATTAGTCACAAGTGAGGCTCATACTGCAATGAAGTTACTGTGAAATTCTGCTCGTCGCCAAACTATGGACCTATTCGGGTCAATGCACCTAAACAGCACATCTTTCAGACTACAAGCCTACGTGTGACGCTAATAAATAAATTTAAATGAACTTGAACTTTGAACTTGTTCAAAAAAGTACGTAACTACTGGCCCAGTCAATTTGATTTGATTCGATTTATTACAATGAAAACTAGTTTCTTGCGCACTATACAGACAAAGCATAGTGTTCATAGAGTATATAGTGGAGAAGAAAAAGAGGGAATGCAGAATGTAGTGTTACAGTCACAGCGAGGGTGTAGAGAAAGATCAACTTAATGCGAGGTAGGTCCGTTCAAAAGTCTGACAGCAGCAGGGAAGAAGTTGTTCTTGAGTCGGTGGGTACGTGACCTCAGACTTTTGTATCTCTTTCCCGACGGAGGAAGGTGGAAGAGAGAATGTCCGGGGTGTGTGGGATCCTTAATTATGCTGGCTGCTTTGGCCGAGGCAGCGGGAAGTGTAGACAGAGTCAGTGGATGGGAGGCTGGTTTGCGTGATGGATTGGGCTACATTCACAATCCTTTTGTAGTTCCTTGCAGTTTTGGGCAGAGCAGGAGCCCAGACCAAGCTGTGATACAACCAGAAGGAATGCTTTCTATGGGGCATCTGTAAAGGTTTGTGAGAGTCATAGTGGACATGCTGAATTTCCTCAGCCTGCTCAGAAAGTAGAGGCGTTGGTGGGGCTTTCTTAACGATAGTGTCAGCATGGAGGGACCAGGACAGGTTGCTGGTGATGTGCTGATGGATTGAGAAAGGGGGAAGGAATTCAGGATTTACCTCAGGTTTATCAGAAATAGGGTCAGGCCAATGAATTTGGATGCAGGAGCTAAAATTTGAGGTTTGAGTTGTGGTTTGTTTCACTCCATAGTTCCTCTGAAAGTCCTTTACAAGGTGCTCTGAAATGTCCTCCCTGAACATTTCTACTTCCCATTCCTCCTGAAAACTCATAGAAATCCTGCAGTACAGAAAGAGGCTATTCGGCCCATCAAGTCTGCACCAACCACAATCCCCCCATATCCGTACATATTTCACTCATTAATCCTCTAACTTATGCATCTACGGTCAGTTTAGCATGGTAAATCAACCTAACCTGCGCAACTTTGGCCGGTGGGAGGAAACCGGAGCGCCTGGAGGAAACCCAGGCTGACATGGGGAGAACATGCAAACTCCACACAGACAGCGATCCAAGCTGGGAATCTAACTCATCGGCCCAGATTTTAATCTCTCTGTGCCAATATCTGCTCACAGTCAAATGATGTTTGGTAATCCTTTCTGAGAGTCCACCTGGCAATTTCCCTACAACATTAATGGTGCTATATAAATGCAAGTTGTTGCCCTTGACCAGAAATCTGAACTCATCCTCCTTTTCCCGTGGGAGAAGCCTGGAGATACTTCAGAAAAAACAAATAAAAAGCAATCAGAAGTTTAGCAGCTAACAATACAAGTATCTTTGCTTCAAAAAAATCATTTCCCTCGTCTTTGAAGAGACAGCCAGAAGGCTTCGAGGAGTTGGAATTATATCATTGCTTGGAATCAATAATGGGAAAGTTGCTCCAGTTTCTCATTGTTACTCCTTTTCCAACCATTGAAAAATCAGAGCTTTCTCACTTTGGTAAAGTTGCCATCACCTCAGATGACCATAGACACTGACTGGTGATGGTTTAATCTGAGGGTCATCACACCTCAGGCCAGGGGCGGGCTTGAGAAGACAGAGCCACAGCTAGTGCAGGAATTGAGCCCATGCTGTTGGTGTTGCTCTGCATCATAAACCAGTCGTTCAACCAACCAAGCTAAGCCAACCCCCTTTCCCCCTTAGTGCAAAGGCTCGTTGTGAAGCTCATGTGAAGCACAAACACTGCATCTGATTATCAAACCAGAAAGAGTACAGAAAAGATTTACTAGGATGCTACCAGGACATGATGGATAGAGTTATAAGGAGAGGCCGGATAGACTGGAATTTTTTCCCCTGCATTGTGGGGTGAATTTATAGAGGTCTATTAAATAATGAGGGGCACAGATCAGCTAGATAGTCAATATCTTTTCCCAAAGGTAGGGGAGTCCAAAACTAGAGGGCAGAGGTTTAAGGTGAGAGAGGGGAGAGATACAAAAGTGTCCAGAGGGGCAATTTTTTCACACAGAGGGTGGCGAGTGTCTGGAACAAGCTGCCAGAGGCAGTAGTAGAGGCGGGTACAATTTTGTCTTTTAAAAAGAATGTAGACAGTTACATGGGTAAGATGGGTATAGAGGGATATGGACCAAACGTGGGCAATTGGGATTGGCAAGTGGTTAAAAACTGAGCAGCATGGACAAGTTGGGACGAATGGCCTGTTCCCATGCTGTAAACCTCTGTGACTCTATGGGCCCAATTTTACCATCAGGTTGTGCCCATTTTTGGGAGTAAAATCTTGGTAAAATCGAGTGTGAGGTGAGTAGGATGATCCGCGCTGGTTCCCCTTTTACCAAGACCCAAAAACGGCCACAATTGGGACAGTGCATGAAATGGGTGTAATTTGCACGCATTTAAATTGATTTAATGGGCTGCATGCCCAACCTTACCGGTACTTCCCTTTACCACCTCGTTCGCCCATCCAGAATCGGCGTGAAACAGACATGCTCCACAAAAGTCCGATTCGGACGCTCCAGTTAGTGAAAAAGGTACAAAAGTCTGAGGTCCCGTACCGACCGACTCAAGAACAGCTTCTTCCCTGCTGCTGTCAGACTTTTGAATGGACTTACCTCGCATTAAGTTGATCTTTCTCTACACCCTAGCTATGACTACAACACTACATTCTGCACTCTCTCCTTCTCTATGAACGGTATGCTTTGTCTGTATAGCACACAAGAAACATTATTTTTCACTGTATGTTAATACACGTGACAAAAAAATTAAATCAAATCAAACCATTATAGTCACAGCCCAACTCAATGGCCTAATCCTGCTTTCTCCCAATAACCTTTGATCCCATTCGCCCCAAGTGCTGTATCCAGCCACCTCTTGGACCCATTCAATGTTTTGGCATCAACTATTTCCTGTGCTAATGAATTCCACAGGCCCACCACTCTCTGGGTAAAGAAATGTCTCCTCATCTCCATCCTAAATGGTCTACCCTGAATCCTCAGACTGTGACCCCCTGGTTCTGGACTTCCCCCACCATCGGGAACATCCTCCCTGCGTCTACCCTGTCTGGTCCTGTTAGGATTTTATAATGCTCTTTGAGATCCCCCTCATTCGTCTGAACTCCAGTGAAAACAATCCTAACCTGGTCAATCTCTCCTCATACATCAGCCCCACCATCCCCGGAACCAGCCTGGTAAACCTTCACTGCACTCCCTCAAGAGCAAGAACATCCTTCCTCAGAAAAGGAGACCAAAAGTGCCCACAATATTCTAGGTGTGGCCTCACCAAGGCCCCTGTATAATTGTAACAACACATCCCTGTCCCTGTACTCGAAACCTCTCACATTTGGCCAAGGGAGCTGCTGTGATGGTTTGGCACATTGAAAGAGACAGTGGTGCCAAGTGGAAGTCAAGTACCCAGTTAAACTAGTTTATTCTGCTTTAACATACATCCATATACAAATGGCCACAACCTATCTGCACATTCCATGTTCTTGTTTTATTTACAAATCCAATTTAACCGCTGGTTACCTATTCTTCAGAGGATTTCTCCATTCTGGACCTAAACTCTCAGATGTGGAGATGCCAGACATACTAGATACACATGCAAGATGTGCTGGATCATTGCCACGGATACCACCATCACGCACGAGACCACCACCCATCAGGTGCAGCTGTATAGGGCATTGGTGAGGCCGCAGCTGGAGTACTGTGTGCAGTTTTGGGCGCCGCACCTGCGCAAGGATATTTTGGCCTTGGAGGGAGTGCAGAGGAGGTTTACTCGGCTGATACCGGAGTTGAGGGGATTGAGCTATGAGGAGAAGCTGAATAAACTGGGCTTGTACTCGTTAGAGTTTAGAAGAATGAGGGGAGATCTCATTGAGACGTATAAGATGATGAATGGGATGGATAGGATAGAGGTGGAGAGACTCTTCCCGCTCAAAAAAGACAGTAGGACTAGGGGGCACAGCCTCAAGATAAAGGGGAGGCGGTTTAGAACAGAGTTGAGGAGGAACTTCTTCACTCAAAGGGTGGTGAATCTCTGGAATTCTCTGCCTGTTGAAGTGGTGGAGGCTGCCTCGCTAAATATTTTTAAGAAACGGGTTGATGGGTTTTTGATAAGAGAGGGGATTAAGGGTTATGGGGAGAGGGCGGGAAGGTGGAGCTGAGTCACGACAGATCAGCCATGATCTTATTGAATGGCGGGGCAGGCTCGAAGGGCCAGATGGCCTACTCCTGCTCCTATTTCTTATGTTCTTATGTTCTTATGTTCTTATATCCCCATGTGACTCGGCCAATGTTGTCTACCTGAAACGCTGCAGGAAAAGATGTCCCGAGTCATGGTACATCAGGGAGACCGTGCACATGCTACGACAACGGATGAATGGATACCACGCGACAATAACCAGGCAGGAATGTTCTCTTCTTGTTGGGGAACACTTCAGCAGTCAAGGGTATTAAGCCTCTGATCTTCGGGTAAGCGTTCTCCAAGACGGCCTTCACAACACACAACACAATCGCCAAACAGAAACTGATAGCCAAGTTCCGCACACATGAGGATGGCCTCAACCGGGATCTTGAGCTCATGTCGTGCTATGTGTAATTCCCACCTTTTGCCTGGGCTTGCAAAATCCTACTAACTGTCCCAGCCTGAGACAATACACAGCTCTATAAGCTGTGCTTATCCCTCTCTCCACTCACACTGTCTGTACCTATAAAGGCTTGATTACCTGTAAAGACTCACATCCCAACCATTATCTTGTAAATTGTTCCTCTGTCTATATATGCCGTGTTGGGTGAACCTACCTCTCCGCTCACCTGATGAAGGAGCAGTGCTCCGAAAGCTCGTGATTCCAAATAAATCTGTTAGATGTTAACCAGGTGTGAGACTTCTTACTGTCACCAAACTGTCAGAACGTGGGGAAGGGCCGTGACTCGTCTGGTCTGAGACATTTTCTCCAGCAGAGACTGACCGTGACCTCCAATTGAATTTTCCAATTAATCAGGCATGTCCACCTGACTTGGATTGAACCTGAACGATTTTCAGGTACAATCTGTGTTGGATTAACTGTCGGTAGCTGACTGGTACCTCAACTATTAAATTCATCAAACTCATATTAGTCTTTCCAACTCCCTGCTTCTTGATGTAGATCCTGATTTACATCCAGACATAAGAACATAAGAAATAGGAGCAGGAGTAGGCCATCTAGCCCTTCGAGCCTGCCCCGCCATTCAATAAGATCATGGCTGATCTGTCGGGGCTCAGCTCCACCTTCCCGCCCTCTCCCCATAACCCTTAATCCCCTCTCTTATCAAAAACCCACCAACCCGCTTCTTAAAAATATTTAGTGAGGCAGCCTCCACCACTTCAACGGGCAGAGAATTCCAGAGATTCACCACCCTTTGAGTGAAGAAGTTCCTCCTCAACTCTGTTCTAAACCGCCTCCCCTTTATCTTGAGGCTGTGCCTCCTAGTCCTACTGTCTTTTTTGAGCAGGAAGAGTCTCTCCACCTCTATCCTATCCATCCCATTCATCATCTTATACGTCTCAATGAGATCTCCCCTCATTCTTCTAAACTCTAACGAGTACAAGCCTAGTTTATTCAGCCTCTCCTCATAGCTCAATCCCCTCAACTCCGGTATCAGCCGAGTAAACCTCCTCTGCACTCCCTCCAGGGCCAAAATATCCTTTCACAGGTGCGGCGCCCAAAACTGCACACAGTACTCCAGCTGCGGCCTCACCAATGCCCTATACAGTGCCCTATACAGTGCCCATACGTGTACAAACCTAACCTCTTCACCAGCTAACATTTCAACCAAATATGTGCAAGGACCACATTCTCATGGGTCTTCCCAGCAGCCACTTCAACCATTCCTGACCTTTCACCTGAACCTTCTAGCTCAGCTTCCCTATCCCTATCCCTATCGTGACTCCCTTTCTGTCTGGATTCTCTCTCCGCTGTAGACTGCGCTAAACGCGGCTCCAGCGATGGGACCTCGTTCTGTGCTGTTTCCAAAGCAAAGATTCAGCTGGCGTTTGGCCAATAGGAGTGTGAGATGTGTTCCAACAAGTAATGACACCCGTTTGAGATGAAGTAACACCTGATGCTTCTATCAAGGGCACGTTTAACGATTCGCGCTGTGCTGCTGTGTTTACCCCAGTCCAACGCCGGCATCTCTACAACACTGCTCCACTAGTGGGTCATTGTTTTTGTAACTGGTCGGCGCAACATCGTGGGCCGAAGGGCCTGTTCTGCGCTGTAATGTTCTATGTTCTATGTTCTATTTGACGCAGGGTAGCAGCATACGTCCTACCCTGTTCAATCTCAGGAACTTTAGCCCCTATCCTGAACAAAACTGAGCTCTGTTGTCAGAAACAATTTCCTCTGGGAACCAAGAATCAACAAAACACCCAAAATAGCAAGAGTTTTCATCGATCATAGAATCTGTACAGTACAGGAGGTGGCCATTCAGCCCATCAGGTCGCCACCAACATTCTGACAGAGTATCCCACCCACGCTCTCTCCCCATCACCCTCTCATATTTACTAGCTAATCTCCCATAACCCCCACACATTTTGGGGCACGAAGGGGCAATTTAGCATAGCCAATCTACCTAATCTGCACATTTTTGGACAATAAGGGATAATTTACCATGACCAATCCATTTAATCTACACGTCTTTGGACAATAAGGGGCAATTTAGCATGGCCAATCTACCTAACCTGCACATCTTTGGACACTAAGGGGCAATTTAGCATGGCCAATCCACCTAACCTGCACATCTTTGGACACTAAGGGGCAAATTAGCATGGCCAATCCACCTAATCTGCACATCTTTGGACACTAAGGAATAATTTACCATGACCAATCCACTTAACCCACACATCTTGCGAGGAAACAGGAGCAGCCGGAGGAAACCCACACATACATGGGGAGAACATGCAAACTCCACATAGATAGTGACCCACGCCAGAAATCGAACCCGGGTGCCTTACGCTGTGAGGCAGCAGTGCTAACCACTGCGCCGCAAACCTGGTGTTGTCAGACTTTTTACTATTGTTCAACTCATCAGAGAAACCTCAATCCACTTCCACAAGACACGAAATGCAGGAACCAAAGTAGGCCATTCATCACATTCACACTGCTTCATGAATTATTGTGGTCTAACGATCTATTAGGATGAAGAGCACTGCCTTTCACACTCTGGCAAATCTATATGCAACTTCTGCCACACTCTAGTTGGCCATTTCCATGGTTACAAAGGTCTCAAGGGCAGTTTCTTTTCTATTGCTCCAGATACTCTACACTGTTTCACTGTGTTTCTGTGTCCTACCAAACCACAGTTAACTTCTTGTGAGACTCTTTATCCACTCATCCCTAAGTGTTGATGGTAAAGATTCCATTGCAATTATAATCTGTACCTTGCAGGAATTATAATTCTATAATGGATATGGGGATAGGGTCTGGGTGGGATTGTGTTCGGTGCAGACTCGATGGGCCGAAGGGCCTGTTTCTGCACTGTAGGGTTCTATGGTTTATCATCCCACAGTCTTTCACACTGAGATGGCACAGGGGTATTGTCACTGGACTAGCAACCCAGACACCCAGGATAATGCCTTCTGGACCCAGGTTCGAATCCCACCCCGGCAGACGGTGAAATTTAAATTCAATAAAAATCTGGAATGTGTAGGGATATGGGGATAGGGTCTGGGTGGGATTGTGTTCGGTGCAGACTCGATGGGCCGAAGGGCTGTTTCTGCACTGTAGGGTTCTATGTTGTTCTAATATGTGCACAGCAAGCTCCCACAGCAGCAGTGTGATAATGATCTGATAATGTCTTTTATCTGATGTCGATTGAGTGGTTAATGTTAGCCGGAATGTCGGGGAGAATTCCCTTGCCCTTCTTCAAAATAGCACCTTGGGATCTTTAACACCCACTTAAGCAGGCAGGTAGGGCACCCAGTTTAACATCTGAAACACCACACCGCTGACAATGCAGCACTCTCCCATGGAGAGTTAGCCTAGTTCTTGGTGCTGGAATGGGATGTGAGCCCACAATACCATGGTGCAGTGGTTAGCCCTGCTGCCGCACAGTGCCAGGGACCGGGTTTGATTCCTGACTTGGGTTACTGTCTGTGTGGAGTCTGCACATTCTCCCCATATCCCCAACTCTGGTGTACCTTTAAGAATTTTTTTTTTTAAATCATGGTCTCTGCAGTTTTTGTTTTATTCATTCGTGGGGCATGGGCATTGTTGCGGGCTGGGCCAGCATTTATTGCCCATCCCTGAGGGCAGTTCAGGGATAACCACATTGGCTGTGGCTCTGGAGTCACGTGTAGGCCAGACCGGGTAAGGACAGCAGATTTCCTTCCCTAAAGGACATTAACAGCTGGAGTACTGTGTGCAGTTTTGGGCGCCGCACCTGCGCAAAGATATTTTGGCCTTGGAGGGAGTGCAGAGGAGGTTTACTAGGCTGATACCGGAGTTGAGGGGGTTGAGCTATGAGGAGAGGCTGAATGAACTAGGCTTGTACTCGTTGGAGTTTAGAAGAATGAGGGGAGATCTCATTAAGACGTATAAGATGATGAATGGGATGGATAGGATAGAGGTGGAGAGACTCTTCCCGCTCATAAAAGACTAGGGGACTAGGGGGCACAGCCTCAAGATAAAGGGGGGGCGGTTTAGAACAGAGTTGAGGAGGAACTTCTTCACTCAAAGGGTGGTGAATCTCTGGAATTCTCTACCCGTTGAAGTGGTGGAGGCTGCCTTGCTAAATATTTTCAAGAAGCGGGTTGATGGGTTTTTGATGAGAGAGGGGATTAAGGGTTATGGGGAGAGGGCCAGAAAGTGGAACTGATCCACTTCAGATCAGCCATGATCTTATTGAATGGCGGGGCAGGCTCGAGGGGTCAGATGGCCTACTCCTGCTCCTGTTTCTTATGTTCTTATGTAATGAGCCAGGCGGGTTTTTCCAACAATGGTTTTGTGGTCACCAGTAGATTCTTAATTCCAAATATTTTTTATTGAATTCAAATTCCACCATCTGCAGTGGTGGGATTCGAACCTGGATCCCCAGAACATTAGCTGAGTTTCAAGATTAATAGTCTAGCAATAATACCACTAGGCCATCACTTCTCCTGGAAGATGAGAGCTTGTGAGCTGGCCTTTTAGTTTTACTGCGGCACTGGCTGTCTGTTAAATATCCTTTCATTCTCCTTCAATGGCTTTGATGGGGTTTTGTTTATTTTTACTCTGGGTCTCAGGTACTCTCTGGGATTTGTTTTATGACTTTGGACTGTTAGGGGGAAGACAGGGTATCAGGTCATGAGTTTTGGACAGTTTTTTGTTCATAGTGAATTCACGGTTTCACTTTCAGTGTGGCTACTAGCTGCTGGTTTTGTTAGAAGCTGCCCTGATTGTCAAGCGGCAGGCAGATTTTCTCCCCATCTCTCCCTGGTATTATAGATTCTGCTGTTAGCTGGAAGCAGGTCTCCTGGCCCACCAGGAATGGAGTGTCTCCTGTTAGTGGTTAGCTTGCCTCGAGTCTCTCTCTCTCTCCTTGGTGTTTTGGGAAGCTGTTCTGACTTCAGGCTGGTCTGTGTATATATCCAGAAGGCTGCTCGAGGTTACAAGGCTCGGAAGTCAGAGTTTCAATTCTCCACCCAAAGGACAAAGTTCCAGCATCACATGAGCATTTGTACTTTATGTGTTAAACCTGTGGCCAGGGTTTTGGCTATAGGAAGTTTGTTTGGTTGCAACTGTTCATACTTATTAAGGGTTATACAAAATGCTGGTTGTTTCTCTTCTTGTTTGCAATTGGTAAAAGCTATTGTTAATTTTCTTTCCATACATGTTAACTATATTCTTAAATAAACTTTGTTTGATAAAAGCTCCCTAGTGGATTATTTGAACCATATTTGAAGTGAAGCATCTCATGCTTACCCTCGCCAAATTCAAGATGTAAAACTTACGATCCAGGCGGGTTCCAAAATCACTTTGGAGTTTCAGACCTGAATTAGAACCATGGAAAATTACTGCTCAGAAACAGGCCTTTTGGCCCTTCTTGTCTGTGCCGAACCATTTTTCTGCCTAGCCCCACTGACCTGCACTTGGACCATATCCCTCCACACCCCCTCTCATCCATCAACCTGTCCAAGTTTTTCCTATATGTTAAAAGTGACCCCGCATTTACCACTTTATCCGCAGCTCATTCCACACTCCCACCACTCTCTGTATGAAGAAGCCCCCCCCCAATATTCCCTTTAAACTTTGCCCCCTTAATCCACGTCCTCTGGTTTTTTTCCTCCCCTAGCCTCAGTGGAAAAAGCCTGCTTGCATTCACTCTATCTATACCCATCAAAATCTTATACACCTCTATCAAATCTCCCCTCATTCTTCTACGCTCCAGGGAATAAAGTCCGAATCCAGTCAAACTTTCTCTGTAACTCAGTTTCTCAAGTCCCGGCAACATCCTTGTAAATCTTCTCTGCACTCTTCCAAAATTATTAACATCCTTCCTGTAATTAGGTGACCAAAACCGCACACAATACTCTAAATTTGGCCTCACCAATGTCTTATACAACCTCACCATAACATTCCAACTCTGACACTCAATTCTATTGCAACGAAGTGACATAGCACTCAGAAATCAAGATTAGAATTTCTTCCAGTTTGGTTTCCATTGCTGCAGCTTTTGTTCCCTGAGTTCTGTTTCACCTACATTCATCCTGATTATCTCACATGTTACACAAACAGTTCTGTATAAAACAATTGGCCCATGTTTTACTCCTGACTCCGTTCTGTAGCAATTTTCAGCTTGCTAATACCTTTAAAGTCCAGCTCACACAATTTTGTGATACTTTAACTTCACACATGTGGCGTGTTAAGCACACTGATTTACAAGCACTGGTGAAACAGGAGGCAGCAGGCTGCGTATTTATACTCAACCAACACACAGGCCAAATGGGCACGTGTTTTACCTGCGAGTGAGTGAGACAGAGAATGTGTGAATGAGAGTCAGAATGTGTGTGCGTGAAAGTGTGTGTGCGTGAGACTGTGCATATCTGTGAGTGAGAATGTGTACGTGAATGCAAGTGAGAGACTGTGTATGAATGAGAGGATGCATATGAGTGTGTTTGTGTGAATGAGTGAATGAGTGAGACTGTATATGTGAGAATGCAGGTGAGAATGTATGTGAGCTTGAGTGGGATGCATGTGTGAGTGAATGAGAGTTGTGTGTATAAGATGTGTGTCTGTGAGTGAGAGTGAGAGTGTGTCTGTGAATGAAATGTGTGTGTGACAACGTGAACATGAGTGTGAGTGAGCATGAGAATGCAGGTGTGAGCATGTGTGTGTCAATATGAGTGAGCATGTGTGTGTGTGTGTGTGCATGCGTATGTGTGTGTGTGCATGTGTCTGTGTCTGTGTGTGTGAGTGCATGTGAGTATGCGTGCTTGCGTGCGTGTGTCTGTGATTGTGTGTGTGTGAGTGTGTGCATGTGAGTGGTGTGTCTGTGTGTGTGAGAGTGTGCGTGTGTGCATTTGAATGTGTGTTTGTGTGCGAGTGTGTGTATGAATGTGTGTGTGTGCGTGAGCGTGAGTGTGTTTGGGTGGGTGTGGGTGTGAATGTGAGTGTTTGTCTGTGTAAGTGTGGATTGTACCCATTTGAGCATTTATTATTACAATGTGACAATTTTAGTTACGCCACCTAAAACTTGTTTTGAAATGAGTGGTTGTTACCTTAAAATAAGTCCCTTTGAAACTTGCAAGAGATTGTCCCTTTGGACAGCCTGGTCTGTCCGCCATCTCATAGATAGGTAGAAGTGGATGATGGGAATCCAGGCAGAATCTCACTGCTGATTGGTCAGACCATACTCTTCATCAATGGGAGGTACATGTTAACATTCTGACTGCTGATTGGTTGACAGTGCAGAGTGGATGGCAATGTGTTTCTTGAGTAAGGGCAGCCAGATGTCATTGGGATAGTTTGGCGAACAATGTGGCATTGGGAGATCTCCCTGATGGGCCTTGTTTATCAGTGTGTGGTGGATATGCCAAGGGTTGGACCATTGAAAACTATCTTGTTGATGTTGTACAAGACATTGGGAAGGCCACACTGTGTAAAGTTCTGGTCACCTAATTATAGAAAGGATATTATTAAACAATGATGTGGAGATGCTAGTGTTGGACTGGGGAGGGCACTGTAAGAAGTCTCACAGCACCAGGTTAAAGTCCAACAGATTTATTTGGTAGCACGAGCTTTCAGAGCGCTGCCCCTTCATCAGGTGAGTGGAGGATTTGTTTCACAAACAGTATATATAGACTCAAAGATAATGGTTGGAATGTGAGTCTTTACAGGTAATCAAGTCTTTAGAGGTGTAGACAATGTGACTGGAGAGAGGGTTAAGCACAGATAAAGAGATGTGATTTGTCTCCAGCCAGGATAGTTAGTGAGATTTTGCAAGTCATGGGGGTTACAGATAGTGCAACATGAACCCAAGGTCCCGGTTGAGGCCGTCCTCATGTGTGTGGAACTTGGCTATCAGTCTCTGCTCAGTGATTCTGCGTTGTTGTGTGTCTTGAAGGCTGCCTTGGAGAGTGCTTATCTGAAGATCAGAGGCTGAATGTCCTTGACTGCTGAAGAAAGAAAGAAACTTGAAAGAGCATAGAAAAGAATTACTAGGATGCTACCGGGACTTGATGGATTGAGTTATAAGGAGAGGCTGGATAGACTGGGACTTTATTCCTTGGAGCGTAGGAGGCTGAGGGGTGATTTTACAGAGGCCTATTAAATAATGAGGGACACGGATCAGCTGGATAGTCAACATCTTTTCCCAAAGGTAGGGGAGTCTAAAACTAGAGGGCATAGGTTTAAGGTGAGAGGGGAGAGATACAAAAGAGTCCAGAGGAGCAATGTTTTCATACAGAGGGTGGTGAGTGTCTGGAACAAGCTGCCACATGCAGTAAATGACGTGGGTACAATTTTGTCTTTTAAAAATAGTTACTTGGGTACAAAGGGATATGGGCCAAATGCGGGCAGTTGGGACGAGCTTATTTGTATTAAAAAAAAGGACAGCATGGACAAGTGCATGAGTCGCAAAAACCCAGCTTGCAGGTGCAGCAGGTGGTCAGGAAGGCGAATGGGATGCTGGCCTTCATAGCGAGGGGGATTGAATATAAAAGTAGGGAGGTCTTGCTGCAGCTGTATAGGGCATTGGTGAGGCCGCAGCTGGAGTACTGTGTGCAGTTTTGGGCGCCGCACCTGCGCAAAGATATTTTGGCCTTGGAGGGAGTGCAGAGGAGGTTTACTAGGCTGATACCGGAGTTGAGGGGATTGAGCTATGAGGAGAGGCTGAATGAACTAGGCTTGTACTCGTTGGAGTTTAGAAGAATGAGGGGAGATCTCATTGAGACGTATAAGATGATGAATGGGATGGATAGGATAGAGGTGGAGAGACTCTTCCCGCTCAAAAAAGACAGTAGGACTAGGGGGCACAGCCTCAAGATAAAGGGGAGGCGGTTTAGAACGGAGTTGAGGAGGAACTTCTTCACTCAAAGGGTGGTGAATCTCTGGAATTCTCTGCCCGTTGAAGTGGTGGAGGCTGCCTCGCTAAATATTTTCAAGAAGCGGGTTGATGGGGTTTTGATAAGAGAAGGGATTAAGGGTTATGGGGAGAGGGCCGGAATGTGGAACTGAGCCACGACAGATCAGCCATGATCTTATTGAATGGCGGGGCAGGCTCGAAGGGCTAGATGGCCTACTCCTGCTCCTATTTCTTATGTTCTTAAGAACAAAGAACAACACAGCACGGGAAACAGGCCCTTTGGCCCAATGAGCCCGCGCCGCCGTCCCATGGTCAGTGACCTATTCATGATTTTAGTCTATGCCTAATGTGTGAGGATCAGGGAGGTCCAATATAGGGACAATTTGTTACCCAATCAATCAGCCTAAAAGCACATTTTTGGGATGTGGGAGGAAACCGGAGTACCCGGAGGAAACCCACGCAACCATGGGGAGAACGCGCAAACTCCCACGGACACAGGCCCAAATCCATGTGTCCGCATAGCAACAGAGATAGTCTCTGAGCTGTCATGTTGCCCTTGAGATGGTAAGTTGGGCCAAAGGGCCTGTTTCTATCCTCGGTAAACCTCAATGACTAAGATAAATGGGCGTGAAAGAGTATTGTATTACAGCTCAGTTGGCTGGACAGCGAGAGTTCAACAATAATCTCTCCCTCAATGTCAACAAAACAAAGGAGATTGTCATCAACTTCAGGAAAGTTAGTGGAGAACATGCAGCTGTCTACATCAATAGGGACAAAGTAGAAAGGGTCAAGAGCTTCAAGTTTTTAGATGTCCAGATTACCAACAACATGTCCTGCATCCCACCCCTCCGCTGCTGCCCCCCCCCCCCCCCAACACGATACTATAGTTAAAAAAGTCCACCAACATCTCTACTTTCTCAGAAGACTAAGGAAATTTGACAAGTCAGCTATAACTCTCACCAACTTTTACAGATGCTCCATAGAAAGCATTCTTTATGGTTGTATCACAGCTCGGTCTGGGCTCCTGCGCTGCCCAAGACCACAAGAAACTACAAAAGATCGTGAATGTAGCCCAATCCATCACGCAAACCAGCCTCCCATCCATTGACTCTGTCTACACTTCCCGCTGCCTCAGAAAGCAACCAGCATAGTTAAGGATCCCACGCACCCTGGACACTCTCTCTTCCACCTTCTTCTGTCGGGAAAAAGGTATAAAAATCTGAGGTCAGGTACCAACCGACTCAAGAACAGCTTCTTCCCTGCTGCTGTCAGATTTTTGAATGGACCTACCTTGCATTAAGTTGACCTTTTTCAACACCCTCGCTATGACTGTAACACTACATTCTGCACGCCTTTCCTTCTCTATGAATGGTATGCTTTGTCTGTATAGTGCGCAAGAAGGAATACTTTCACTGTATGTTAATACATGTGACAATAATAAATCAAAATCAATTCCTGTACTGGCTGAGAGTTTTCGTGAGGGCCCAACCTTCTCAATTTGCCTGAGGTGTGGTGACCTTTGGGTTAAATCACTACTATTCAGCCTTCAAAGGCAAGAAAAAACTGTGTGCAGTTTTGGTCGCCGCACTTGCACAAGGATATTTTGGCCTTGGAGGGAGTGCAGAGAAGGTTCACTAGGCTGATACTGGAGGTGAGGGGGTTAGTCTATGAAGAGAGACTAAATAGACTGGGTCTGTACTCGTTGGAGTTTAGAAGGATGAGGGGGGATCTTATAGAGACGTATAAGATAATGAAGGGGATGGATAGGGTAGAGGTAGAGAGATTCTTCCCGCTCAGAAAGGACAGCAGGACTAGAGGGCACAGCCTCAAGATAAAGGGGGGGCAGTTTAGATCAGAGTTGAGGAGGAACTTCTTCACTCAAAGGGTGGTGAACCTCTGGAATTCTCTGCCCATTGAAGTGGTGGAGGCTGCCTCGCTAAATATTATTTAAGTCACGGGTAGATAGGTTTTTGGTAGGCAAGGAGAATTCAGGGTTATGGGGAGAAAGCGGGAAAGTGGAACTGATCCACTTCAGATCAGCCATGATCTTATTGAATGGCGGGGCAGGCTCGAAGGGCTAGATGGCCTACTCCCGCTCCTATTTCTTATGTTCTTATGAACCAAAGGTCATCTGGGACTGTGGTGACTTTACCTTTTGGAGTCAAATTTGACACATCCAATTAATGATTTAGTTTTTTACTGGGTAGTCCAGTGACCTTAATTCCGCTGTTACTGAAAATACAGTGGAAGTTACAATCGACTGAGGCAGCAATTGATTTAGGGATCATTCTGTCCAATGATAACATAGAACATAGAACATAGAATATTACAGCACAAACAGGCCCTTCGGCCCTCGAGTTGCGCCGATCACATCAACCCCACCAATCTATAGACCTATCTATAACCCCCAATCCCATTAAACCCCATATACTCATCCAGAAGTCTTTTAAAAGACCCCAGCGAGTTCGCCTCCACCACCGATGACGGCAGCCGATTCCATTCACTCACCACCCTCTGAGTGAAAAACTTACCCCTAACATCACCTCTGTACTTCCCTCCCCGCACCTTAAATCTGTGTCCTCTCGTAGCGACCATTTCAACCCGGGGAAATAGCCTCTGAGAGTCCACCCTATCTATTCCTCTCAACATTTTATAAACTTCTATCAGGTCGCCTCTCAACCTTCGCCTCTCCAGGGAAAAGAGTCCCAGCTCCCTCAACCTATCTTCATATGGCATGCCTCCCAGTCCAGGCAACATCCTTGTAAATCTCCTCTGCACCCTTTCAATAGCTTCTACGTCTTTCCTATAGTGAGGCGACCAGAACTGCGCACAGTACTCCAAATGAGGCCTGACGAGGGTCCTGTAAAGTTGCAGCATTACCTCCCGACTCCTAAACTCAATCCCTCGATTAATGAAGGCCAGTACACCATACGCCTTCTTGACCACCTCCTCCACCTGCGAGGCCGATTTAAGAGTCCTGTGGACTCGGACCCCGAAATCCTTCTGCTCTTCAACGCTACTAAGACTCCTGCCCTTGATAGTGTACTTGTTCATCCCGTTGGTTCTGCCGAAATGGACGACTACACATTTGTCTGCGTTGAAGTCCATCTGCCACTTCTCCGCCCATTCCTGCATCCTATCTATGTCCTGCTGCAACTTTTGACATCCTTCCAGACCATCCACAACACCGCCGACCTTCGTGTCATCAGCGAACTTGCTAACCCATCCCTCCACTTCCTCATCCAGGTCATTTATGAAAATGACAAACAACAAGGGTCCCAGAACAGATCCCTGGGGCACTCCACTGGTGACTGACCTCCATCCATCAACTGGGATTCCAACAAACAGCGTCAACAGCATCCAGGACAAAGCAGCACACTTCATCAGCAACCATTCACAGTGGGTTAGCACTGCTACCTCACAGCTCCAGGGACCCGGGTTCAATTCCCGGCTTGGGTCACTGTCTGTGTGGAGTTTGCACATTCTCCCCGTGTCTGCGTGGGTTTCCTGCTCCAGTTTCTTCCCACACTCTGAAATACATGCTGGTTAGGTGCATTGTCCATGCTAAATTCTCTCTCTGTGTACCTGAGCAGGTGTGAGGGTGTGGCGTCTAGGGGGATTTTCACAGTAACTTCATCGCAGTGTTAATGTAAGCCTATTTGTGACACTAATAAATAGATATAAATTTTAACCAGTATGAGCAATGTGTACCGCTGCACTGGATAAAAGAAAATTACTGCGGATGCTGGAATCTGAAACCAAAAGAGAAAATGCTGGAAAATCTCAGCAGGTCTGGCAGCATCCGTAAGGAGAGAAAAGATCTCATGTTTCAAGTCCAGGTGACCCTTTGTCAAAGGAGCAGGGACAAGGGTTCAATTCCGGTCTTGAGTGAGGTAGACCATCAGCCATGATCTAGGGTGAACATAAGAACATAAGAAATAAGAGCAGGAGTAGGCCATCTGGCCCTTCGAGCCTGCCCCGCCATTCAATAAGATCATGGCTGATCTGTCGCGGCTCAGTTCCACATTCCCACTTTCTCCCCATAGCCCTTAATCCCCTCGCTTATCAAAAACCCATCAATCCGCATCTTAAAAATATTTAGCGAGGCAGCCTCCACCACTTCAACGGGCAGACTAACTGTCTGTCTGCAAATTCTCTCCGTGTCTGCATGGGTTTCCTCTGGGTGCTCCAGCTTCCTCCCACACTCCAAAGATGGGTAGATTAAGTGGATTGGCCATGCTAAATTGCCCCTTAGTGTCCAAAGATGTGTAGGTTAGATGGATTGGCCATGCTAAATTGTCCCTTAGTGTCCAAAGTCATGCAGATTAGGTGGATTGGCCATGCTAAATTGCCCCTTAGTGTCCAAAGATGTGTAGGTTAGATGGATTGGCCATGCTAAATTGTCCCTTAGTGTCCAAAGATGTGTAGGTTAGATGGATTGGCCATGCTAAATTGCCCCTTAGTGTCCAAAGACATGCAAATTAGGTGGATTGGCCATGGTAAATTGTCCCTTAGTGTCCAAAGACATGCAAATTAGGTGGATTGGCCATGCTAAATTGCCCCTTAGTGTCCAAAGATGTGTAGGTTAGATGGATTGGCCATGCTAAATTGCCCCTTAGTGTCCAAAGATGTGTAGGTTAGATGGTTTGGCCATGCTAAATTGTCCCTTAGTGTCCAAAGACATGCAGATTAGGTGGATTGGCCATGCTAAATTGTCCCTTAGTGTCCATAGATGTGTAGGTTAGATGGATTGGCCATGCTAAACTGCCCCTTAGTGTCCAAAGATGTGTAGGTTAGATGGATTGGCCATGCTAAATTGTCCCTTAGTGTCCAAAGACATGCAGATTAGGTGGATTGGCCATGCTAAATTGCCCCTTAGTGTCCAAAGATGTGTAGGTTAGATGGATTGGCCATGCTAAATTGTCCCTTAGTGTCCAAAGACATGCAGATTAGGTGGATTGGCCATGCTAAATTGCCCCTTAGTGTCCAAAGATGTGTAGGTTAGATGGATTGGCCATGCTAAATTGTCCCTTAGTGTCCAAAGATGTGTAGGTTAGATGGATTGGCCATGCTAAATTGCCCCTTAGTGTCCAAAGACATGCAAATTAGGTGGATTGGCCATGCTAAATTGTCCCTTAGTGTCCAAAGACATGCAGATTAGGTGGATTGGCCATGGTAAATTGTCCCTTAGTGTCCAAAGACATGCAGATTAGGTGGATTGGCCATGCTAAATTGCCCCTTAGTGTCCAAAGATGTGTAGGTTAGATGGATTGGCCATGCTAAATTGCCCCTTAGTGTCCAAAGATGTGTAGGTTAGATGGATTGGCCATGCTAAATTGTCCCTTAGTGTCCAAAGACATGCAGATTAGGTGGATTGGCCATGCTAAATTGCCCCTTAGTGTCCAAAGATGTGTAGGTTAGATGGATTGGCCATGCTAAATTGTCCCTTAGTGTCCAAAGACATGCAGATTAGGTGGATTGGCCATGCTAAATTGCCCCTTTGTGTCCAAAGATGTGTAGGTTTGATGGATTGGCCATGCTAAATTGCCCCTTAGTGTCCAAAGACATGCAAATTAGGTGGATTGGCCATGCTAAATTGTCCCTTAGTGCCAAAAGACATGCAGATTAGGTGGATTGGCCATGCTAAATTGCCCCTTAGTGTCCAAAGATGTGTAGATTAGATGGATTGGCCATGCTAAATTGCTCCTTAGTGTCCAAAGATGTGTAGGTTAGATGGATTGGCCATGCTAAATTGTCCCTTAGTGTCCAAAGACATGCAGATTAGGTGGTTTGGCCATGCTAAATTGCCCCTTAGTGTCCAAAGATGTGTAGGTTAGATGGATTGGCCATGCTAAATTGCCCCTTAGTGTCCAAAGATGTGTAGGTTAGATGGTTTGGCCATGCTAAATTGTCCCTTAGTGTCCAAAGACATGCAGATTAGGTGGATTGGCCATGCTAAATTGCCCCTTAGTGTCCAAAGACATGCAGATTAGGTGGATTGGCCATGCTAAATTGCCCCTTAGTGTCCAAAGATGTGTAGGTTAGATGGATTGGCCATGCTAAATTGCCCCTTAGTGTCCAAAGATGTGTAGGTTAGATGGATTGGCCATGCTAAATTGTCCCTTAGTGTCCAAAGACATGCAGATTAGGTGGATTGGCCATGCTAAATTGCCCCTTAGTGTCCAAAGATGTGTAGGTTAGATGGATTGGCCATGCTAAATTGCCCCTTAGTGTCCAAAGATGTGTAGGTTAGATGGATTGGCCATGCTAAATTGTCCCTTAGTGTCCAAAGACATGCAGATTAGGTGGATTGGCCATGCTAAATTGCCCCTTAGTGTCCAAAGATGTGTAGGTTAAGTGCATTGGCCATGCTAAATTGCCCCTTAGAGTCCAAAGACGTGCAGATTTGGTGGATTGGCCATGCTAAATTGTCTCTTAGTGTCCAAAGATGGATGGGTTAGGGAGATTAGCAGGGTGAATCTGTTGGGTTGTGGGGATTGGGTCTGTGTAAGATGGTCTGCCGGAGGGTTAGTGCAGACACAATGGGGCCGAATGGCCTCCTTTTATACTGCAGGGATTCTGTGATGCTCTGATCCCACTGCAGTATTTTGGATTATGTGGAATAACCGCAAGAGAGTCCTCCTAATTTCCGAAACAATGTTAATTGCTGAAGCTCTCTAACTGCTCTTTGCTTTTTCTGGGATCTTCCTCTGCCCCCCGCGCGTTTCTGTGCTTCCTTTACTGCACCCGTGAGTACATCTTAAATCAACATTATTTCAACACAGCCGGTTGTTATGATCTGGAATGCATTGCCCAAAAGCAAATTCAACAGCGACTTCCAAGAGGGGGAGCGGATGAATAATTGATGAGGGAAGATTTGCACGGCCCCTGGGGACAGAGCAGCGGGATTTACTCCTTCAGAGAGCAAGCAGGGGCTGGACGATGGGCCGAACGGACAGCTGCTGTGCCTATATCATCCTGTGGATCCCTGGTCTTCAGACCACTTGTCTGGAGCTGCACATTCCAAAGTAGCAGACGGGGGGGAAAAAAAAGAGAAATGGAACTTGCAGACCGCACGAAGCAGGAGACTGCGAGCAATTCTGTTACCATGGGCAACACTGCTGATCAAGTCTGCTTCGGAATCTTTGCCTGTGGGATTAATATAAATGCGGGTGGAATGAGTGAAACTGACCTTGGGGAAGGCTCGAGATGTGGGTGGAAACAGCAAGGCAGGCCCAGGGGAATGATGTGTGGATAACACAGCAAACATATTGACAAGAGATCATGTTTTACTTATTTAAGATTTTTTTTTTTAAGAGCAATGGCTGAGATTTCTCAAAGAATAAAACCAAAGCAGCAAACTGCGGGCATTGTTGCTGAAAGAGAGAGTTGTGGAGTTCTCAACAAGGCTTCAACAAAGATAAAGAAACATTCTTTGGAAAGCCGAAACTGAGATGATGCAATGGGTGGAAGCTGGGTTTCGAATGGTGAAATCATCGGAAAAACAGCACTCGTGACAGTGCGGCACTCCCTCACCACTGATCTTCTGACAGTGCGGACTCCTACAGTACTGACCCTCTGACAGTGCGGCACTCCCTCAGCACTGACCCTCTGACAGTGCGACACTCCCTCAGTACTGATCCTCTGACAGTGCGGCACTCCCTCAGCACTGACCCTCTGACAGTGCGGCACTCCCTCAGTACTGATCCTCTGACAGTGCGGACTCCTACAGTACTGACCCTCTGACAGTGCGGCACTCCCTCAGTAATGATCCTCTGACAGTGCGGCACTCCCTCAGTACTGATCCTCTGACAGTACGGCACTCCCTCAGCATGACCCTCTGACAGTGCGGCACTCCCTCAGTACATACCCTCTGACAGTGTGGCACTCCCTCAGTACTGACCTTCTGACAGTGCAGCACTCCCTCAGTACTGACCCTCTGACAGTGCGGCACTCCCTCAGCACTGACCCTCTGACAGTGCGGCACTCCCTCAGCACTGACCCTCTGACAGTGTGGCACTCCTACAGTACTGACCCTCTGACAGTGCGGCACTCCCTCAGCACTGACCCTCTGACAGTGCAGCACTCCCTCAGCACTGATCCTCTGACAGTGCGGCACTCCCTCAGTACTGACCCTCTGACAGTGCAGCACTCCCTCAGCACTGACCCTCTGACAGTGCGGCACTCCCTCAGCACTGACCCTCTGACAGTGCGGCAATCCCTCAGTACTGACCCTCTGACAGTGCGGCACTCCCTCAGCACTGACCCTCTGACAGTGTGGCACTCCTACAGTACTGACCCTCTGACAGTGTGGCACTCCCTCAGCACTGACCCTCTGACAGTGCAGCACTCCCTCAGCACTGATCCTCTGACAGTGCGGCACTCCCTCAGTACTGACCCTCTGACAGTGCAGCACTCCCTCAGCACTGACCCTCTGACAGTGCGGCATTCCCTCAGCACTGACCCTCTGACAGTGCGGCACTCCCTCAGCACTGACCCTCTGACAGTGCGGCACTCCCTCAGTACTGACCCTCTGACAGTGCGGCACTCCCTCAGTACTGACCCTCTGACAGTGATGCACTCCCTCAGTACTGACCCTCTGAAAGTGCAGCACTCCCTCAGTACTGACCCTCTGACAGTACGGCACTCCCTCAGTACTGACCCTCTGACAGTGCGGCATTCCCTCAGCACTGACCCTCTGACAGTGCGGCACTCCCTCAGTCTTGACCCTCTGACAGTGCGGCACTCCATCAGCACTGATCCTCTGACAGTGCAGCAGTCCCACAGCACTGACCCTCTGACAGTGCGGCACTCCCTCAGTACTGATCCTCTGACAGTGCGGCACTCCCTCAGTACTGACCCTCTGACAGTGCGGCACTCCCTCAGTACTGACCTTCTGACAGTGCGGCACTCCCTCAGCACTGACCCTCTGACAGTGCGGCACTCCGCCAGCACTGACTCTCTGACAGTGCGGCACTCCCTCAGTACTGACCCTCTGACAGTGCAGCACTCCCTCAGCACTGATCCTCTGACAGTGCGGCACTCCCTCAGCACTGACCCTCTGACAGTGCGGCACTCCCTCAGCACTGACCCTCTGACAGTGTGGCACTCCTACAGTACTGACCCTCTGACAGTGCGGCACTCCCTCAGCACTGACCCTCTGACAGTGCAGCACTCCCTCAGCACTGATCCTCTGACAGTGCGGCACTCCCTCAGTACTGACCCTCTGACAGTGCAGCACTCCCTCAGCACTGACCCTCTGACAGTGCGGCACTCCCTCAGCACTGACCCTCTGACAGTGCGGCACTCCCTCAGTACTGACCCTCTGACAGTGCGGCACTCCCTCAGTACTGACCCTCTGACAGTGAGGCACTCCCTCAGTACTGACCCTCTGACAGTGCGGCACTCCCTCAGCACTGACCCTCTGACAGTGAGGCACTCCCTCAGTACTGACCCTCTGACAGTGCGGCACTCCTACAGTACTGACCCTCTGACAGTGCGGCACTCCCTCAGCACTGACCCTCTGACAGTGCGGCACTCCCTCAGTACTGACCCTCTGACAGTGTGGCATTCCCTCAGCACTGATCCTCTGACAGTGCGGCACTCCCTCAGTACTGACCCTCTGACAGTGCGGCACTCCCTCAGCACTGACCCTCTGACAGTGCGGCACTCCGTCAGCACTGACCCTCTGACAGTGCGGCACTCCCTCAGTACTGACCCTCTGACAGTGCGGCATTCCCTCAGCACTGATTCTCTGACAGTGCGGCACTCCCACAGTACTGACCCTCTGACAGTGCGGCACTCCCTCAGCACTGACCCTCTGACAGTGCGGCACTCCCTCAGCACTGACCCTCTGACAGTGCGGCACTCCCTCAGCACCGACCCTCTGACAGTGCGGCACTCCCTCAGCACTGACCCTCTGACAGTGCGGCACTCCCTCAGCACTGACCCTCTGACAGTGCGGCACTCCCTCAGCACTGACCCTCTGACAGTGAGGCACTCCCTCAGCACTGACCCTCTGACAGTGCGGCACTCCCTCAGCACTGACCCTCTGACAGTGCGGCACTCCCTCAGCACTGACCCTCTGACAGGGCGGCATTCCCTCAGCACTGACCCTCTGACAGTGCGGCACTCACTCAGCACTGACCATCTGACAGTGCGGCACTCCCTCAGCACTGACCCTCTGACAGTGAGGCACTCCCTCAGCACTGACCCTCTGACAGTGCGGCACTCCCTCAGCACTGACCCTCTGACAGTGTGGCACTCCTACAGTACTGACCCTCTGACAGTGCGGCACTCCCTCAGCACTGACCCTCTGACAGTGCAGCACTCCCTCAGCACTGATCCTCTGACAGTGCGGCACTCCCTCCGTACTGACCCTCTGACAGTGCAGCACTCCCTCAGCACTGACCCTCTGACAGTGCGGCACTCCCTCAGCACTGACCCTCTGACAGTGCGGCACTCCCTCAGTACTGACCCTCTGACAGTGCGGCACTCCCTCAGTACTGACCCTCTGACAGTGAGGCACTCCCTCAGTACTGACCCTCTGACAGTGCGGCACTCCCTCAGCACTGACCCTCTGACAGTGAGGCACTCCCTCAGTACTGACCCTCTGACAGTGCGGCACTCCTACAGTACTGACCCTCTGACAGTGCGGCACTCCCTCAGCACTGACCCTCTGACAGTGCGGCACTCCCTCAGTACTGACCCTCTGACAGTGTGGCATTCCCTCAGCACTGATCCTCTGACAGTGCGGCACTCCCTCAGTACTGACCCTCTGACAGTGCGGCACTCCCTCAGCACTGACCCTCTGACAGTGCGGCACTCCGTCAGCACTGACCCTCTGACAGTGCGGCACTCCCTCAGTACTGACCCTCTGACAGTGCGGCATTCCCTCAGCACTGATTCTCTGACAGTGCGGCACTCCCACAGTACTGACCCTCTGACAGTGCGGCACTCCCTCAGCACTGACCCTCTGACAGTGCGGCACTCCCTCAGCACTGACCCTCTGACAGTGCGGCACTCCCTCAGCACCGACCCTCTGACAGTGCGGCACTCCCTCAGCACTGACCCTCTGACAGTGCGGCACTCCCTCAGCACTGACCCTCTGACAGTGCGGCACTCCCTCAGCACTGACCCTCTGACAGTGAGGCACTCCCTCAGCACTGACCCTCTGACAGTGCGGCACTCCCTCAGCACTGACCCTCTGACAGTGCGGCACTCTCTCAGCACTGACCCTCTGACAGGGCGGCACTCCCTCAGCACTGACCCTCTGACAGTGCGGCACTCACTCAGCACTGACCATCTGACAGTGCGGCACTCCCTCAGCACTGACCCTCTGACAGTGAGGCACTCCCTCAGCACTGACCCTTTGACAGTGCGGCACTCCCTCAGCACTGACCCTCTGACAGTGTGGCACTCCTACAGTACTGACCCTCTGACAGTGCGGCACTCCCTCAGCACTGACCCTCTGACAGTGCAGCACTCCCTCAGCACTGATCCTCTGACAGTGCGGCACTCCCTCCGTACTGACCCTCTGACAGTGCAGCACTCCCTCAGCACTGACCCTCTGACAGTGCGGCACTCCCTCAGCACTGACCCTCTGACAGTGCGGCAATCCCTCAGTACTGACCCTCTGACAGTGCGGCACTCCCTCAGCACTGACCCTCTGACAGTGTGGCACTCCTACAGTACTGACCCTCTGACAGTGCGGCACTCCCTCAGCACTGACCCTCTGACAGTGCAGCACTCCCTCAGCACTGATCCTCTGACAGTGCGGCACTCCCTCAGCACTGACCCTCTGACAGTGCACCACTCTCTCAGCACTGACCCTCTGACAGTGCGGCACTCCCTCAGCACTGACCCTCTGACAGTGCGGCACTCTCTCAGCACTGACCCTCTGACAGTGCGGCACTCCCTCAGTACTGACCCTCTGACAGTGCGGCACTCCCTCAGTACTGACCCTCTGACAGTGAGGCACTCCCTCAGTACTGACCCTCTGAAAGTGCAGCACTCCCTCAGTACTGACCCTCTGACAGTACGGCACTCCCTCAGTACTGACCCTCTGACAGTGCGGTACTCCCTCAGCACTGACCCTCTGACAGTGCGGCACTCCCTCAGTCTTGACCCTCTGACAGTGCGGCACTCCATCAGCACTGATCCTCTGACAGTGCAGCAGTCCCACAGCACTGACCCTCTGACAGTGCGGCACTCCCTCAGTACTGATCCTCTGACAGTGCGGCACTCCCTCAGTACTGACCCTCTGACAGTGCGGCACTCCCTCAGTACTGACCTTCTGACAGTGCGGCACTCCCTCAGCACTGACCCTCTGACAGTGCGGCACTCCGCCAGCACTGACTCTCTGACAGTGCGGCACTCCCTCAGTACTGATCTCTGACAGTGCGGCACTCCCTCAGTACTGACCCTCTGACAGTGCAGCACTCCCTCAGTACTGACCCTGTGACAGTGCGGCACTCCCTCAGCACTGATCCTCTGACAGTGCGGCACTCCCTCAGCACTGACCCTCTGACAGTGCGGCACTCCCTCAGCACTGACCCTCTGACAGTGTGGCACTCCTACAGTACTGACCCTCTGACAGTGTGGCACTCCCTCAGCACTGACCCTCTGACAGTGCAGCACTCCCTCAGCACTGATCCTCTGACAGTGCGGCACTCCCTCAGTACTGACCCTCTGACAGTGCAGCACTCCCTCAGCACTGACCCTCTGACAGTGCGGCACTCCCTCAGCACTGACCCTCTGACAGTGCGGCACTCCTACAGTACTGACCCTCTGACAGTGCGGCACTCCCTCAGTACTGACCCTCTGACAGTGAGGCACTCCCTCAGTACTGACCCTCTGACAGTGCGGCACTCCCTCAGCATTGACCCTCTGACAGTGAGGCACTCCCTCAGTACTGACCCTCTGACAGTGCGGCACTCCTACAGTACTGACCCTCTGACAGTGCGGCATTCCCTCAGCACTGACCCTCTGACAGTGCGGCACTCCCTCAGCACTGACCCTCTGACAGTGCGGCACTCCCTCAGTACTGACCCTCTGACAGTGCGGCATTCCCTCAGCACTGACCCTCTGACAGTGCGGCACTCCCTCAGTACTGACCCTCTGACAGTGCGGCATTCCCTCAGCACTGACCCCCTGACAGTGCGGCACTCCGTCAGCACTGACCCTCTGACAGTGCGGCACTCCCTCAGCACTGACCCTCTGACAGTGCGGCACTCCCTCAGTACTGACCCTCTGACAGTGTGGCATTCCCTCAGCACTGAATCCTCTGACAGTGCGGCACTCCCTCAGTACTGACCCTCTGACAGTGCGGCACTCCCTCAGCACTGACCCTCTGACAGTGCGGCACTCCCTCAGTACTGACCCTCTGACAGTGTGGCATTCCCTCAGCACTGATCCTCTGACAGTGCGGCACTCCCTCAGTACTGACCCTCTGACAGTGCGGCACTCCCTCAGCACTGACCCTCTGACAGTGCGGCACTCCGTCAGCACTGACCCTCTGACAGTGCGGCACTCCCTCAGTACTGACCCTCTGACAGTGCGGCATTCCCTCAGCACTGATTCTCTGACAGTGCGGCACTCCCACAGTACTGACCCTCTGACAGTGCGGCACTCCCTCAGCACTGACCCTCTGACAGTGCGGCACTCCCTCAGCACTGACCCTCTGACAGTGCGGCACTCCCTCAGCACCGACCCTCTGACAGTGCGGCACTCCCTCAGCACTGACCCTCTGACAGTGCGGCACTCCCTCAGCACTGACCCTCTGACAGTGCGGCACTCCCTCAGCACTGACCCTCTGACAGTGCGGCAATCCCTCAGTACTGACCCTCTGACAGTGCGGCACTCCCTCAGCACTGACCCTCTGACAGTGTGGCACTCCTACAGTACTGACCCTCTGACAGTGCGGCACTCCCTCAGCACTGATTCTCTGACAGTGCGGCACTCCCTCAGTACTGACCCTCTGACAGTGCAGCACTCCCTCAGCACTGACCCTCTGACAGTGCGGCACTCCCTCAGCACTGACCCTCTGACAGTGCGGCACTCCCTCAGCACTGACCCTCTGACAGTGCGGCACTCCCTCAGTACTGACCCTCTGACAGTGCGGCACTCCCTCAGTACTGACCCTCTGACAGTGAGGCACTCCCTCAGTACTGACCCTCTGAAAGTGCAGCACTCCCTCAGTACTGACCCTCTGACAGTACGGCACTCCCTCAGTACTGACCCTCTGACAGTGCGGCACTCCCTCAGCACTGACCCTCTGACAGTGCGGCACTCCCTCAGTCTTGACCCTCTGACAGTGCGGCACTCCATCAGCACTGATCCTCTGACAGTGCAGCAGTCCCACAGCACTGACCCTCTGACAGTGCGGCACTCCCTCAGTACTGATCCTCTGACAGTGCGGCACTCCCTCAGTACTGACCCTCTGACAGTGCGGCACTCCCTCAGTACTGACCTTCTGACAGTGCGGCACTCCCTCAGCACTGACCCTCTGACAGTGCGGCACTCCGCCAGCACTGACTCTCTGACAGTGCGGCACTCCCTCAGTACTGACCCTCTGACAGTGCAGCACTCCCTCAGTACTGACCCTGTGACAGTGCGGCACTCCCTCAGCACTGATCCTCTGACAGTGCGGCACTCCCTCAGCACTGACCCTCTGACAGTGCGGCACTCCCTCAGCACTGACCCTCTGACAGTGTGGCACTCCTACAGTACTGACCCTCTGACAGTGCGGCACTCCCTCAGCACTGACCCTCTGACAGTGCAGCACTCCCTCAGCACTGATCCTCTGACAGTGCGGCACTCCCTCAGTACTGACCCTCTGACAGTGCAGGACTCCCTCAGCACTGACCCTCTGACAGTGCGGCACTCCCTCAGCACTGACCCTCTGACAGTGCGGCACTCCTACAGTACTGACCCTCTGACAGTGCGGCACTCCCTCAGTACTGACCCTCTGACAGTGAGGCACTCCCTCAGTACTGACCCTCTGACAGTGCGGCACTCCCTCAGCATTGACCCTCTGACAGTGAGGCACTCCCTCAGTACTGACCCTCTGACAGTGCGGCACTCCTACAGTACTGACCCTCTGACAGTGCGGCATTCCCTCAGCACTGACCCTCTGACAGTGCGGCACTCCCTCAGCACTGACCCTCTGACAGTGCGGCACTCCCTCAGTACTGACCCTCTGACAGTGCGGCATTCCCTCAGCACTGACCCTCTGACAGTGCGGCACTCCCTCAGTACTGACCCTCTGACAGTGCGGCATTCCCTCAGCACTGACCCCCTGACAGTGCGGCACTCCGTCAGCACTGACCCTCTGACAGTGCGGCACTCCCTCAGCACTGACCCTCTGACAGTGCGGCACTCCCTCAGTACTGACCCTCTGACAGTGTGGCATTCCCTCAGCACTGATCCTCTGACAGTGCGGCACTCCCTCAGTACTGACCCTCTGACAGTGCGGCACTCCCTCAGCACTGACCCTCTGACAGTGCGGCACTCCCTCAGTACTGACCCTCTGACAGTGTGGCATTCCCTCAGCACTGATCCTCTGATAGTGCGGCACTCCCTCAGTACTGACCCTCTGACAGTGCGGCACTCCCTCAGCACTGACCCTCTGACAGTGCGGCACTCCGTCAGCACTGACCCTCTGACAGTGCGGCACTCCCTCAGTACTGACCCTCTGACAGTGCGGCATTCCCTCAGCACTGATTCTCTGACAGTGCGGCACTCCCACAGTACTGACCCTCTGACAGTGCGGCACTCCCTCAGCACTGACCCTCTGACAGTGCGGCACTCCCTCAGCACTGACCCTCTGACAGTGCGGCACTCCCTCAGCACCGACCCTCTGACAGTGCGGCACTCCCTCAGCACTGACCCTCTGACAGTGCGGCACTCCCTCAGCACTGACCCTCTGACAGTGCGGCACTCCCTCAGCACTGACCCTCTGACAGTGAGGCACTCCCTCAGCACTGACCCTCTGACAGTGCGGCACTCCCTCAGCACTGACCCTCTGACAGTGCGGCACTCCCTCAGCACTGACCCTCTGACAGTGCGGCACTCCCTCAGCACTGACCCTCTGACAGTGCGGCACTCCCTCAGCACTGACCCTCTGACAGTGCGGCACTCCCTCAGCACTGACCCTCTGACAGTGAGGCACTCCCTCAGCACTGACCCTCTGACTGTGCGGCACTCCCTCAGCACTGACCCTCTGACAGTGTGGCACTCCTACAGTACTGACCCTCTGACAGTGCGGCACTCCCTCAGCACTGACCCTCTGACAGTGCAGCACTCCCTCAGCACTGATCCTCTGACAGTGCGGCACTCCCTCAGTACTGACCCTCTGACAGTGCAGCACTCCCTCAGCACTGACCCTCTGACAGTGCGGCACTCCCTCAGCACTGACCCTCTGACAGTGCGGCTATCCCTCAGTACTGACCCTCTGACAGTGCGGCACTCCCTCAGCACTGACCCTCTGACAGTGTGGCACTCCTACAGTACTGACCCTCTGACAGTGCGGCACTCCCTCAGCACTGACCCTCTGACAGTGCAGCACTCCCTCAGCACTGATCCTCTGACAGTGCGGCACTCCCTCAGTACTGACCCTCTGACAGTGCAGCACTCCCTCAGCACTGACCCTCTGACAGTGCGGCACTCCCTCAGCACTGACCCTCTGACAGTGCGGCACTCCCTCAGCACTGACCCTCTGACAGTGCGGCACTCCCTCAGTACTGACCCTCTGACAGTGCGGCACTCCCTCAGTACTGACCCTCTGACAGTGAGGCACTCCCTCAGTACTGACCCTCTGAAAGTGCAGCACTCCCTCAGTACTGACCCTCTGACAGTACGGCACTCCCTCAGCACTGACCCTCTGACAGTGCGGCACTCCCTCAGCACTGACCCTCTGACAGTGCGGCACTCCCTCAGTCTTGACCCTCTGACAGTGCGGCACTCCGTCAGCACTGATCCTCTGACAGTGCAGCAGTCCCACAGCACTGACCCTCTGACAGTGCGGCACTCCCTCAGTACTGATCCTCTGACAGTGCGGCACTCCCTCAGTACTGACCCTCTGACAGTGCGGCACTCCCTCAGTACTGACCTTCTGACAGTGCGGCACTCCCTCAGCACTGACCCTCTGACAGTGCGGCACTCCGCCAGCACTGACTCTCTGACAGTGCGGCACTCCCTCAGTACTGACCCTCTGACAGTGCAGCACTCCCTCAGTACTGACCCTGTGACAGTGCGGCACTCCCTCAGCACTGATCCTCTGACAGTGCGGCACTCCCTCAGCACTGACCCTCTGACAGTGCGGCACTCCCTCAGCACTGACCCTCTGACAGTGTGGCACTCCTACAGTACTGACCCTCTGACAGTGCGGCACTCCCTCAGCACTGACCCTCTGACAGTGCAGCACTCCCTCAGCACTGATCCTCTGACAGTGCGGCACTCCCTCAGTACTGACCCTCTGACAGTGCAGCACTCCCTCAGCACTGACCCTCTGACAGTGCGGCACTCCCTCAGCACTGACCCTCTGACAGTGCGGCACTCCCTCAGCACTGACCCTCTGACAGTGCGGCACTCCCTCAGTACTGACCCTCTGACAGTGCGGCACTCCCTCAGTACTGACCCTCTGACAGTGAGGCACTCCCTCAGTACTGACCCTCTGAAAGTGCAGCACTCCCTCAGTACTGACCCTCTGACAGTACGGCACTCCCTCAGCACTGACCCTCTGACAGTGCGGCACTCCCTCAGCACTGACCCTCTGACAGTGCGGCACTCCCTCAGTCTTGACCCTCTGACAGTGCGGCACTCCATCAGCACTGATCCTCTGACAGTGCAGCAGTCCCACAGCACTGACCCTCTGACAGTGCGGCACTCCCTCAGTACTGATCCTCTGACAGTGCGGCACTCCCTCAGTACTGACCCTCTGACAGTGCGGCACTCCCTCAGTACTGACCTTCTGACAGTGCGGCACTCCCTCAGCACTGACCCTCTGACAGTGCGGCACTCCGCCAGCACTGACTCTCTGACAGTGCGGCACTCCCTCAGTACTGACCCTCTGACAGTGCAGCACTCCCTCAGTACTGACCCTGTGACAGTGCGGCACTCCCTCAGCACTGATCCTCTGACAGTGCGGCACTCCCTCAGCACTGACCCTCTGACAGTGCGGCACTCCCTCAGCACTGACCCTCTGACAGTGTGGCACTCCTACAGTACTGACCCTCTGACAGTGCGGCACTCCCTCAGCACTGACCCTCTGACAGTGCAGCACTCCCTCAGCACTGATCCTCTGACAGTGCGGCACTCCCTCAGTACTGACCCTCTGACAGTGCAGCACTCCCTCAGCACTGACCCTCTGACAGTGCGGCACTCCCTCAGCACTGACCCTCTGACAGTGCGGCACTCCCTCAGTACTGACCCTCTGACAGTGCGGCACTCCCTCAGTACTGACCCTCTGACAGTGAGGCACTCCCTCAGTACTGACCCTCTGACAGTGCGGCACTCCCTCAGCACTGACCCTCTGACAGTGAGGCACTCCCTCAGTACTGACCCTCTGACAGTGCGGCACTCCTACAGTACTGACCCTCTGACAGTGCGGCACTCCCTCAGCACTGACCCTCTGACAGTGCGGCACTCCCTCAGCACTGACCCTCTGACAGTGCAGCACTCCCTCAGCACTGACCCTCTGACAGTGCGGCACTCCCTCAGTACTGACCCTCTGACAGTGCGGCACTCCCTCAGCACTGACCCTCTGACAGTGCGGCACTCCCTCAGTACTGACCCTCTGACAGTGCGGCATTCCCTCAGCACTGACCCCCTGACAGTGCGGCACTCCGTCAGCACTGACCCTCTGACAGTGCGGCACTCCCTCAGCACTGACCCTCTGACAGTGCGGCACTCCCTCAGTACTGACCCTCTGACAGTGTGGCATTCCCTCAGCACTGATCCTCTGACAGTGCGGCACTCCCTCAGTACTGACCCTCTGACAGTGCGGCACTCCCTCAGCACTGACCCTCTGACAGTGCGGCACTCCCTCAGTACTGACCCTCTGACAGTGTGGCATTCCCTCAGCACTGATCCTCTGACAGTGCGGCACTCCTACAGTACTGACCCTCTGACAGTGCGGCATTCCCTCAGCACTGACCCTCTGACAGTGCGGCACTCCCTCAGCACTGACCCTCTGACAGTGCGGCACTCCCTCAGTACTGACCCTCTGACAGTGCGGCATTCCCTCAGCACTGACCCTCTGACAGTGCGGCACTCCCTCAGTACTGACCCTCTGACAGTGCGGCATTCCCTCAGCACTGACCCCCTGACAGTGCGGCACTCCGTCAGCACTGACCCTCTGACAGTGCGGCACTCCCTCAGCACTGACCCTCTGACAGTGCGGCACTCCCTCAGTACTGACCCTCTGACAGTGTGGCATTCCCTCAGCACTGATCCTCTGACAGTGCGGCACTCCCTCAGTACTGACCCTCTGACAGTGCGGCACTCCCTCAGCACTGACCCTCTGACAGTGCGGCACTCCCTCAGTACTGACCCTCTGACAGTGTGGCATTCCCTCAGCACTGATCCTCTGACAGTGCGGCACTCCCTCAGTACTGACCCTCTGACAGTGCGGCACTCCCTCAGCACTGACCCTCTGACAGTGCGGCACTCCGTCAGCACTGACCCTCTGACAGTGCGGCACTCCCTCAGTACTGACCCTCTGACAGTGCGGCATTCCCTCAGCACTGATTCTCTGACAGTGCGGCACTCCCACAGTACTGACCCTCTGACAGTGCGGCACTCCCTCAGCACTGACCCTCTGACAGTGCGGCACTCCCTCAGCACTGACCCTCTGACAGTGCGGCACTCCCTCAGCACCGACCCTCTGACAGTGCGGCACTCCCTCAGCACTGACCCTCTGACAGTGCGGCACTCCCTCAGCACTGACCCTCTGACAGTGCGGCACTCCCTCAGCACTGACCCTCTGACAGTGCGGCAATCCCTCAGTACTGACCCTCTGACAGTGCGGCACTCCCTCAGCACTGACCCTCTGACAGTGTGGCACTCCTACAGTACTGACCCTCTGACAGTGCGGCACTCCCTCAGCACTGATTCTCTGACAGTGCGGCACTCCCTCAGTACTGACCCTCTGACAGTGCAGCACTCCCTCAGCACTGACCCTCTGACAGTGCGGCACTCCCTCAGCACTGACCCTCTGACAGTGCGGCACTCCCTCAGCACTGACCCTCTGACAGTGCGGCACTCCCTCAGTACTGACCCTCTGACAGTGCGGCACTCCCTCAGTACTGACCCTCTGACAGTGAGGCACTCCCTCAGTACTGACCCTCTGAAAGTGCAGCACTCCCTCAGTACTGACCCTCTGACAGTACGGCACTCCCTCAGTACTGACCCTCTGACAGTGCGGCACTCCCTCAGCACTGACCCTCTGACAGTGCGGCACTCCCTCAGTCTTGACCCTCTGACAGTGCGGCACTCCATCAGCACTGATCCTCTGACAGTGCAGCAGTCCCACAGCACTGACCCTCTGACAGTGCGGCACTCCCTCAGTACTGATCCTCTGACAGTGCGGCACTCCCTCAGTACTGACCCTCTGACAGTGCGGCACTCCCTCAGTACTGACCTTCTGACAGTGCGGCACTCCCTCAGCACTGACCCTCTGACAGTGCGGCACTCCGCCAGCACTGACTCTCTGACAGTGCGGCACTCCCTCAGTACTGACCCTCTGACAGTGCAGCACTCCCTCAGTACTGACCCTGTGACAGTGCGGCACTCCCTCAGCACTGATCCTCTGACAGTGCGGCACTCCCTCAGCACTGACCCTCTGACAGTGCGGCACTCCCTCAGCACTGACCCTCTGACAGTGTGGCACTCCTACAGTACTGACCCTCTGACAGTGCGGCACTCCCTCAGCACTGACCCTCTGACAGTGCAGCACTCCCTCAGCACTGATCCTCTGACAGTGCGGCACTCCCTCAGTACTGACCCTCTGACAGTGCAGGACTCCCTCAGCACTGACCCTCTGACAGTGCGGCACTCCCTCAGCACTGACCCTCTGACAGTGCGGCACTCCTACAGTACTGACCCTCTGACAGTGCGGCACTCCCTCAGTACTGACCCTCTGACAGTGAGGCACTCCCTCAGTACTGACCCTCTGACAGTGCGGCACTCCCTCAGCATTGACCCTCTGACAGTGAGGCACTCCCTCAGTACTGACCCTCTGACAGTGCGGCACTCCTACAGTACTGACCCTCTGACAGTGCGGCATTCCCTCAGCACTGACCCTCTGACAGTGCGGCACTCCCTCAGCACTGACCCTCTGACAGTGCGGCACTCCCTCAGTACTGACCCTCTGACAGTGCGGCATTCCCTCAGCACTGACCCTCTGACAGTGCGGCACTCCCTCAGTACTGACCCTCTGACAGTGCGGCATTCCCTCAGCACTGACCCCCTGACAGTGCGGCACTCCGTCAGCACTGACCCTCTGACAGTGCGGCACTCCCTCAGCACTGACCCTCTGACAGTGCGGCACTCCCTCAGTACTGACCCTCTGACAGTGTGGCATTCCCTCAGCACTGATCCTCTGACAGTGCGGCACTCCCTCAGTACTGACCCTCTGACAGTGCGGCACTCCCTCAGCACTGACCCTCTGACAGTGCGGCACTCCCTCAGTACTGACCCTCTGACAGTGTGGCATTCCCTCAGCACTGATCCTCTGATAGTGCGGCACTCCCTCAGTACTGACCCTCTGACAGTGCGGCACTCCCTCAGCACTGACCCTCTGACAGTGCGGCACTCCGTCAGCACTGACCCTCTGACAGTGCGGCACTCCCTCAGTACTGACCCTCTGACAGTGCGGCATTCCCTCAGCACTGATTCTCTGACAGTGCGGCACTCCCACAGTACTGACCCTCTGACAGTGCGGCACTCCCTCAGCACTGACCCTCTGACAGTGCGGCACTCCCTCAGCACTGACCCTCTGACAGTGCGGCACTCCCTCAGCACCGACCCTCTGACAGTGCGGCACTCCCTCAGCACTGACCCTCTGACAGTGCGGCACTCCCTCAGCACTGACCCTCTGACAGTGCGGCACTCCCTCAGCACTGACCCTCTGACAGTGAGGCACTCCCTCAGCACTGACCCTCTGACAGTGCGGCACTCCCTCAGCACTGACCCTCTGACAGTGCGGCACTCCCTCAGCACTGACCCTCTGACAGTGCGGCACTCCCTCAGCACTGACCCTCTGACAGTGCGGCACTCCCTCAGCACTGACCCTCTGACAGTGCGGCACTCCCTCAGCACTGACCCTCTGACAGTGAGGCACTCCCTCAGCACTGACCCTCTGACTGTGCGGCACTCCCTCAGCACTGACCCTCTGACAGTGTGGCACTCCTACAGTACTGACCCTCTGACAGTGCGGCACTCCCTCAGCACTGACCCTCTGACAGTGCAGCACTCCCTCAGCACTGATCCTCTGACAGTGCGGCACTCCCTCAGTACTGACCCTCTGACAGTGCAGCACTCCCTCAGCACTGACCCTCTGACAGTGCGGCACTCCCTCAGCACTGACCCTCTGACAGTGCGGCAATCCCTCAGTACTGACCCTCTGACAGTGCGGCACTCCCTCAGCACTGACCCTCTGACAGTGTGGCACTCCTACAGTACTGACCCTCTGACAGTGCGGCACTCCCTCAGCACTGACCCTCTGACAGTGCAGCACTCCCTCAGCACTGATCCTCTGACAGTGCGGCACTCCCTCAGTACTGACCCTCTGACAGTGCAGCACTCCCTCAGCACTGACCCTCTGACAGTGCGGCACTCCCTCAGCACTGACCCTCTGACAGTGCGGCACTCCCTCAGCACTGACCCTCTGACAGTGCGGCACTCCCTCAGTACTGACCCTCTGACAGTGCGGCACTCCCTCAGTACTGACCCTCTGACAGTGAGGCACTCCCTCAGTACTGACCCTCTGAAAGTGCAGCACTCCCTCAGTACTGACCCTCTGACAGTACGGCACTCCCTCAGCACTGACCCTCTGACAGTGCGGCACTCCCTCAGCACTGACCCTCTGACAGTGCGGCACTCCCTCAGTCTTGACCCTCTGACAGTGCGGCACTCCATCAGCACTGATCCTCTGACAGTGCAGCAGTCCCACAGCACTGACCCTCTGACAGTGCGGCACTCCCTCAGTACTGATCCTCTGACAGTGCGGCACTCCCTCAGTACTGACCCTCTGACAGTGCGGCACTCCCTCAGTACTGACCTTCTGACAGTGCGGCACTCCCTCAGCACTGACCCTCTGACAGTGCGGCACTCCGCCAGCACTGACTCTCTGACAGTGCGGCACTCCCTCAGTACTGACCCTCTGACAGTGCAGCACTCCCTCAGTACTGACCCTGTGACAGTGCGGCACTCCCTCAGCACTGATCCTCTGACAGTGCGGCACTCCCTCAGCACTGACCCTCTGACAGTGCGGCACTCCCTCAGCACTGACCCTCTGACAGTGTGGCACTCCTACAGTACTGACCCTCTGACAGTGCGGCACTCCCTCAGCACTGACCCTCTGACAGTGCAGCACTCCCTCAGCACTGATCCTCTGACAGTGCGGCACTCCCTCAGTACTGACCCTCTGACAGTGCAGCACTCCCTCAGCACTGACCCTCTGACAGTGCGGCACTCCCTCAGCACTGACCCTCTGACAGTGCGGCACTCCCTCAGCACTGACCCTCTGACAGTGCGGCACTCCCTCAGTACTGACCCTCTGACAGTGCGGCACTCCCTCAGTACTGACCCTCTGACAGTGAGGCACTCCCTCAGTACTGACCCTCTGAAAGTGCAGCACTCCCTCAGTACTGACCCTCTGACAGTACGGCACTCCCTCAGCACTGACCCTCTGACAGTGCGGCACTCCCTCAGCACTGACCCTCTGACAGTGCGGCACTCCCTCAGTCTTGACCCTCTGACAGTGCGGCACTCCATCAGCACTGATCCTCTGACAGTGCAGCAGTCCCACAGCACTGACCCTCTGACAGTGCGGCACTCCCTCAGTACTGATCCTCTGACAGTGCGGCACTCCCTCAGTACTGACCCTCTGACAGTGCGGCACTCCCTCAGTACTGACCTTCTGACAGTGCGGCACTCCCTCAGCACTGACCCTCTGACAGTGCGGCACTCCGCCAGCACTGACTCTCTGACAGTGCGGCACTCCCTCAGTACTGACCCTCTGACAGTGCAGCACTCCCTCAGTACTGACCCTGTGACAGTGCGGCACTCCCTCAGCACTGATCCTCTGACAGTGCGGCACTCCCTCAGCACTGACCCTCTGACAGTGCGGCACTCCCTCAGCACTGACCCTCTGACAGTGTGGCACTCCTACAGTACTGACCCTCTGACAGTGCGGCACTCCCTCAGCACTGACCCTCTGACAGTGCAGCACTCCCTCAGCACTGATCCTCTGACAGTGCGGCACTCCCTCAGTACTGACCCTCTGACAGTGCAGCACTCCCTCAGCACTGACCCTCTGACAGTGCGGCACTCCCTCAGCACTGACCCTCTGACAGTGCGGCACTCCCTCAGTACTGACCCTCTGACAGTGCGGCACTCCCTCAGTACTGACCCTCTGACAGTGAGGCACTCCCTCAGTACTGACCCTCTGACAGTGCGGCACTCCCTCAGCACTGACCCTCTGACAGTGAGGCACTCCCTCAGTACTGACCCTCTGACAGTGCGGCACTCCTACAGTACTGACCCTCTGACAGTGCGGCACTCCCTCAGCACTGACCCTCTGACAGTGCGGCACTCCCTCAGCACTGACCCTCTGACAGTGCAGCACTCCCTCAGCACTGACCCTCTGACAGTGCGGCACTCCCTCAGTACTGACCCTCTGACAGTGCGGCACTCCCTCAGCACTGACCCTCTGACAGTGCGGCACTCCCTCAGTACTGACCCTCTGACAGTGCGGCATTCCCTCAGCACTGACCCCCTGACAGTGCGGCACTCCGTCAGCACTGACCCTCTGACAGTGCGGCACTCCCTCAGCACTGACCCTCTGACAGTGCGGCACTCCCTCAGTACTGACCCTCTGACAGTGTGGCATTCCCTCAGCACTGATCCTCTGACAGTGCGGCACTCCCTCAGTACTGACCCTCTGACAGTGCGGCACTCCCTCAGCACTGACCCTCTGACAGTGCGGCACTCCCTCAGTACTGACCCTCTGACAGTGTGGCATTCCCTCAGCACTGATCCTCTGACAGTGCGGCACTCCCTCAGTACTGACCCTCTGACAGTGCGGCACTCCCTCAGCACTGACCCTCTGACAGTGCGGCACTCCGTCAGCACTGACCCTCTGACAGTGCGGCACTCCCTCAGTACTGACCCTCTGACAGTGCGGCATTCCCTCAGCACTGATCCTCTGACAGTGCGGCACTCCCACAGTACTGACCCTCTGACAGTGCGGCACTCCCTCAGCACTGACCCTCTGACAGTGCGGCACTCCCCTCAGCACTGACCCTCTGACAGTGCGGCACTCCCTCAGCACCGACCCTCTGACAGTGCGGCACTCCCTCAGCACTGACCCTCTGACAGTGCGGCACTCCCTCAGCACTGACCCTCTGACAGTGCGGCACTCCCTCAGCACTGACCCTCTGACAGTGAGGCACTCCCTCAGCACTGACCCTCTGACAGTGCGGCACTCCCTCAGCACTGACCCTCTGACAGTGCGGCACTCCCTCAGCACTGACCCTCTGACAGTGCGGCACTCCCTCAGCACTGACCCTCTGACAGTGCGGCACTCCCTCAGCACTGACCCTCTGACAGTGCGGCACTCCCTCAGCACTGACCCTCTGACAGTGAGGCACTCCCTCAGCACTGACCCTCTGACAGTGCGGCACTCCCTCAGCACTGACCCTCTGACAGTGCGGCACTCCCTCAGCACTGACCCTCTGACAGTGCGGCACTCCCTCAATACTGACCCTCTGACAGTGCGGCACTCCCTCAGCACTGACCCTCTGACAGTGCGGCACTCCCTCAATACTGACCCTCTGACAGTGCGGCACTCCCTCAGCACTGACCCTCTGACAGTGCGGCACTCCCTCAGCACTGACCCTCTGACAGTGCGGCACTCCCTCAGCACTGACCCTCTGACAGTGCGGCACTCCCTCAATACTGACCCTCTGACAGTGCGGCACTCCCTCAGCACTGACCCTCTGACAGTGCGGCACTCCCTCAGCACTGACCCCCTGACAGTGCGGCACTCCCTCAGCACTGACCCCCTGACAGTGCGGCACTCCCTCAGCACTGACCCTCTGACAGTGCAGCACTCCCTCAGCACTGACCCTCTGACAGTGCGGCACTCCCTCAGCACTGACCCTCTGACAGTGCGGCACTCCCTCAGCACTGACCCTCTGACAGTGCGGCACTCCCTCAATACTGACCCTCTGACAGTGCGGCACTCCCTCAGCACTGACCCTCTGACAGTGCGGCACTCCCTCAGCACTGACCCTCTGACAGTGCGGCACTCCCTCAGCACTGACCCCCTGACAGTGCGGCACTCCCTCAGCACTGACCCTCTGACAGTGCGGCACTCCCTCAGCACTGACCCTCTGACAGTGCAGCACTTCCTCAGGTTTTTACCACACTAGATGGAAATCATGGCTTTTGGTAGGTGCATTTGTCCATGGAATCTAAATTACCAAATAATTCCAACGTCCTCTTTGGAAGATGTTGCTTCATTTAACTACCATCTAATGGAGGGTTATCCAAGCTCGAAACATTGGCTCTTCTCCGTCTCCATGGATACTGTCAGGCTTGCTGAGATTACCCAGCATATTCTTCTTTTGTATGTCTTTTTTAATTGATTCACAAGGTGTTGGCATCACTGGTTGGGTGGTGTTTATTGCCCATCCCCAAGGGTTTAAGAACCACCCACATTGCTGTGGCTCTGGAGTCACATGTAGGCCAGACCGGGTAAGGACGGCAGATTTCCTTCCCTTCAGGACATTAGTCAACCAGATGGGTTTTACCAGAATGATTTCATGGTCACCCTATGTGGCATGGTGGCACAGTGGTCAGCACTGCGGCCTTTGGGTGTCTGTCTGTGTGGAGTTTGCACATTCTCCCCGTGTCGGCGTGGGTTTCCTCCGGGTGCTCCAGTTTCCTCTCTCAATCCAAAGACCTGCAGGTTAAATGGATTGGCCACGCTGAATTGCCCCTTAGTGTCCAAAAAAAATGTGTAGGTTAAGTGAATTGGCCACGGTAAAAAGCGAGGGGTTAGGGGTGGGCCTGAGTGTTCAGAGAGTAACTGAAGACTTGATGGGCCAAATGGCCACTTTCTGTCCAGTAGTGATTCTGCGATTGGACTTTCAATTCTAAATTTTTATTGAATTCAAAGTTAACCATCTGCCATGGTGGGATTTCAATCTGGGTCTTCATCCTGGGTCACTGGATTACTAGTCCAGTGACAATACCATTTTGCCACCACCTCCTTGTTGCTGATACATCTTCTCCAGAGAGTTTTCAGAGAACAATGATGGGTATTTGAGAAGGATTAGATGGGTTATCGTTCACGTAGATGACATTCTGATCCATTGCAGCATACTGTCAGAGGGAGAACCATTCTGTTGCATTGTTTGCAGCAAGCTGCACTGACTCTCTAAAATAAAAGGGAGTTCGACCAACTAAACATTAAATTCTGCAGCACAAATGGGCTCCTGCTCTACCCAAGGCCTCAAGGAACTGCAAAGGATTGTGAACGAAACCCAGTCCATCGCACAAACCAGCCTCCCATCCATTGACTCTGCCTACACTTCCCGCTGCCTCGGGAAAACAGCCAGCATAATCAAGGATCTCACACACCCCAAACATTCTCTCTTCCACCTTCTTCTGTTGGGAAAAAGATACAAAAGTCTGAGGTCACGTACCGATCGACTCAAGAACAGCTTCTTCCCTGCTGCTGTCAGACTTTTGAATGGCCCTACCATTCAAAAGGGGCGGCACGGTAGCACAGTGGTTAGCACTGCTGCTTCACAGCTCCAGGGTCCTGGGTTCGATTCCCGGCTCGGGTCACTGCCTGTGTGGAGTTTGCACATTCTCCTCGTGTTTGCGTGGGTTTTCTCTGGGTGCTCCGGTTTCCTCCCACAGTCCAAAGATGTGCGGGTTAGGTTCATTGGCTATGCTAAAATTGTCCCTTAGTGTCCTGGGATGTGTAGGTTAGAGGGATTAGCAGGTAAATGTGTAGGGATATGGGGATAGGGTCTGGGTGGGATTGTGTTCGGTGCAGACTCGATGGGCCGAAGGGCCTGTTTCTGCACTGTAGGGTTCTATGCTATTCTATACCTCGCATTAAGTTGCTCTTTCTCTACACCCTAGCTCTGACTGTAACACTACATTCTGCACTCTCTCCTTTCCTTCCCTTCCTTCGCTTTGTCTGCAAGAAACAATACTTTTCACCAATACTTAATACACGTGACAATAATAAATCGAATCAAATCAGGATTGATTCTCAAAAGCCCTGGCAATTGAATAAATTCATCCCAAGTCCTAGAGATTCAGTGCTTCTTTGGAATCGATTAGGAAAGTCCTTACATAAGCTGGCAGATGTTAATTAATATTAATGAATCGGTAATAGTTTCAGTTAGACCACGCATGGTGTAGGAAGATAATCAACAAATCCCATCCAAAGAGATGCTCATTTCATCCAACATATTGTCTCACTGGGGGACAGACCCCTGTCTACATTAATGGGGACAAAGTAGAAATGGGCGAGAGCTTCAAGTTTTTAGGTGTCCAGATCACCAACAACCTGTCCTGATCCCCCCTTGCCAACACTACAGTTAAGAAAGCCCACCAACGCCTCTACTTTCTCAGAAGACTAACAAAATTTGGCACGTCAGCTACGACTCTCACCAACTTTTACAGATACACCATAGAAAGCATTCCTTCTGGTTGTATCACAGCTCGGTCTGGGCTCCTGCTCTTCCACAAGAAATTACAAAGGGTCATGAACGAAACCCAATCCATCACGCAAACCGGCCTCCCATCCATTGACTCTGTCTACGCTTCCCGCTGCCTTGGGAAAAGCAGCCAGCGTAATCAAGGACTCCACGCACCCCGGACATTCTCTCTTCCACCTTCTTCCTTCGGGGAAAAAGATACAAAAGTCTGAGGTCACGTACCGACCGACTCAAGAACAGCTTCTCCCCTGCTGCCATTGTTCCCTTGTGCATGAGTCTCAGAAAGTGGGTATGCAGTTGTAGAATGTACTGAGGAAGGCAAATGGAATCTTGTCATTTATAGCAAAGAGTCTAAAAGTAGAGAAGTGTTGTTTCAATTGTACAAGGCATTGGCAAGACCACACTTGGAGTATTGTATAAAAGCAAATTACCGTGGATACTGGAATCTGAAACAAAAAGAGAAAATGCTGGAAAATCTCAGCAGGTCTGGCAGCATCCATGAGGAGAGAAAAGAGCTGACGTTTTGAGTCCAGATGACCTCCTTGTCAAAGCTTTGTCAAAGGGTTATCTGGACTCGAGATGTCAGCTCTTTTCTCTCCTTACAGATAAGAACATAAGAAATAGGAGCAGGAGTAGGCCATCTAGCCCTTCGAGCCTGCCCCGCCATTCAATAAGATCATGGCTGATCTGAAGTGGATCAGTTCCACTCTCTCCCCATAACCCTTAATTCCCCTGTCTATCAGAAACCTATCTACCCGTGACTTAAATATATTCAGCGAGGCAGCCTCCACCACTTCAACGGGCAGAGAATTCCAGAGACTCACCACCCTTTGAGTGAAGAAGTTCTTCCTCAACTCTGTTCTAAATTGCACCTCCCCCTTATTTTGAGGCTGTGCCCTCTAAAATGCCCTCTAGATGCTGCTGAGATTTTCCAGCATTTTCTCTTTTGATGTTTGGAGTATTGTCTTCAGTTCCAGTCTTTGAGGAAGGATGTAATGGCACTGGAGATGGTTCAGAAGAAGTTCATAAGATTGATTCCAGGTTTGAGGGGGCTGTCTTATGAGGAATTCTTGTGTAGCTTGGGCTTGTACTCGCTGGAGTACAGAAGAATGAGGTGGGGATTTGATTGAAGTATATAAAATCCGCAACAGGATTGATAACAGGATTAGGGGCATGCGTGCGGCAGGTTGTGGTGGGCTGCTCTTGGATGTTGCTTCGGGAGTTGCCTACTGCTTCATGTCGTTGGTGTGCGTAAACTGGACCATCTCGAGGGCAACATGACAGCTCAGAGACTATCTCTGTTGCTGTGCGGACACATGGATTTGGGCCTGTGTCCGTGGGAGTTTGCGCGTTCTCCCCATGGTTGTGTGGGTTTCCTCCGGGTACTCCGGTTTCCTCCCACATCCCAAAAATGTGCTTTTAGGCTGATTGATTGGGTAACAAATTGTCCCTATATTGGACCTCCCTGATCCTCACACAGTAGGCATAGACTAGAGTCATGAATAGGTCACTGACCATGGGACGGTGGCGCGGGCTCGTTGGGCCGAAGGGCCTGTTTCCCCGTGCTGTGTTGTTCTTTGTTCTTTGTTCTTTGATAAAGGACATGTTAACCAAATGTACGCCCTTCTATAACAGTCTAGGACAAAAGGTCATAGTTGTTGAGTAACAGAGGGGAGCTTCAAGACAGAGTTATGGACAAGCTACTTCTGATGTGGGTATGCCGGCGTTGGACTGGCGTAAACACAGTAAAAAGTCTAACAACACCAGGTTTTAGTCCAACCGATTTGGACTAAAACCTGGTGCTGTCAGACTTTTTACTGAAGCTACTTCTCACAGAGGGTTGTGAATCTTTGGAACTCACTGGCCCAGGGTGCAGTGGACATAGAATCCATCAGTGGATTCAATAAAGAGACTGATAAATATTTGACCAGAAGTGGGAGAAAGGGCTATAGGGAAAAGGCAGGGAAGTGGAGTTAGGATGAACTGGAGATTAGCCATGATATAGAATGGCGGAGTGGGCTCGAAGGGCTAAATTGCCGACTCTCGCTCCTAATTCCCAAGTTCCATAGTTCCTAGACTTCAGTCCCAGTCCAGCTAATAGCATGGAAATGAAGGTTACCATATTTAAATCAGGTCTATGTTAAATTCCCGCTTGGAGCTGACAAAGCTGGAAATCTGGGGCCCGGAGGTGCGCAGAGACCGTGGTGCCGAGTAGGAAGATCTCTAAATGGCCTCAACTCTTGTCCCCCATCCTACTGCCCTGTTCTAGAGAATCAGCCCCTGTGAATCACACATTGGACTCCTTTGGGATCAATTTTATTATGGAACCAAGTTATCCTTGACTCCATGGGACTGAAAAGGTGAGGATCAAAACTCTTCCAAATCCTGAAAGATGGTAAACGCAGACTCACGCACACTAACTGAAACTGAACTAAGATATGCTGTAATTCAGAAAGAAACATTGGAAGCTACATGGGCTTGTGGCAAAGATGTGTGGGTTAGGTTCATTGGCTATGCTAAAATTGCCCTTTAGTGTCCTGGGATGTGTAGGTTAGAGGGATTAGCAGGTAAAATGTGTAGGGATATGGGGATAGGGTCTGGGTGGGATTGTGTTAGGTGCAGACTCGATGGGCCGAAGGGCCTGTTTCTGCATTGTAGGGTTCTATGTAGCGTTCTATGTTCAAAGCTGTTGACTTTGTCTCAGGGTTAAAGTTCATCATTGAAACAGATCACAAACCAATGGTTTCATAATTAAATGCTAAAGGATTATCAAGGATTCTGCCAAGGGATGGTGGATGCGATTCTCTATCCTCTCCCCGGTGCTATTCTCAGTATAGAGATGCTGGTTCTCCATTGTCCAATGGTGAGACCTTCTGGTCCTACTGCTGTCAATGAGATTTTCTTCTGTCCCCTCCCCATATCGCCGGGAAACCGCAGCGGAGGTGCACCGTTGGCAGCTCCAGAAGATTCCAGCACTGACCCCTGTGGCACTCCAGTGGTTGGAGTCTGCCAAATCGCAAAACACTTCCTGTTGATATTCCAATTCTCTATCCTTGCTTGTTTTTCCACCGATCTTTGTTTCATCATCGAATCTCCTCTCACTCTCTCTCTCTCTCTCACCCACAGCCCCTCAATTCCCCCCGTCACCCTCTCGACTGCCCCTTCCTCTTCCCCCCTTGATGGGGTAGATGCAGGGAGGATGGTGATCAGTGTCCAGAGGTCACAGCCTGAGGATTCAGGGTAGGCCATTTAGGACGGAGATGAGGAGTGGGGCGAACCTGTGGAATTCATTACCACAGGAAGTGTGGAAATGATGCCAAAACATTGAATGTATTCCGAGATGGCTGGATATAGCACTTGAGGCCAATGGGGAGAAAGCAGGATTAGGCTATTGAGTTGGACAATCAGCCATGATCGTGATGAATGGTGGAGCAGGCTCGAAGGGCTGAATGGCCTCCTTCTGCTCCTATCTTCAATGTTTTTATGTTTCTAACTCTCACTGAGTCACACACCTCCTGTTCCTTCGATTTCTTTCAATTCCTTGCTTACACATATCTCACTCGGACCAGTACTTGAGTCCTTCAGTAATTGCTCTGTCTAACTTGGTTTTGTACTTTTTGTTCGATGCCAGATTCAGTTCTCCTCATGAATAAACAATCTTAACAATTTTCAGAAGTGGTTTTGACACATGGAAAGCGTACTGGGTGCCTCACGGAAGAATGGAACAAAGAACAAAGAACAAAGAACAACACAGCACGGGAAACAGGCCCTTCGGCCCAACGAGCCCGCGCCGCCGTCCCATGGTCAGTGACCTATTCATGACTCTAGTCTATGCCTAATGTGTGAGGATCAGGGAGGTCCAATATAGGGACAATTTGTTACCCAATCAATCAGCCTAAAAGCACATTTTTGGGGTGTGGGAGGAAACCGGAGCACCCGGAGGAAACCCACGCAACCACGGGGAGAACGCGCAAACTCCCACGGACACAGGCCCAAATCCATGTGTCCGCACAGCAACAGAGATAGTCTCTGAGCTGCCATGATGCCCTCGAGATGGTAAGTGCCTGTGGATAAAAATTTCATTATTAAAGACTCTATATCCCTGAGGCTAAAACTGACCCCAAGCCTACAATGCTTAGTAAGGCCTGCTATATCCCCCTATATGTAGACCGCTCATGTGGCTGTCCAAGTGACTCTTGAACAACCCTAGCATGCCTGCTTCCACCACCTTACTCGGCAGTGCATTCCACATCCCCACTACCCTTTGTGTGAAAAACTGCCCTCTAATATTAGTCTTATATCTAGCCCCCCTCACCCTAAGCCCGTGACCCCTCGTTCTATCCATTTCTAATAGCGGAAAAAGCTTATCACCATCTACTCTATCTGTCCCCTTCATAATCTTATAAACCTCTATTAGATCCCCCCTCAGCCGACGTCTCTCAAGGGAAAACAGTCCAAGTGCGTTCAATCTTTCCTCGTAAGACAGCCCTTCCATACCAGGCAACATCCTGGTAAATCTCCTCTGCACTCTCTCCAGGATCTCTACATCCTTCCGGTAGTACGGCGACCAGAACTGGACGCAGTACTCCAGGTGAGGCCTAACCAACGTTCTATACAACTGCAACATCAGACTCCTACTCTTATATTCTATATCCCTTCCTATGAAGGCTAACATGCCATACGCTTTCCTCATCACATTCTGCACCTGCACCGACACCTTCAGGGACTTGTGTACCTGCACCCCCAGGTCTCTCTGCGTATCTATACTCCGGATAGTTCTACCTTTTATCATATAACTCCCTTCCACATTATTCCGGCCAAAGTGCATCACCTCGCATTTCTCCGGATTAAATTCCATTTGCCATCTATCTGCCCAATCTACCAGCCTATCTATGTCCTGTTGCATTGCCAGGCACTGCTCCTCAGTACCCGCCAATCCAACCATCTTAGTGTCATCAGCAAATTTGCTGATCACACCACCTACCCCCTCTTCCAAGTCATTAATATATACTACAAATAGTAGAGGTCCTAGTACCGAGCCCTGCGGCACCCCACTGGTGACAGACCTCCAATTGGAAAAGGAGCCCTCCACTACTACCCGCTGTCTTCTCCTCCCAAGCCAGTTCTCCACCCATCTACATACCTGGCCTTGTATCCCATGAGCCTTCACCTTTTCTATCAGCCTACCGTGAGGGACCTTGTCAAACGCCTTACTGAAATCCATATAGACAACATCAACGGCTTGTCCTTCGTCAACCGTTTTTGTCACCTCTTCAAAAAATGGAGTGGGGTGGTCTTGGTAGGGTTTTGTTATAACAATCCGGCAAACTGCCCAGTAGCTTCAATGCATCACAACATTAATCAGGTTCTTCTGGAGGCAGCTTACGGTTACAGAAATATCTCAATTGTTACTGATCCTGAAGGTTGCGATTGTTCTGTTTTCAGTCAGCTGGAGCGTTATGTCCAGTTCTTAGCATCACACTTCAGGAATGAGGTGGAGAAGGAATGAGGATCTCCGTTACGTGGACAGATTAGAGAAGCTGGCACAGTTTTCCTTGGAGAAGTTCGGGAGGAGATTTGATCGAGGTGTTCAAAATGGGATGTCTTGCTGCCTTAGTGAGGCCGCACTTGGAATATTTCATAGAACCCTACAGTGCAGAAAGAGGCCCTTCGGCCCATCGAGTCTGCTCTGAACACAATCCCACCCAGGCCCTACCCCCATATCCCTACATATTACACCCACTAATCCCTCTAACCTACACATCCCAGGACACTAAGGGGCAATTTTTTAGCATGGCCAATCAACCTAACCCGCACATCTTTGGACTGTGGGAGGAAACCGGAACACCCGGAGGAAACCCACGCAGACAGGAGGAGAATGTGCAAACTCAACACAGACAGTGACCCGAGCCGGGAATCGAATCCAGGATCTTGGAGCTGTGAAGCAGCAGTGCTAACCACTGTGCTACCGTGCCGCCCTGCCATGCATTTCAGTCTCCTTATCTGAGGAAAGATGTTCTTGTTCGAAAGGGAGTGCAAAGAAGGGCAGCATGGTGGCACAGTGGTTAGTGCTGCTGCCTCACGGCGCCAGGGACCCAGGTTCGATTCTTGACTTGGATCATGTCTGCGTGTACCTCTGGGTACTCTGGTTTCCTCCCACAGTCCAAAGACATACTGGTTAGGTGCATTCTCCCTCAGTGCCAGAGAGACTAGCTAGGGTAAATGCATGGGATTATAGAAATAGGGCCTGGGTGGGATTGTGGTCAGTGCAGACTCGATGGGCCGAATGGCCTCCTTCTGCACTATAGGGATTCTATGATTCTAAGCTGTATAGGGCATTGGTGAGGCCGCAGCTGGAGTACTGTGTGCAGTTTTGGGCGTCACACCTGCGCAAAGATACTTTGGCCTTGGAGGGAGTGTAGAGGAGGTTTACTAGGCTGATACCAGAGTTGAGGGGGTTGAGCTATGAGGAGAGGCTGAATAAACTAGGCTTGTACTCGTTAGAGTTTAGAAGAATGAGGGGAGATCTCATTGAGACATATAAGATGATGAATGGGATGGATAGGATAGAGGTGGAGAGACTCTTCCCGCTCAAAAAGGACAGTAGGACTAGGGGGCACAGCCTCAAGATAAAGGGGGGGCGGTTTAGAACGGAGTTGAGGAAGAACTTCTTCACTCAAAGGGTGGTGAATCTCTGGAATTCTCTGCCCGTTGAAGTGGTGGAGGCTGCCTCGCTAAATATTTTTAAGAAGCGGGTTGATGGGTTTTTGATAAGAGAGGGGATTAAGGGTTATGGGGAGAAAGCGGGAAGGTGGAACTGAGCAGCGACAGATCAGCCATGATCTTATTGAATGGCGGGGCAGGCTCGAAGGGCTAGATGACCTATTCCTGCTCCTATTTCTTATGTTCTTATGGTTCCCAGGCTGCCAGGACTGATGTATGAGGAGAAATTGAGTTGGTTAGGATTGTATTCACTGGAGTTCAGAAGAATGAGTGAGAAATCTCACTGAGACCTATAAATTCCTAACAGCATTAAACAGGCAAAATGGAAGGAAGAGGTTCCCGATAGTGGGGGGTGCCCAGAATCAGTGATTGCAGTCTGAAGATAAGAACATAAGAAATAGGAGCAGGAGTAGGCCATCTGGCCCTTCGAGCCTGCCCCGCCATTCAATAAGATCATGGCTGATCATCCAACTCAACATCCTGATCCCGCATTCCCCCCCCCCCTCCATATCCTCTGATTCCCCCTTCATCCCAGGTAAGAACATCAGAAATAGGAGCAGGAGTAGGCCATCTAGCCCTTCGAGCCTGCCCCGCCATTCAATAAGATCATGGCTGATCTGAGGTGGATCAGTTCCACTTTCCCACTTTCTCCCCATAACCCTTAATTCCCCGTATCTATCAGGAATACAGGGTAGTCTGTTTAGGACAGAGAAGAGGAGAAATGTTTTCATCCAGAGAGTGCTCAGCCTGTGGAATTCACCACCACGGGAAGTCGTTGCGGCCGAAATAATGAATGTTTTCAAGAAGGGGTTAGCTCCAGCGCTTGAGGTGAAGGGGATCAAAGGATATAGGGGGAAGGGGGGGGGTGGTGGGATTAGGCTATTGAGTTGGACGATCAGCCATGGTTTTAATGAATGACAGAGCAGGCACGAGGGGCTGGGTGGTCTCCTCCTGCACTTAGCTTAGAACATAGAACATAGAACATAGAACATAGAACATTACAGCACAAACAGGCCCTTCGGCCCTCGAGTTGCGCCGATCACATCAACCCCACCAATCCGTAGACCTATCTATAACCCCCAATCCCATTAAACCCCATATACTCATCCAGAAGTCTTTTAAAACACCCCAACGAGTTCGCCTCCACCACCGATGACGGCAGCCGATTCCATTCACTCACCACCCTCTGAGTGAAAAACTTACCCCTAACATCACCTCTGTACTTCCCTCCCCGCACCTTAAATCTGTGTCCTCTCGTAGCGACCATTTCAACCCCGGGGAAATAGCCTCTGAGAGTCCACCCTATCTATTCCTCTCAACATTTTATAAACTTCTATCAGGTCGCCTCTCAACCTTCGCCTCTCTAGGGAAAAGAGTCCCAGAGCTCCCTCAACCTATCTTCATAAGGCATGCCTCCCAGTCCAGGCAACATCCTTGTAAATCTCCTCTGCACCCTTTCAATAGCTTCTACGTCTTTCCTGTAGTGAGGCGACCAGAACTGCGCACAGTACTCCAAATGAGGCCTGACAAGGGTCCTGTAAAGTTGCAGCATTACCTCCCGACTCCTAAACTCAATCCCTCGATTAATGAAGGCCAGTACACCATACGCCTTCTTGACCACCTCCTCCACCTGCGAGGCCGATTTAAGAGTCCTGTGGACCCGGACCCCGAGATCCTTCTGCTCTCCAACGCTACTAAGACTCCTGCCCTTGATAGTGTACTCGTTCATCCCAGACTTCTACGTTTCTATATTTCTAAAATCATGAGAGGTCTGGATAAAGCGGAAAAAATGTTTTCCCATTGGCAGAAGGATCAGAGGGCACAGCAGGAAGTTAAACCCCAGTGTCACCCACAACGAGAGGCAATGATGGAGGACTCACCCCAGACTGGCCTTTTAGGTTTGAACTGGGGGGGTTTTTTTTCTGTAACTTACAAGAAGCTCCTTCCCTGAAAATGTTCCAGCTGTCTGTATTTATAGGACAATCAGTATCACCGGCTGAACTAGCAATTCCCGTAACAAGGTCATTGCCACACACTGTGAATAACAGAACATTGACAACAAGGAAAATACAGAGACATGAGAAAAAGCTTTCTCGCAAGAGCGGTTGGTTAGGGCGTGGAATTTCGGGAGCACGATGGAGGGGGGACCAATCATGTCTTTCCAAAGGATTGGACATGATTTGCAGGCCAATGGGGAAAGAGCAGGGGATGAGGTGAATTATTCTTGTAGAAAGCCAGCAGAGACCTGATTGACCGAATGGCCTCCTCCTGTGTCCGTACCTATGATTCCATGAGAGGTGTTCAGAATCACAAAGGCTGTATCATCGGCATGTTTAGTCTTGGCCTATTGACACCCCAATCCACACCACGTCCACAGCCTCGCAGGTGGAGGAGGTGGTCAAGAAGGCGTATGGTGTACTGGCCTTCATTAATCGAGGGATTGAGTTTAGGAGTCGGGAGGTAATGCTGCAACTTTACAGGACCCTTGTCAGGCCTCATTTAGAGTATTGTGCGCAGTTCTGGTCGCCTCACTATAGGAAAGATGTAGAAGCTATTGAGAGGGTGCAGAGGAGATTTACAAGGATGTTGCCTGGACTGGGAGGCATGCCTTATGAAGATAGGTTGAGGGAGCTGGGACTCTTTTCCCTGGAGAGGCGAAGGTTGAGAAGCGACCTGATAGAGGTTTATAAAATGTTGAGAGGAATAGATAGGGTGGACTCTCAGAGGCTATTTCCCCGGGTTGAAATGGTCGCTACGAGAGGACACAGATTTAAGGTGCAGGGAGGGAAGTACAGAGGTGATGTTAGGGGTAAGTTTTTCACTCAGAGGGTGGTGAGTGAGTGGAATTGGCTGCCGTCATCGGTGGTGGAGGCAAACTCGCTGGGGTCTTTTAAAAGACTTCTGGATGAGTACATGGGATTGGGAATTACAGATAGTTCTGTGGCCTGGTAGGTAGGGATAAGATCGGCGCAACCTGTGGGCCGAAGGGCCTGTTCGTGCTGTAGTGTTCTATGTATATGTATCATGAACAACTGCAGCTCCGGGAGACAGCCCACACGATAATAAACCATCTCCAACAAGACAGAATCTCACCATTCCCCCCCCTTTCAATTTGTATTACCTTCTCTGCCAACTTCCTGGGGGGGGGGCGCGGTTACCATTGGTCAGAAACTGAACTGGACTAGCCATACTAGAATGTGTCTGAAGCTGGGAATTTTGTGGAGATTCTGTGGTGAGTAACTCACCTCCTGACTCCCCAAAGCCTGTCTACAAGGAATAGCTCAGCAGTGTGATGGAACACTCCCCACTTGCCTGGATGGGTGCAGCTCCAACAACGCTCAAGAATCTCGACACCACCCAGGACAAAGCAGCCCCACTTGATTGCTCCCCCATCCACAAACGTTCAACCCCTCCACCACCAACTCAGAGTGGCAGCCGAGTGTACCATCTACAAGATGCACTGCAGCAACTCACCAAGGCTCTGGAAGTAGGGCCATCCAAACCCACGATCTCCACCATCTGGAAGGGCAGCCCATCCCATACCTGGGAACACCACCACCTGGATTAAAGCAAATTCCTGTGGATGCTGGAATCTGAAATCAAAAGGGAAAATGAAAGTAGGGAGGTCTTGCTGCAGCTGTATAGGGCATTGGAGAGGCCGCAGCTGGAGTACTGTGTGCAGTTTTGGGCGCCGCACCTGCGCAAGGATATTTTGACCCTGGAGGGAGTGCAGAGGAGGTTTACTAGGCTGATACCGGAGTTGAGGGGATTGAGTTATGAGGAGAGGCTGAATAAACTAGGCTTGCACTCGTTGGAGTTTAGAAGAATGAGGGGAGATCTCATTGAGACGTATAAGATGATGAATGGGATGGATAGGATAGGATAGAAGTGGAGAGACTCTTCCCGCTCAAAAAAGACAGCCTCAAGATAAAGGGGAGGCGGTTTAGAACAGAGTTGAGGAGGAACTTCTTCACTCAAAGGGTGGTGAATCTCTGGAATTCTCTGCCCGTTGAAGTGGTGAAGGCTGCCTCGCTAAATATTTTTAAGAAGCGGGTTGATGGGTTTTTGATAAGAGAGGGGATTAAGGGTTATGGGGAGAGGGCGGGAAGGTGGAGCTGAGTCACGACAGATCAGCCATGATCTTATTGAATGGAGGGGCAGGCTCGAAGGGCTGGATGGCCTACTCCTGCTCCTATTTCTTATGTTCTTATGTTCTTAAAATGCTGGAAGATCTCAGCAGGCCTGGCAGCATCTGTAAGGAGAGAAAAGAGCTGGTGTTTCCAGTCGACCTTTTGTCAAAGCTAAAAGGCAGAGAAAGTGGGAGATATTTATACTGCGGGGGGAGGGAATGAAAACAAGGTAGGAAGTCACACATCAGATTAAAGTCTCCCACCCATCTACCACCCCCCGACATCTTCATCTCTCACAGTTTACCCTCTAATTTCAGTTTCTCTGCCGTTTGGCCACTCACACCTTCTATTCTCTCCACGGGCTGCCATTAGCAGCCTTTCCCCTGGTTTCTGTGGCTGTGACTCATCTTCCATTCCCTCCCCCTGCAGGATAAATATCTCCCACTTTCAATGCCTGACAAGGGTCAGCTGGAGTCGAAACGTCGGCTCTCTTCTCTCATTACAGGGGGACCATCACAGGGGACCAGACCTGCTGCGACCATCACCCGCAAATCCCCTTCCGAGCCGCTCACCATCTTGATCTGGAAATATATCGGCCGCTCCTTCACTGTGGCTGGGTCACAGCCCTGGAACTCTCTCCCTAGCCGCAGTTGTGGACGTATCTACCCCACGGGGACCGCAGCGGATCAAGAAGGCGGCTCACCACCACCTTCCCGAGGGGCAGTTAGGAATGGGGATAAATGACAGTGATTCCCACCATCCCTGGGAAGAGTGAAAAATAACAGTGTTGCCATGGGATAGTTTTTAGCAGGTAAAGCTGGTCTCGTTTCTGACCTCTCGCTATTTTCTGTTGAGAGCCAATTCTCGGAGCACCTGGAAACTGTTCCATCAGCGTTAATCTTGTCTTCACAGGTGAATCTTTATCAAATGAGTTTTAGACGGAGTAAAGAAACTACATTTACTGAATTTCTCTTCACCACAGGCTAAGCTAAAGCTGAAAAGAATTCAGATAGTTTTTTTGCAGATATGTCCTATTACTTGGAGATCCGTGCAGCTGCTCCCTGTGGTTCCTGCATTTCCTATATGCCCTTTATCCAACCCTGTAGGATACCTTCAATCATTCTCCTTAATGGCCATTAGGTTAACCGCTCCATAATTGCCAGATTTGAGCTCCTTTCCTTCTCCAGAAATGAAAACCACACTTTTCAGTGTCAATTCCTTGTGTATGATCCCAATGCTAGAATCATATTGCCCGAGATGGAACATTTCAGTTACAGAATCATAGAACCCTACAGTGCAGAAAGAGGCCCTTCAGCCCATCGAGTCTGCAGTGAACACAATCCCACCTAGGTCCTACCCCCCATATCCCAACATATTATATCTACTAATCCCTCTAACCTACACATCCCTGGACATTAAGGGTCAATTTAACATGGCCAATCAACCTAACCCACACATCTTTGGACTGTGGGAGGAAACCAGAGGAAACCCACACAGACATAAGAACATAAGAACATAAGAAATAGGAGCAGGAGTAGGCCATCTGGCCCTTCGAGCCTGCCCCGCCATTCAATAAGATCATGGCTGATCTGTCGCTGCTCAGTTCCACCTTCCCGCCCTCTCCCCGTAACCCTTAATCCCCTCTCTTATCAAAAACTCATCAACCCGTTTCTTAAAAATATTTAGCGAGGCAGCCTCCACCACTTCAACGGGCAGAGAATTCCAGAGATTCACCACCCTTTGAGTGAAGAAATTCTTCCTCAACTCCGTTCTAAACCGCCCCCCCTTTATCTTGAGGCTGTGCCCCCTAGTCCTACTGTCCTTTCTGAGTGGGAAGAGTCTCTCCACCTCTATCCTATTCATCATCTTATACGTCTCAATGAGAACTCCCCTCATTCTTCTAAATTCTAATGAGTACAAGCCTAGTTTATTCAGCCTCTCCTCATAGCTCAATCCCCTCAACTCCGGCATCAGCCTAGTAAACCTTCTCTGCACTCCCTCCAAGGCCATAATATCTTTGCGTAAGTACGGCGCCCAAAACTGCACACAGTACTCCAGCTGTGGCCTCACCAATACCCTATATAGCCGCAGCAAGACCTCCCTACTTTTATATTCAATCCCCCTCGCTATGAAGGCCAGCATCCCTTTCGCCTTCCTGACCACCTGCTGCACCTGCAAGCTGGGTTTTTGCGACTCATGCACAAGGACCCCGAGGTCCCTCTGCACCGTCGCCTGCTGCAGTTTTTCTCCACATAAGTAATAATCTTTCCTACCATTATTCCTACCAAAGTGGACCACCTCGCACTTGCCAACATTAAATTCCATTTGCCATTTCCTGGCCCATTCGCCCAGCCTATCTAGATCCTTCTGCAGACTCTCCACACTCTCTGTGCAATTTGCCGTTCCACCAATCTTGGTGTCATCAGCAAATTTCAAAGAACAAAGAACAACACACAGCACGGGAAACAGGCCCTTCGGCCCAACGAGCCCGCGCCGCCGTCCCATTGTCAGTGACCTATTCATGATTTTAGTCTATGCCTAATGTGTGAGGATCAGGGAGGTCCAATATAGGGACAATTTGTTACCCAATCAATCAGCCTAAAAGCACATCTTTGGGATGTGGGAGGAAACCGGAGCACCTGGAGGAAACCCACGCAACCACGGGGAGAACGCACAAACTCCCACGGACACAGGCCCAAATCCATGTGTCCGCATAGCAACAGAGATAGTCTCTGAGCTGTCATGATGCCCTTGAGATGGTCCAGTTTACGCACACCAACGACATGAAGCAGTAGGCAATCCCGAAGCAACATCCAAGAGCAGCCCACCACAACCTGCCGCCCGCATGCCCCTTGCTGGACTTAAATGCCTGTAGACAAAAATTCATTATTAAAAAGACTATATCCCTGAGGCTAAAACTGAATCCCAAGCCTTCAATGTTTAGTAAGGCCTGCTATATCCCCCTATATGTAGACTGCTCATGTGGCTGTCCAAGTGACTCTTAAACAACCCTAGCATGCCTGCTTCCACCACCTTACTCGGCAGTGCATTCCACATCCCCACTACCCTTTGTGTGAAAAACTGCCCTCTAATATTAGTCTTATACCTAGCCCCCCTCACCCTAAGCCCGTGACCCCTCGTTCTATCCATTTCTAATAGCGGAAAAAGCTTACCACCATTTACTTTATCTATCCCCTTCATAATCTTATAAACCTCTATTAGATCCCCCCTCAGCCGACGTCTCTCAAGGGAAAACAGCCCAAGTGCGTTCAATCTTTCCTCGTAAGACAGCCCTTCCATACCAGGCAACATCCTGGTAAATCTCCTCTGCACTCTCTCCAGGATCTCTACATCCTTCCGGTAGTACGGCGACCAGAACTGGACGCAGTACTCCAGGTGAGGCCTAACCAACGTTCTATACAACTGTAACATCAGACTCCTACTCTTATATTCTATACCCCTTCCTATGAAGGCTAACATACCATACGCTTTCCTCATCACATTCTGCACCTGCACCGACACCTTCAGGGACTTGTGTATCTGCACCCCCAGGTCTCTCTGCGTATCTATACTCCGGATAGTTCTACCTTTTATCGTATAACTCCCCTCCACATTATTCCGGCCAAAGTGCATCACCTCGCATTTCTCCGGATTAAATTCCATTTGCCATCTATCTGCCCAATCTACCAGCCTGTCTATGTCCTGTTGCATTGCCAGGCACTGCTCCTCAGTACCCGCCAATCCAACCATCTTAGTGTCATCAGCAAATTTGCTGATCACACCACCTACCCCCTCTTCCAAGTCATTAATATATACTACAAATAGTAGAGGTCCTAGTACCGAGCCCTGCGGCACCCCACTGGTGACAGCCCTCCAATTGGAAAAGGAGCCTTCCACTACTACCCGCTGTCTCCTCCTCCCAAGCCAGTTCTCCACCCATCTACATACCTTGCCTTGTATCCCATGAGCCTTCACCTTTTCTATCAGCCTACCATGAGGGACCTTGTCAAACACCTTACTGAAATCCATATAGACATCAACGGCTTGTCCTTCGTCAACCGTTTTTGTCACCTCTTCAAAAAATTCCAATAGATTCGTAAGGCACGACCTCCCTGTAACGAAGCCATGCTGCGTATCCCTGATCAGATTGCAGCGCTCCAGATGCTCATACATCCTATCCTTGAGGATCCTCTCCATTATCTTGCCTATAACTGAAGTCAAGCTCACTGGCCTATAGTTCCCTGGGTTATCCCTCTGACCCTTCTTAAACAACGGTACTACATTTGCAATCCGCCAATCCTCTGGGACCTCACCTGTGTCCAAAGAGGAGACAAAGATTTGCGTCAGAGGCCCAGCAATTTCATCCCTCACCTCCCTTAGCAGCCTAGGATAGATACCATCAGGCCCCGGAGATTTATCCGTCTTTATACTGTCTAAAAGTCCTAACACCTCTTCCCTCGTGATGACTATTTCCCTCAACAGATCCTCAAACTCCTCAAGCACAGCACCAGACATCAGACCCCTCTCCTGCGTGAATACCGACGTAAAGTATTCATTCAAGATCTCCCCCATTCCCCCAGGCTCCAAGCATAGTTCCCCTCCTCTGTCCCTGAGAGGACCAATGTTCCCTCTAACCATCCTTTTGTTTCTAATATAGGAGTAAAATGCCTCAGGATTTTCCTTAATCCTACCCGCCAAAGCCATTTTGTGGCCCCTTTTTGCCTTTCTGATGCCCCTTTTAAGTTCTCTCTTACATTCTCTGTATTCTTCTAACGCTATCTCTGTCCTCAAATGCCTAGATCTAGTATACGCCTCCCTCTTTCTCCTGACTAGGTCCTCAATATCCATAGTTACCCACGGCTCTCTAATCCTACCTTTCCCATCCTTCTTCTTGACCGGCACATGTCTTTCCTGCAAAGATTTTAGTTTTCCCTTGAGAGACTCCCACATACCCAGCGTCGACCTACCGTCAATAGGGCCGGCACGGTAGCACAGTGGTTAGCACTGCTGCTTCACAGCTCCAGGGTCCTGGGTTCGATTCCCGGCTCGGGTCACTGCCTGTGTGGAGTTTGCACATTCTCCTCGTGTTTGCGTGGGTTTTCTCCGGGTGCTCCGGTTTCCTCCCACAGTCCAAAGATGTGCGGGTTAGGTTCATTGGCTATGCTAAAATTGCCCCTTAGTGTCCTGGGATGTGTAGGTTAGAGGGATTAGCAGGTGGATATGGGGATAGGGTCTGGGTGGGATTGTGTTCGGTGCAGACTCGATGGGCCGAAGGGCCTGTTTCTGCACTGTAGGGTTCTATGGTTCATATAACCCTAACTGACTTAGTTAAACAGCGTACCACAGTCCGTATCTTTAAGATCCTGCATAATCCGGTTGTATCTAGCCCTCCCCCCGTTTAACACCCTCCCCTTAGGACAGGCTTCATCTTTATCCATTAATATCTTGAACCAGACAGAGTTGTGGTCACTGTTAGCCACATGCTCTCCTACTTCAACGTCAACCACCTGCCCAGGCTCATTTCCCAGAACCAAGTCCAGTATAGCCCCCTCCCTGGTCGGTCTATCCACGTACTGCTCCAGGGATCCTTCCATTACACACTGTACAAATTCCTCCCCGTCAGCACCCTCTGATCTCGGCACCTTCCAATCTACCCCGGGGAGATTAAAATCTCCCACTACCACCACCCTATTCTTCCTGCACTTATCTAGAATGTCCCTGCTTATCCCTTCTTCCACAGCCCTCGGGCTGTTGGGCGGTCTGTAGTACACACCCAACATAGTAACATCTCCCTTCCTATTCCTCAACTCCACCCATAGTGACTCGATTCCTAAATCCTCCGTACCTCCCTCCCTCTGCACTGCTATGATGCAATCCTTAACAAACAATGCCACTCCCCCACCTCTCAGCGACCCACCCCTATCTCGCCTGAAACACTTACACCCAGGAACATTCAACTGCCAGTCCTGCCCTTCCTTTAACCAAGTCTCAGTCACTGCCACCACTTCCAACTTCCTTTCGAACATTAATGCCTTCAGTTCATCTGTTTTGCCAGTCACACTCCTAGCATTGAAACACATGCACCGAAGACCCTCAGAAACAATCCGATCCTTCTTCCTACCCTCCGGGCTTACCCTATCCCCAATCCCAGTTCCGTCCACCTCCCCACCCCCCCTCCATATTAGTTTAAACCCTGCCGAAACACTCCAGCTAACCTTCCAGCTAAGATGTGCATGCCCTTCCCAGTTAACTGTACCCCATCCCTCTTGTATATTTGCCGTTCTTTCATAAAGACTTCCCAGTGGTCTACGAATATAAAACCCTCTGCCCTACACCAATCCTTCAACTACACATTTAGTTGGAGTATCTCATTATTTCTAGCCCTGCTAGCCCCAGGCACCGGCAGCAGCCCAGAGAACGCCACCCTGGAGGCCCTACATTTCAGCCTGATCCCCAACTCCCTGAACTGCCTACGTATGTCCCCCCTGCACTTTGTTCCTACATCCTTCTCTCCTACTTGCACTATCACATCAGACTCAGTCGCTCCACCCTTCAAAATTCCCTCTACCCTTTCTGAAACATCCTGTACCCCTGCTCCAGGGAGGCAGACTACCATCCTGGAGTCCCGCTTTTGCCCACACAACCGCCTGTCAATCCCCTTGACTTTCCCATCCCCCACCACTATCTCACACCCTGCACTCTTCCCTTCCTCCGAGGTATTCTGATCTCCCTCCCTTGCCTTCTCTACCCCAGCTGTCACCCCACCCTTGACATTCCGGGGTAATTCCTCCGGGGCGTTACTAGTGCCATGACTCCTTTTCTTTTTGCTCTTCCTAACTGTAACCCATCCATCTCTCCTCGTAGGTCCTGGTATTTGCTCAGTGTTACTGTCCCTATCCATTACTTCCTCATTTTCCCTAACTAAAAACATATCCTCCAGCCTCAGTTCCAGCTGCCTCACCCGAGCCCTTAGTCGCTGCACCTCTAGACATTTCCCGCATATGTGGGCTTTCGGGAGATGTGCTGTCTCCAGAAATGTCCACATATGACAATGAACACAGTGCACACGTGTAACCATTTCAACACCCTGCACTCGGTTCCCTCCTCCAGATCATCTATATAAATGGTAAATAGCTGAGGCCCCAGCACCAACCCCTGGGGCACTCCACTAGTCACCAACTGCCAATCCAAATAGCACCCATTGACCCCTACTCTCTGCCTCCTATTTGACAACCAGTCCTCTATCCACGCTAACACCCTACCCCCAACTCCATGCCCCCTGACCTTCTGCAATAACCTCTTGTGAGGTACCTTGTCAAATGCCTTGTGCAGTCTCCGCACAGACAGTGACCCGAGCCGAGAATCGAACCCAGGACCTGGAGCTGTGAAGCAGCAGTGCTAACCCACTGTGCTACCGTGCCACCCCTAAAGAGAGGTTGGAGGGGCTTGGGTTGTTTTTGTTGGAGCAGAGAAGACTGAGGGGGAGACCTGATCGAGGTGTACAAGATTATGAGGGACACGGATAGAGTGGATAAGGAGCGGCTGTTCCCCTTAGTTGAAGGGTCAGTCACCAGGGGGGACATAGGTTCAAGGTGAGGGGCAGGAAAGATGTCAATAAAGTTGAAAGAGTGCAGAGAAGGTTCACGAGGATGTTGCCGGGACTTGAGAAGCTGAGTTACGGAGAGAGATTGAATAGGTTAGGACTTTATTCCCTGGAGCGTAGAAGAATGAGGGGAGATTCGATAGAGGTGTATAAGATTTTGATGGGTATCGATAGAGTGAATGCAAGCAGGCTTTTTCCACTCAGGCTAGGGGAGAAAAAAAACCAGAGGGCATGGGTTAAAGGTGAAAGGGGGAAAAGTTTAAAGGGAATATTGGGGGGGGCTTCACGCAGAGAGTGGTGGGAGTGTGGAATGAGCTCCTGGATAAAGTGGTAAATGCGGGGTCACTTTTAACATTTAAGAAAAATTTGGACGCGTTCATGGGTGAGAGGGGGTGTGGAGGGATATGGTCCAAGTGCAGGTCAGTGGGACTAGGCAGAAAAATGGGTCAGCACAGACAAGAAGGGCCAAAAGGCCTGTTTCTGAGCTGTAATGTTCTATGGTTCTATGGTTTAGGGGGGGATGTGAGGGAAAACCCTTTTACCCAGAGGGTGGTGAGGGTCTGGAATGTGGTGCCTGGGAGGGTGGTGGAGACGGGATGCCTCACATCCTTTAAAAAATATCTGGATGAGCACTTGGCACATCATAACATTCAGGGCTATGGGCCAAATGTTGGCAGATGGGATTAATATTCATTCGTGGATATGGGTGTCACTGGCTGGCCAGCATTTATTGCCCATCGGTAAGTACCTGAGGGCAGTTGAAATTCAACCACATTGCTGTGACTCTGGAGCCACATGTCGGCCAGACTGGGTAAGGATGGCAGATTTCCTTCCCTAACGGACACTCATGAACCAGATGGGCTTTTCCAACAATGGTCATCAGTAAATCCTTAATTCCAGATATTTTTTATTGAATTCAAATTCCACCAGTTGGTGCAGACTCATTGGGCCGAATGGCCTCTACTGTACTATATGATTCTATATAATCCCTACAATGCAGAAGGAGGCCATTTGGCCCATTGAGCCCGCACTGATATCAATCCCACCCAGGCCCTATCCCCCTGACCACACATATTTACCCTCCTAATCCCTCTGACACTAAGGGGCAATTTAGCATGGCCAATCCACCTAACCTGTACACCTTTGGAGTGTGAGAGGAAACCAGAGCACCTGGTGGGAACCCACGCAGACACGAGGAGAATGTGCAAACTCCACACAGACAGTGAGCTGAGCTTGTAATTGAACCTGGGTCCCTGGTGCTGTGAGGCAGCAGTGCTAACCCACTGTGCCACTGTGTCAAGTCCCCTTGTCCCGAGCTGGGAATTGAACCCAGGTCCCTGGCGCTGTGAGGCAGCAGTGCTAACCCACTGTGCCACTGTGTCAAGTCCCCTTGTCCCGAGCTGGGAATTGAACCCTGGTCCCTGGCGCTGTGAGGCAGCAGTGCTAACCCACTGTGCCACTGTGTCAAGTCCCCTTGTCCTGAGCTGGGAATTGAACCCGGGTCCCTGGTGCTGTGAGGCAGCAGTGCTAACCCACTGTGCCATCAGACTGTCTTCTCCTCGAGGAGTCAGCCGTGGGCACTTATAGGGAGGAGAACCAGCAGCTCAGAGCCCCAAGGCCATCCATCCCGCTGACTCTGGGAATGTCCGACCATTCCCAGCCCCCTCTTCGTCTGAACCTCATCAGCCTCAGCTCCACACGCCAAGGAGGGCGACTCTGCCACACAGCAGGACCCCAAAGGTAGGCCGGGGACCCCACGTCTCAGAGGGCCCACACCAAGTATCAACACAGACATAGCAGTCAGCAGACCACCTCCCCTGCTGTGGGTGTCGGGGATGTAACAAGACAAAGTGCCAGGGTTAGTAAGGTCATGATGTAGTTACAGAGCCTGGACGCAGGCGCTAATCATTAACAGTGAGTGTTATTCACGTCATTCCTTCATAAAATGAAGTCACATGTCACAGTCCAGCTCCACTCCTCTGAGCAGTGTGTAACCGTCTGATTACAGTTCCAAAATCACTGTCTACATCCGTGGTACTTGCATCGCGATCAGGGTCTGTGTGGAGTTTGCACATTCTCCCCATGTCTGCGCGGGTTTCCTCCGTGTACTCCGGTTTCCTCCTGCCCTCCAAAGATGTGCAGCTAGGGTGGAACGGCCATACTAAATTAACCCTTTGTGTCCAAGGATAAGAACATAAGAAATAGGAGCAGGAGTAGGCCATCTAGCCCTTCGAGCCTGCCCCGCCATTCAATAAGATCATGGCTGATCTGAAGTGGATCAGTTCCACTTTCCCGCTTTCTCCCCATAACCCTTAATTCCCCTGACTGTCAGAAACCTATCTACCCGTGTCTTAAATATATTTCGCGAGGCAGCCTCCACCACTTCAACGGGTAGAGAATTCCAGAGATTCACCACCCTTTGAGTGAAGAAGTTCCTCCTCAACTCCGATCTAAACTGCGCACCCCCTCACCCCCTTATTTTGAGGCTGTGCCCTCAAGATGTATAGGTTAGGGGGATTAGCAGGGTAAATGTGTGGGGTTATGGGGTCTGGGTAAGATGCTCTGCTGGAGGGTCAGTCCAGAGCCAATGGGCCGAATGGCCTCTCCAGCATAGAACCCTACAGTGCAGAAACAGGCCCATCGGCCCATCGAGTCTGCACCGAACACAATCCCACCCAGACCCTATCCCCATATCCCTACACATTTACCTGCTAATCCCTCTAACCTACACATCCCAGGACACTAAGGGGCAATTTTTAGCATAGCCAATGAACCTAACCCGCACATCTTTGGACTGTGGGAGGAAACCGGAGCACCCGGAGAAAACCCACGCAGACACCAGGAGAATGTGTAAACTCCACACAGGCAGTGACCCGAGCCGGGAATCGAACCCAGGACCCTGGAGCTGTGAAGCAACAGTGCTAACCCACTGTGCTACCGTGCCGCCCACACTGCACTGTAGAGATTCTGTGATATTATGGTTTGAAAAGCCTGCTCTTTTGTGAATGGGTTTATTTGATTTGAGCAGTTATCGGAGCTGGTGGACAGAGATTTATTCAGTTGATGTTATGCACATCCTGGCTTTCAGGAAGCATTTGCTCAGACCCTCATTTGGGAGTCTGGAGTTAGCGTCAACACTCGCCGGCTCCCAGGTAAAAATGGTAAATTGGGTTACTAATTGGAGATGCCATAGGAAGATGGAGCAGTTATCAACAATAGCAATCCTAATTGGGCAGTTAGAACCATTGGATTCCCCCGAGGTGTCGGGTTGGGTCTGCGCTGGGTAAAATTACTCATTAATGACTTTGATTAGCGCCTTGTCAGGAAATCTACATTTCCAGATGCTTTGGGTAGAGCACTTTAGTGGCTGTGCTCCTGGGCTAGTCACAGGCCTGTTGACAGTCAGTCCTGCCTCTCACTGGCAAATGCTCACTTTTCCCTTTGCGAATTTCGATCATCGAGTAGAATCAAATCCCTACACTCAGGAAGGAGGCCATTCAGTCCGTCGACCACCATGGTGGACTCTCAGAGGCTATTTCCCCGGGTTGAAATGGTCGCTACGAGAGGACACAGATTTAAGGTGCGGGGAGGGAAGTACAGAGGTGATGTTGGGGGTAAGTTTTTCACTCAGAGGGTAGTGAGTGATTGGAATCGGCTGCCGTCGTCGGTGGTGGAGGCGAACTCGCTGGGGTCTTTTAAAAGACTTCTGGATGAGTATATGGGGTTTAATGGGATTGGGGGTTATAGATAGGTCTATAGATTGGTGGCGTTGATGTGATCGGCGCAACTCGAGGGCCGAAGGGCCTGTTTGTGCTGTAATGTTCTATAACTGCAAAATCTCACCCAGGCCCTCTTCCCGCGCCCCCACACATTTATCCTGATGGTCCCCCTGACAATAGGGGCAATTTATCACAGCCAATCAACCTAACCCGCACATCTTTGGACTATGGGAGGAAACCCAAGCAGACACGGGGAGAATGTGCAAACTCCACACAGACAGTGACCGGGATTGAACCGGGAACCCTGGTGCTGGGAGGCAGCAGTGCTAACCCACTGATCCTTTATAATGAGGAGAGGCTTGGCTTGGGTGCCCCTGATTGGTGAATCGGTGACAAGTGGGTGACACTTGGGTTAAAATGATTGTTCTGAGGTGAGGCCTAATCTCCGGGCCAGGACGTGGGTGAGGAATTTGTGCATTTATATAGCAACTTTCACTCCAACTCTAAGGGTGGAATTTTCTGACCAAGTTCACCCCAAAACTGGAAAATCCCGCCTAAAGTCAATGGACATTCGCAGCGAACCCTCAGCACCGCAGCCCTCCCTCAGCACCACAGCCCTCCCTCAGCACCGCAGCCCTCCCTCAGCATCACAGCCCTCCCTCAGCACCGCAGCCCTCCCTCAGCATCACAGCCCTCCCTCAGCACCGCAGCCCTCCCTCAGCACCACAGCCCTCCCTCAACACCGCAGCCCTCCCTCAGCACCACAGCCCTCCCTCAGCACCGCAGCCCTCCCTCAGCATCACAGCCCTCCCTCAGCACCGCAGCCCTCCCTCAGCATCACAGCCCTCCCTCAGCACCGCAGCCCTCCCTCAGCACCACAGCCCTCCCTCAGCACCGCAGCCCTCCCTCAGCACCACAGCCCTCCCTCAGCACCGCAGCCCTCCCTCAGCACCGCAGCCCTACCTCAGCACCACAGCCCTCCCTCAGCACCGCAGCCCTCCCTCAGCACCGCAGCCCTCCCTCAGCATCACAGCCCTCCCTCAGCACCGCAGCCCTCCCTCAGCACCACAGCCCTCCCTCAGCACCGCAGCCCTCCCTCAGCACCGCAGCCCTCCCTCAGCAACACAGCCCTCCCTCAGCAACACAGCCCTCCCTCAACACCGCAGCCCTCCCTCAGCAACACAGCCCTCCCTCAGCACCACAGCCCTCCCTCAGCACCACAGCCCTCCCTCAGCACCACAGCGCTCCCACAGCATCGCAGCCCTCCCTCAGCACCACAGCCCTCCCTCAGCACCACAGCCCTCCCTCAGCACCACAGCGCTCCCTCAGCACCACAGCGCTCCCTCAGCATCGCAGCCCTCCCTCAGCATCGCAGCCCTCCCTCAGCACCACAGCGCTCCTTCAGCACCACAGCGCTCCCTCAGCACCACAGCGCTCCCTCAGCATCGCAGCCCTCCCTCAGCACCACAGCCCTCCCTCAGCACCACAGCCCTCCCTCAGCACCACAGCGCTCCCTCAGCATCGCAGCCCTCCCTCAGCACCACAGCCCTCCCTTAGCATCGCAGCCCTCCCTCAGCATCGCAGCCCTCCCTCAGCACCGCAGCCCTCCCTCAGCATCGCAGCCCTCCCTCAGCACCACAGCCCTCCCTCAGCACCACAGCCCTCCCTCAGCACCACAGCCCTCCCTCAGCATCGCAGCCCTCCCTCAGCATCGCAGCCCTCCCTCAGCACCGCAGCCCTCCCTCAGCATCGCAACCCTCCCTCAGCACCGCAGCCCTCCCTCAGCACCACAGCCCTCCCTCAGCATCGCAGCCCTCCCTCAGCATCGCAGCCCTCCCTCAGCACCGCAGCCCTCCCTCAGCACCACAGCCCTCACTCAGCATTGCAGCCCTCCCTCAGCACCGCAGCTCTCCCTCAGCACGGCAGCCCTCCCTCAGCACCGCAGCCCTCCCTCAGCACCGCAGCGCTCCCTCAGCACCGCAGCCCTCCCTCAGCACCACAGCCCTCCCTCAGCACCACAGCCCTCCCTCAGCACCACAGCGCTCCCTCAGCACCACAGCGCTCCCTCAGCACCGCAGCCCTCCCTCAGCACCGCAGCCCTCCCTCAGCATCGCAGCCCTCCCTCAGCACCGCAGCCCTCCCTCAGCACCACAGCCGTCACTCAGCACCGCAGCCCTCCCTCAGCACCACAGCCCTCCCTCAGCACCACAGCCCTCCCTCAGCACCACAGCCCTCCCTCAGCACCGCAGCCCTCCCTCAGCACCACAGCCCTTCCTCAGCACCGCAGCCCTCCCTCAGCACCACAGCTCTCCCTCAGCACCGCAGCCCTCCCTCAGCACCGCAGCGCTCCCTCAGCACCACAGCCCTCCCTCAGCACCGCAGCCCTCCCTCAGCACCGCAGCCCTCCCTCAGCACCGCAGCACTCCCTCAGCACCACAGCCCTCCCTCAGCACTGCAGCCCTCCCTCAGCACCACAGCCCTCCCTCAACACCGCAGCCCTCCCTCAACACTGCAGCCCTCCCTCAGCACTGCAGCCCTCGCTCAGCACCGCAGTGCTCCCTCAGCACTGCAGCCCTCCCTCAGCACCGCAGCCCTCCCTCAGCACCGCAGCCCTCCCTCAGCACCACAGCCCTCCCTCAGCACCGCAGCCCTCCCTCAGCACCGCAGCCCTCCCTCAGCACCACAGCCCTCCCTCAGCACTGCAGCCCTCCCTCAGCACCACAGCCCTCCCTCAGCACCGCAGCCCTCCCTCAGCACCACAGCCCTCCCTCAACACTGCAGCCCTCCCTCAGCACCACAGCCCTCCCTCAGCACCGCAGCCCTCCCTCAGCACCACAGCCCTCCCTCAGCACCACAGCCCTCCCTCAGCACCGCAGCGCTCCCTCAGCACCACAGCCCTCCCTCAGCACCGCAGCCCTCCCTCAGCACTGCAGCCCTCCCTCAGCACCACAGCCCTCCCTCAGCACCGCAGCCCTCCCTCAGCACCGCAGCCCTCCCTCAGCACCACAGCCCTCCCTCAGCACCACAGCCCTCCCTCAGCACCACAGCCCTCCCTCAGCATCGCAGCCCTCCCTCAGCATTGCAGCCCTCCCTCAACACCGCAGCCCTCCCTCAGCACCGCAGCCCTCCCTCAGCACCACAGCCCTCCCTCAGCACCACAGCCCTCCCTCAGCACCTCAGCCCTCACTCAGCACCGCAGCCCTCCCTCAACACCACAGCCCTCCCTCAGCACCACAGCCCACCCTCAGCACCACAGCCCTCCCTCAGCACCACAGCCCTCCCTCAACACCACAGCCCTCCCTCAACACCACAGCCCTCCCTCAGCACCGCAGCCCTCCCTCAGCACCGCAGCCCTCCCTCAACACCACAGCCCTCCCTCAACACCACAGCCCTCCCTCAGCACCACAGCCCTCCCTCAGCACCACAGCCCTCCCTCAGCACCGCAGCCCTCCCTCAGCACCGCAGCCCTCCCTCAACACCACAGCCCTCCCTCAACACCACAGCCCTCCCTCAGCACCACAGCCCTCCCTCAGCACCACAGCCCTCCCTCAACACCACAGCGCTCCCTCAGCACCGCAGCCCTCCCTCAACACCACAGCCCTCCCTCAGCACCACAGCCCTCCCTCAGCACCACAGCCCTCCCTCAGCACCGCAGCCCTCCCTCAGCACCACAGACCTCCCTCAGCACCACAGCCCTCCCTCAGCACCACAGCCCTCCCTCAGCACCTCAGCCCTCACTCAGCACCGCAGCCCTCCCTCAGCACCACAGCCCTCCCTCAGCACCACAGCCCTCCCTCAACACCACAGCCCTCCCTCAGCACCACAGCCCTCCCTCAGCACCGCAGTCCTCCCTCAACACCACAGCCCTCCCTCAGCACCACAGCCCTCCCTCAGCACCACAGCCCTCCCTCAGCACCTCAGCCCTCACTCAGCACCGCAGCCCTCCCTCAACACCACAGCCCTCCCTCAGCACCACAGCCCTCCCTCAGCACCTCAGCCCTCACTCAGCACCGCAGCCCTCCCTCAACACCGCAGCCCTCCCTCAGCACCGCAGTCCTCCCTCAACACCACAGCCCTCCCTCAGCACCACAGCCCTCCCTCAGCACCGCACACTCCCTCAGCACCACAGCCCTCCCTCAGCACCACAGCCCTCCCTCAGCACCTCAGCCCTCACTCAGCACCGCAGCCCTCACTCAGCACCGCAGCCCTCCCTCAACACCACAGCCCTCCCTCAGCACCTCAGCCCTCCCTCAGCACCACAGCCCTCCCTCAGCACCTCAGCCCTCCCTCAGCACCACAGCCCTCCCTCAGCACCACAGCCCTCCCTCAGCACCTCAGCCCTCACTCAGCACCGCAGCCCTCCCTCAACACCACAGCCCTCCCTCAGCACCACAGCCCTCCCTCAGCACCACAGCCCTCCCTCAGCATCGCAGCCCTCCCTCAACACCACAGCCCTCCCTCAGCACCACAGCCCTCCCTCAGCACCACAGCCCTCCCTCAGCACCGCAGCCCTCCCTCAACACCACAGCCCTCCCTCAGCACCTCAGCCCTCACTCAGCACCGCAGCCCTCCCTCAGCACCACAGCGCTCCCTCAGCACCGCAGCCCTCCCTCAGCACCGCAGCCCTCCCTCAGCACCACAGCCCTCCCTCAGCATCACAGCCCTCCCTCAGAACCACAGCCCTCCCTCAGCATCACAGCCCTCCCTCAGAACCACAGCCCTCCCTCAGCATCACAGCCCTCCCTCAGCACCACAGCGCTCCCTCAGCACCTCAGCCCTCACTCAGCACCGCAGCCCTCCCTCAGCACCGCAGCCCTCCCTCAGCATCGCAGCCCTCCCTCAGCACCGCAGCCCTCCCTCAACACCACAGCCCTCCCTCAACACCACAGCCCTCCCTCAGCACCACAGCCCTCCCTCAGCACCGCAGCCCTCCCTCAGCACCACAGCGCTCCCTCAGCACCACAGCCCTCCCTCAGCACCGCAGCCCTCCCTCAGCACCGCAGCCCTCCCTCAGCACCGCAGCCCTCCCTCAGCACCTCAGCCCTCCCTCAGCACCACAGCCCTCCCTCAGCACCACAGCCCTCCCTCAGCATCACAGCCCTCCCACAGAATCGCAGCCCTCCCTCAGCACCGCAGCCCTCCCTCAGCACCAGCCCCCCCTCAGCACCACAGCCCTCCCGCAGCACTGCAACCCTCCCTCAGCATCGCAGCCCTCCCTCAGCACCACAGCCCTCCCTCAGCATCGCAGCCCTCCCTCAGCACCACAGCCCTCCCTCAGCACCACAGCCCTCCCTCAGCACCGCAGCCCTCCCTCAGCATCACAGCCCTCCCACAGCATCGCAGCCCTCCCTCAGCACCGCAGCCCTCCCTCAGCACCAGCCCTCCCTCAGCACTGCAACCCTCCCTCAGCACCGCAGCCCTCCCTCAGCACCACAGCCCTCCCTCAGCACTGCAACCCTCCCTCAGCATCGCAGCCCTCCCTCAGCACCAGCCCTCCCTCAGCACCGCAGCCCTCCCTCAGCACCGCAGCCCTCCCTCAGCACCACAGCCCTCCCTCAGCATCACAGCCCTCCCTCAGCACCGCAGCCCTCCCTCAGCACCAGCCCTCCCTCAGCACTGCAGCCCTCCCTCAGCGCCGCAGCCCTCCCTCAGCACCACAGCCCTACCTCACCACCGCAGCCCTCCCTCAGCACCACAGCCCTCCCTCAGCACCGCAGCCCTCCCTCAGCACCACAGCCCTACCTCACCACCGCAGCCCTCCCTCAGCACCACAGCCCTCCCTCAGCACCGCAGCCCTCCCTCAGCACCAGCCCTCCCTCAGCACCAGCCCTCCCTCAGCGCCGCAGCACTCCCTCAGCATCGCAGCCCTCCCTCAGCACTGCAGCCCTCCCTCAGCACCACAGCCCTCCCTCAGCACTGCAGCCTTCCCTCAGCACCGCAGCCCTCCCTCAGCACCAGCCCTCCCTCAGCACTGCAACCCTCCCTCAGCACTGCAACCCTCCCTCAGCACCGCAGCCCTCCCTCAGCACTGCAGCCCTCCCTCAGCGCCGCAGCCCTCCCTCAGCACTGCAGCCCTCCCTCAGCATCGCAGCCCTCCCTCAGCACCAGCCCTCCCTCAGCACCGCAGCCCTCCCTCAGCACCAGCCCTCCCTCAGCACCGCAGCCCTCCCTCAGCGCCGCAGCCCTCCCTCAGCACCGCAGCCCTCCCTCAGCACCGCAGCCCTCCCTCAGCACCGCAGCCCTCCCTCAGCACCGCAGCCCTCCCTCAGCACCAGCCCTCCCTCAGCACCGCAGCCCTCCCTCAGCGCCGCAGCCCTCCCTCAGCACCACAGCCCTCCCTCAGCACCGCAGCCCTCCCTCAGCACCGCAGCCCTCCCTCAGCACCGCAGCCCTCCCTCAGCACCGCAGCCCTCCCTCAGCACCAGCCCTCCCTCAGCACCGCAGCCCTCCCTCAGCGCCGCAGCCCTCCCTCAGCACCGCAGCCCTCCCTCAGCACCGCAGCCCTCCCTCAGCACCGCAGCCCTCCCTCAGCACCGCAGCCCTCCCTCAGCACCAGCCCTCCCTCAGCACCGCAGCCCTCCCTCAGCACCAGCCCTCCCTCAGCACTGCAGCCCTCCCTCAGCGCCGCAGCCCTCCCTCAGCACCACAGCCCTCCCTCAGCACTGCAGCCCTCCCTCAGCATCGCAGCCCTCCCTCAGCACCGCAGCCCTCCCTCAGCACCAGCCCTCAATCAGCACTGCAACCCTCCCTCAGCACCAGCCCTCCCTCAGCACTGCAGCCCTCCCTCAGCATCGCAGCCCTCCCTCAGCACCGCAGCCCTCCCTCAGCACCAGCCCTCCCTCAGCACTGCAACCCTCCCTCAGCACTGCAACCCTCCCTCAGCACCGCAGCCCTCCCTCAGCACCGCGCAACTGCAGCCCTCCCTCAGCACCGCAGCCCTCCCTCAGCACCGCAGCCCTCCCTCAGCACTGCAACCCTCCCTCAGCACCACAGCCCTCCCTCAGCATCGCAGCCCTCCCTCAGCATTGCAGCCCTCCCTCAACACCGCAGCCCTCCCTCAGCACCGCAGCCCTCCCTCAGCACCACAGCCCTCCCTCAGCACCACAGCCCTCCCTCAGCACCTCAGCCCTCACTCAGCACCGCAGCCCTCCCTCAACACCACAGCCCTCCCTCAGCACCACAGCCCACCCTCAGCACCACAGCCCTCCCTCAGCACCACAGCCCTCCCTCAACACCACAGCCCTCCCTCAACACCACAGCCCTCCCTCAGCACCGCAGCCCTCCCTCAGCACCGCAGCCCTCCCTCAACACCACAGCCCTCCCTCAACACCACAGCCCTCCCTCAGCACCACAGCCCTCCCTCAGCACCACAGCCCTCCCTCAGCACCGCAGCCCTCCCTCAGCACCGCAGCCCTCCCTCAACACCACAGCCCTCCCTCAACACCACAGCCCTCCCTCAGCACCACAGCCCTCCCTCAGCACCACAGCCCTCCCTCAACACCACAGCGCTCCCTCAGCACCGCAGCCCTCCCTCAACACCACAGCCCTCCCTCAGCACCACAGCCCTCCCTCAGCACCACAGCCCTCCCTCAGCACCGCAGCCCTCCCTCAGCACCACAGACCTCCCTCAGCACCACAGCCCTCCCTCAGCACCACAGCCCTCCCTCAGCACCTCAGCCCTCACTCAGCACCGCAGCCCTCCCTCAGCACCACAGCCCTCCCTCAGCACCACAGCCCTCCCTCAACACCACAGCCCTCCCTCAGCACCACAGCCCTCCCTCAGCACCGCAGTCCTCCCTCAACACCACAGCCCTCCCTCAGCACCACAGCCCTCCCTCAGCACCACAGCCCTCCCTCAGCACCTCAGCCCTCACTCAGCACCGCAGCCCTCCCTCAACACCACAGCCCTCCCTCAGCACCACAGCCCTCCCTCAGCACCTCAGCCCTCACTCAGCACCGCAGCCCTCCCTCAACACCGCAGCCCTCCCTCAGCACCGCAGTCCTCCCTCAACACCACAGCCCTCCCTCAGCACCACAGCCCTCCCTCAGCACCGCACACTCCCTCAGCACCACAGCCCTCCCTCAGCACCACAGCCCTCCCTCAGCACCTCAGCCCTCACTCAGCACCGCAGCCCTCACTCAGCACCGCAGCCCTCCCTCAACACCACAGCCCTCCCTCAGCACCTCAGCCCTCCCTCAGCACCACAGCCCTCCCTCAGCACCTCAGCCCTCCCTCAGCACCACAGCCCTCCCTCAGCACCACAGCCCTCCCTCAGCACCTCAGCCCTCACTCAGCACCGCAGCCCTCCCTCAACACCACAGCCCTCCCTCAGCACCACAGCCCTCCCTCAGCACCACAGCCCTCCCTCAGCATCGCAGCCCTCCCTCAACACCACAGCCCTCCCTCAGCACCACAGCCCTCCCTCAGCACCACAGCCCTCCCTCAGCACCGCAGCCCTCCCTCAACACCACAGCCCTCCCTCAGCACCTCAGCCCTCACTCAGCACCGCAGCCCTCCCTCAGCACCACAGCGCTCCCTCAGCACCGCAGCCCTCCCTCAGCACCGCAGCCCTCCCTCAGCACCACAGCCCTCCCTCAGCATCACAGCCCTCCCTCAGAACCACAGCCCTCCCTCAGCATCACAGCCCTCCCTCAGAACCACAGCCCTCCCTCAGCATCACAGCCCTCCCTCAGCACCACAGCGCTCCCTCAGCACCTCAGCCCTCACTCAGCACCGCAGCCCTCCCTCAGCACCGCAGCCCTCCCTCAGCATCGCAGCCCTCCCTCAGCACCGCAGCCCTCCCTCAACACCACAGCCCTCCCTCAACACCACAGCCCTCCCTCAGCACCACAGCCCTCCCTCAGCACCGCAGCCCTCCCTCAGCACCACAGCGCTCCCTCAGCACCACAGCCCTCCCTCAGCACCGCAGCCCTCCCTCAGCACCGCAGCCCTCCCTCAGCACCGCAGCCCTCCCTCAGCACCTCAGCCCTCCCTCAGCACCACAGCCCTCCCTCAGCACCACAGCCCTCCCTCAGCATCACAGCCCTCCCACAGAATCGCAGCCCTCCCTCAGCACCGCAGCCCTCCCTCAGCACCAGCCCCCCCTCAGCACCACAGCCCTCCCGCAGCACTGCAACCCTCCCTCAGCATCGCAGCCCTCCCTCAGCACCACAGCCCTCCCTCAGCATCGCAGCCCTCCCTCAGCACCACAGCCCTCCCTCAGCACCACAGCCCTCCCTCAGCACCGCAGCCCTCCCTCAGCATCACAGCCCTCCCACAGCATCGCAGCCCTCCCTCAGCACCGCAGCCCTCCCTCAGCACCAGCCCTCCCTCAGCACTGCAACCCTCCATCAGCACCGCAGCCCTCCCTCAGCACCACAGCCCTCCCTCAGCACTGCAACCCTCCCTCAGCATCGCAGCCCTCCCTCAGCACCAGCCCTCCCTCAGCACCGCAGCCCTCCCTCAGCACCGCAGCCCTCCCTCAGCACCACAGCCCTCCCTCAGCATCACAGCCCTCCCTCAGCACCGCAGCCCTCCCTCAGCACCAGCCCTCCCTCAGCACTGCAGCCCTCCCTCAGCGCCGCAGCCCTCCCTCAGCACCACAGCCCTACCTCACCACCGCAGCCCTCCCTCAGCACCACAGCCCTCCCTCAGCACCGCAGCCCTCCCTCAGCACCACAGCCCTACCTCACCACCGCAGCCCTCCCTCAGCACCACAGCCCTCCCTCAGCACCGCAGCCCTCCCTCAGCACCAGCCCTCCCTCAGCACCAGCCCTCCCTCAGCGCCGCAGCACTCCCTCAGCATCGCAGCCCTCCCTCAGCACTGCAGCCCTCCCTCAGCACCACAGCCCTCCCTCAGCACTGCAGCCTTCCCTCAGCACCGCAGCCCTCCCTCAGCACCAGCCCTCCCTCAGCACTGCAACCCTCCCTCAGCACTGCAACCCTCCCTCAGCACCGCAGCCCTCCCTCAGCACTGCAGCCCTCCCTCAGCGCCGCAGCCCTCCCTCAGCACTGCAGCCCTCCCTCAGCATCGCAGCCCTCCCTCAGCACCAGCCCTCCCTCAGCACCGCAGCCCTCCCTCAGCACCAGCCCTCCCTCAGCACCGCAGCCCTCCCTCAGCGCCGCAGCCCTCCCTCAGCACCGCAGCCCTCCCTCAGCACCGCAGCCCTCCCTCAGCACCGCAGCCCTCCCTCAGCACCGCAGCCCTCCCTCAGCACCAGCCCTCCCTCAGCACCGCAGCCCTCCCTCAGCGCCGCAGCCCTCCCTCAGCACCACAGCCCTCCCTCAGCACCGCAGCCCTCCCTCAGCACCGCAGCCCTCCCTCAGCACCGCAGCCCTCCCTCAGCACCGCAGCCCTCCCTCAGCACCAGCCCTCCCTCAGCACCGCAGCCCTCCCTCAGCGCCGCAGCCCTCCCTCAGCACCGCAGCCCTCCCTCAGCACCGCAGCCCTCCCTCAGCACCGCAGCCCTCCCTCAGCACCGCAGCCCTCCCTCAGCACCAGCCCTCCCTCAGCACCGCAGCCCTCCCTCAGCACCAGCCCTCCCTCAGCACTGCAGCCCTCCCTCAGCGCCGCAGCCCTCCCTCAGCACCACAGCCCTCCCTCAGCACTGCAGCCCTCCCTCAGCATCGCAGCCCTCCCTCAGCACCGCAGCCCTCCCTCAGCACCAGCCCTCAATCAGCACTGCAACCCTCCCTCAGCACCAGCCCTCCCTCAGCACTGCAGCCCTCCCTCAGCATCGCAGCCCTCCCTCAGCACCGCAGCCCTCCCTCAGCACCAGCCCTCCCTCAGCACTGCAACCCTCCCTCAGCACTGCAACCCTCCCTCAGCACCGCAGCCCTCCCTCAGCACCGCGCAACTGCAGCCCTCCCTCAGCACCGCAGCCCTCCCTCAGCACCGCAGCCCTCCCTCAGCACTGCAACCCTCCCTCAGCACTGCAACCCTCCCTCAGCACCGCAGCCCTCCCTCAGCACCGCGCAACTGCAGCCCTCCCTCACCACCGCAGCCCTCCCTCAGCACCACAGCCCTCCCTCAGCACCACAACCCTCCATCAGCACCGCAGCCCTCCCTCAGCACCACAGCCCTCCCTCACCACCACAGCCCTCCCTCACCACCGCAGCCCTCCCTCAGCACCACAGCCCTCCCTCAGCACCACAGCCCTCCCTCAGCACCACAGCCCTCCCTCACCACCACAGCCCTCCCTCAGCACCACAGCCCTCCCTCAGCACCACAGCCCTCCCTCAGCACCACAGCCCTCCCTCAGCATCGCAGCGCTCCCTCAGCACCGCAGCCCTCCCTCAGCATCGCAGCCCTCCCTCAGCACCGCAGCCCTCCCTCAGCACCACAGCCCTCCCTCAGCACCACAGCCCTCCCTCAGCACCACAGCCCTCCGTCAGCATCACAGCCCTCCCTCAGCACCGCAGCCCTCCCTCAGCACCACAGCCCTCCCTCAGCATCACAGCCCTCCCTCAGCACCACAGCCCTCCCTCAGCATCACAGCCCTCCCTCAGCACCGCAGCCCTCCCTCAGCACCACAGCCCTCCCTCAGCATCGCAGCCCTCCCTCAGCACCACAGCCCTCCCTCAGCATCGCAGCCCTCCCTCAGCATCGCAGCCCTCCCTCAGCACCGCAGCCCTCCCTCAGCACCACAGCCCTCCCTCAGCATCACAGCCCTCCCTCAGCACCGCAGCCCTCCCTCAGCACCGCAGCCCTCCCTCAGCACCGCAGCCCTCCCTCAGCACCGCAGCCCTCCCTCAGCACCACAGCCCTCCCTCAGCACCACAGCCCTCCCTCAGCACAACAGCCCTCCCTCAGCACCACAGCCCTCCCTCAGCACCGCAGCCCTCCCTCAGCACCACAGCCCTCCCTCAGCATCACAGCCCTACCTCAGCACCGCAGCCCTCCCTCAGCACCACAGCCCTCCCTCAGCATCACAGCCCTCCCTCAGCACCGCAGCCCTCCCTCAGCATCACAGCCCTCCCTCAGCACCACAGCCCTCCCTCAGCACCACAGCCCTCCCTCAGCACCGCAGCCCTCCCTCAGCACCGCAGCCCTCCCTCAGCATCACAGCCCTCCCTCAGCACCACAGCCCTCCCTCAGCACCACAGCCCTCCCTCAGCACCACAGCCCTCCCTCAGCACCGCAGCCCTCCCTCAGCACCGCAGCCCTCCCTCAGCACCGCAGCCCTCCCTCAGCACCGCAGCCCTCCCTCAGCACCGCAGCCTTCCCTCAGCATCGCAGCCCTCCCTCAGCATCGCAGCCCTCCCTCAGCACCGCAGCCCTCCCTCAGCACCGCAGCCCTCCCTCAGCACCGCAGCCCTCCCTCAGCACCGCAGCCCTCCCTCAGCACCGGAGCCCTCCCTCAGCACCGCAGCCCTCCCTCAGCACCGCAGCCCTCCCTCAGCACCGCAGCGCTCCCTCAGCACCGCAGCCCTCCCTCAGCACCGCAGTCCTCCCTCAGCACCGCAGCCCTCCCTCAGCACCGCAGCCCTCCCTCAGCACCGCAGCCCTCCCTCAGCACCGCAGCCCTCCCTCAGCACCGCAGCCCTCCCTCAGCACCGCAGCCCTCCCTCAGCACCGCAGCCCTCCCTCAGCACCGCAGCCCTCCCTCAGCACCGCAGCGCTCCCTCAGCACCACAGCGCTCCCTCAGCACCGCAGTACTCCCTCAGCACCTCAGTGCTCCCTCAGCACCACAGCCCTCCCTCAGCACCGCAGCCCTCCCTCAGCACCACAGCCCTCCCTCAGCACTGCAGTGCTCCCTCAGCAATGCAGCCCTCCCTCAGCATCGCAGCCCTCCCTCAGCACCGCAGCCCTCCCTCAGCACCGCAGCCCTCCCTCAGCACCACAGCCCTCCCTCAGCACCGCAGTGCTCCCTCAGCAATGCAGCCCTCCCTCAGCACCGCAGCCCTCCCTCAGCACCGCAGCCCTCCCTCAGCACCGCAGCCCTCTCTCAGCACCACAGCCCTCTCTCAGCACCACAGCCCTCCCTCAGCACCTCAGCCCTCCCTCAGCACCACAGCCCTCCCTCAGCACCTCAGCCCTCCCTCAGCATCGCAGCCCTCCCTCAGCACCACAGCGCTTCCTCAGCACCGCAGCCCTCCCTCAGCACCGCAGCCCTCCCTCAGCACCACAGCCCTCCCTCAGCACCACAGCCCTCCCTCAGCACCACAGCGCTCCCTCAGCAACGCAGCCCTTCCTCAGCACCGCAGTGCTCCCTCAGCAATGCAGTACTCCCTCAGCACTGCAGCCCTCCCTCAGCACCGCAGTGCTCCCTCAGCAATGCAGTACTCCCTCAGCACTGCAGTACTCCCCCAGCACTGCAGTACTCCGTCAGCGCTCCCTCAGCACCGCAGTGCTCCCTCAGCAATGCAGTACTCCCCCAGCACTGCAGTACTCCCACAGCGCTCCCTCAGCACCGCAGTACTCCCTCAGCGCTCCCTCAGCAGTGCACAGTGAGTGTCAGTCTGGATTTTGTGCTCAGTTTGCTGGGGTCAGACGTGAAGCCATGACTGCAGAACTCCGAGACTCGGGACTACCCGGGGGGTTATCGCAAACTGCAGCGGGGGAGGTGAAAGGGTCTTTGGCATCACCACTCCTGAGTTTGGGGTGGGGGCCGACACTGCCAGCTGTTGCGGGGGGGGGGGGCAGTGGATTCAGTGGCTTTGTGGGCCCCCTGAAGATGACCGAGGGGTGGGGTGAGGGTGGGTGGGTGAGAGAGGGTGTGGGACGGGAGGTGTGGGGCTGGAGTATAGAATGCAGAGCCTGGAGAAGGGGCAGAGCCTGAAGCCAGCGGGGAAGTAAAGTGGGAACAGAAACAAAAGGCAGGAGGGGGGAAAAGTGGAAGGCAGAGAAACCAAAGATAAAAATCGAAAAGAACCCCAATATATCATAATTGTAAGAGGGCAATAAGAACCAAGCCTGAAAGCTGTGTCTCAATGCGAGGAGTATTTGTAATAAGGTGGATGAATTAACCAAGTAGAGAGCCATTAATGAACATAGAACATAGAACATTACAGCACAAACAGGCCCTTCGGCCCTCGAGTTGCACCGATCACATCAACCCCTCCAGTCTATAGACCTATCTGTAACCCCCAATCCCATTAAACCCCATATACTCATCCAGAAGTCTTTTAAAAGACCCCAGCGAGTTCGCCTCCACCACCGATGACGGCAGCCGATTCCATTCACTCACCACCCTCTGAGTGAAAAACTTACCCCTAACATCACCTCTGTACTTCCCTCCCCGCACCTTAAATCTGTGTCCTCTCGTAGCGACCATTTCAACCCGGGGAAATAGCCTCTGAGAGTCCACCCTATCTATTCCTCTCAACATTTTATAAACTTCGATCATAGAACATAGAACATAGAACATAGAACATAGAACATTACAGCGCAGAACAGGCCCTTCGGCCCACGATGTTGCGCCGACCAGTTACAAAACAATGACTCACTAGCCTAAACCAATCCCTTTTCATCCATAAACCTATCCACAGATCTTTTAAACGCCCCCAAACTAGGTGCATTTACAACTGCAGCTGGCAGGGCATTCCAGTCCCTCACCACCCTCTGGGTAAAGAACCTACCCCTGACATCTGTCCTATAACTACCCCCCCTTAATTTAAAATCGTGCCCCCTCGTGCTAGCTTTCTCCATCCTAGGAAAAAGGCTATCACTATCTACCCTGTCTAAACCTCTAATCATCTTATATGTTTCAATGAGATCCCCTCTTAGCCGCCTTCTTTCCAGCGAAAACAACCCCAAATCTCTCAATCTCTCCTCATAGGATCTCCCCTCCATACCAGGCAACATCCTGGTAAACCTCCTCTGCACCCTCTCCAAAGCCTCTACATCCTTCCTGTAATGTGGGGACCAGAACTGCACACAAAACTCCAAGTGCGGCCGCACCAGAGATGTGTACAGTTGCATCATGATGCTGCGACTCCTAAATTCAATCCCCCTACCAATAAACGCCAAAACTCCGTATGCCTTCTTAACAACCTTTTCTACTTGATTCCCAACTTTCAGGGATCTATGTACACATACACCTAGATCCCTCTGCTCCTCCACACTATTCAAAGTCCTCCCGTTAGCCCTATAATCAACACATCTGTTATTCCTACCGAAATGAATTACCTCACACTTCTCCACATTAAACTCCATCTGCCACCTCTCAGCCCAGCTCTGCAACCTTTCTAAGTCATCCTGCAAACTATGACACCCTTCCTCACAATCTACCACACCTCCGACTTTGGTGTCATCAGCAACTTTGGTGTCATCAGCAATCAGGTCGCCTCTCAACCTTCGCCTCTCCAGGGAAAAGAGTCCCAGCTCCCTCAACCTATCTTCATAAGGCATGCCTCCCAGTCCAGGCAACATCCTTGTAAATCTCCTCTGCACCCTTTCAATAGCTTCTACGCCTTTCCTATAGTGAGGCGACCAGAACTGCGCACAGTACTCCAAATGAGGTCTGACGAGGGTCCTGTAAAGTTGCAGCATTACCTCCCGACTCCTAAACTCAATCCCTCGATTAATGAAGGCCAGTACACCATACGCCTTCTTGACCACCTCCTCCACCTGCGAGGCTGATTTAAGAGTCCTGTGGACCCGGACCCCGAGATCCTTCTGCTCTTTAACGCTACTAAGACTCCTGCCCTTGATAGTGTACTCGTTCATCCCGTTGGTTCTGCCGAAATGGACGACTACATGGATTTGATGTAATTGGGTTCACGGAGACCTGGATTGGGAGGCATGCCTTATGAGGATAGGTTGAGGAAGCTAGGTCTCTTCTCCCTGGAGAGACGAAGGTTGAGAGGCGACCTGATCGAGGTTTATAAGATGTTGAGAGGAATAGATAGGGTGGATTCTCGGAGGCTATTTCCCAGGGCTGAAATTAGATAGATAGAACCCTACAGTGCAGAAACAGGCCCTTCGGCCCATCGAGTCACTGATCCCTGATCCGTATCCCTGATCAGATTGCAGCGCTCCAGATGCTCATACATCCTATCCTTGAGGATCCTCTCCATTATCTTGCCTATAACTGAAGTCAAGTTCACTGGCCTATAGTTCCCTGGGTTATCCCTCTGACCCTTCTTAAACAACGGTACAACATTTGCAATCCACCAATCCTCTGGGACCTCACCTGTGTCCAAAGAAGAGACAAAGATTTGCGTCAGAGGCCCAGCAATTTCATCCCTCACCTCCCTTAGCAGCCTAGGATAGATGCCATCAGGCCCCGGAGATTTGTCCGTCTTTATATTGTCTAAAAGTCCCAACACCTCTTCCCTCGTGATGACTATTTCCCTCAACGGATCCTCAAACTTCTCAAGCACAGCAGCAGAGGACTGACCCCTCTCCTGAGTGAATACCGACGCAAAGTATTCATTCAAGATCTCCCCCATTCCCCCAGGCTCCAAGCATAGTTCCCCTCCTCTGTCCCTGAGAGGACCAATGTTCCCTCTAACCATCCTTTTGTTTCTAATATAAGAGTAAAATGCCTTAGGATCTTCCTTAATCCTACCCGCCAAAGCCATTTCGTGGCCCCTTTTTGCCTTTCTGATGCCCCTTTTAAGTTCCCTCCTACATTCTCTGTATTCTTCTAACGCTATCTCTGTCCTCAAATGCCTCGATCTAGTGTACGCTTCCCTCTTTCTCCTGACCAGGATGGGTAACAAATTGTCCCTATATTGGACCTCCCTGATCCTCACACATTAGGCATAGACTAGAGTCATGAATAGGTCACTAACCATGGGACGGCGGCGCGGGCTCGTTGGGCCGAAGGGCCTGTTTCCCGTGCTGTTTTGTTCTTTGTCGAGTCTGCACCGAACACAATCCCACCCAGACCCTATCCCCAGATCCCTACACATTTTACCTGCTAATCCCTCTAACCTACACATCCCAGGACACTAAGGGGCAATTTTAGCATAGCCAATGAACCTAACCCGCACATCTTTGGACTGTGGGAGGAAACCGGAGCACCCGGAGAAAACCCACGCAGACACGAGGAGAATGTGCAAACTCCACACAGGCAGTGACCCGAGCCGGGAATCGAACCCAGGACCCTGGAGCTGTGAAGCAGCAGTGCTAACCACTGTGCTACTGTGCCGCCCCAAATGGTCGCTACGAGAGGACACAGGTTTAAGGTGCTGGGGAGCAGGTACAGAGGAGATGTCAGGGGTAAGTTTTTCACTCAGAGGGTGGTGAGTGAGTGGAATCGGTGGTGGTGGTGGATTCGATAGGGTCTTTTAACAGACTTCTGGATGAGTACATGGGACTTAAAAGGATTGAGGGTTATAGGTAAGCCTAGTAGGGAGGGATCTGATCGGCGCAACTTGTGGGCCGAAGGGCCTGTTTCTGCTGTAGTTTTTCTATGTTCTATGAGACTTGACTCCAGAGTGACCAGCGATGGGAACTCAACATCCAGGGACATTCAATATCCAGGAAAGATAGACGGGAAGGAAAAGGGGGTGGGGCGGCATTGCTGGTTAAAGAGGAGATAAATGCAATAGTAAGTAAGGAAGGACATTTGCCTGCACGATATGGAATCTGTATGGGTGGAGCTGCGGAACACCAAAGGACAACAAAGGCTAGTGGAAGTTGCACCAAACCGTAGTAGTGAGGTTGAGGTTGGGAGCAAGCAGGAAATTAGTGATGCGTGCAGTAAGGGTACAGCAGTTATTGTGGGTGACTTCAATCTGCACATTGATTGAGCTCACAAAACTGGTAGCAATGCAATGGAGGAGGATTTCCTGGAATGTATAAGGGATGGTTTTCTCGACCAAAATGTCAAGGAACCAACTAGAGAGCTGGCCGTCTAGACTAGGTATTGTGTAATGAGAGAGGATTAATTAACAACCTTATGGTGCGATATCTTTTGGGAAAGAGTGACCATAATATAGTAGAATTTTTCATTAAAATGGAGAGTGACACAGTTAAGTCTGAGACGATGGTCCTGAACTTGAGGAAAGGCAGTTTTTATGGTATGAGATGTGCAGGATAAACTGGCAAAGGATATTTGAGAGATTGATGGTGGATAGCCAGTGGCAGACATTTAAAGAACATATGGATGAACTTTAACAACTGTACATTCCCTGTCTGCGTAAGAGTAAAATGGGGAAGGTGGCTCATCCATGGCTAACAAGGGAAATCAGGGATCATGTTAAAGCCAAAGAAGAGGCAGATAGATTGGCCCAAAAAAGTAGTAAACCTGAGGACTGGGAGAAATTTAAAATCTAGCAGAGGGAAGAGAAAAAGGCTAGGGAAGACAAATGCAGGTCCCTTACAGTTTAGAAGCAGGTGAGCTCATAATGGGGAACAAAGAAATGGCAGACCAGCTGAACAAATACTTTGGATCTTCAGTAAAGAGGACACAAATAACTTTCCAGAAACAGAGGGTCTAGCATGAAGGAGGAACTAAAGGAAATCCTTATTAATCAGGAAATTGTTGGGATTAAAACCCATCTCAGAGAACTCAAGGAAATGGCCCGAGGAATAGTGGATACATTGGTGATCATTATCCAGCATCCTATAGACACTGGGAGAGTTCCAGTGGATTGGAGGGTAGCTAAGATAACCCCACTTTTTAAAGAAGGAGGGAGAGAGAAAACTGGGAATTATAGACCAATTAGCCTGACATCGGTGGTGCAGAAAATGCTGGAGTCAGTTAGTAAGGGTGAAATAACTGGGCATTTGGAAAGGGGTGACATGATTGGTCCAAGTCAGCATGGATTCACTAAAGGGAAATCACGCTTGACAAATCTTCTGGAATTTTTTGAGAATGTGACCAGTCGAGTGAACAAGGGTGAACCAGTGAATGTTGTGTATCTGGACTTTCAAAAAGCTTTTGACAAGGTCCCACACCAGAGCTAAGTGAGAAGACTTTTAAAGCTCATGGTTTTGGGGGTAATGTATTGACATGGATAGAGAACTGATTGGGGATTGGAAGCAGAGAGTAGGAATAAATGGGTCCTTTTCAGAGAGGCAGCAGTGACTAGTGTGGTACCGCAGGGTTCAGTGCTGGGACCCCAGCTATTCACAATGTACATCAATGGTTTGGATGAAGGAATTGAATGCAATATCTCAAAATTTGCAGACGATAGTAAGCTGGGTGGCAGTGTGAGGAGGATGCTAAGAGGCTGCAGAGTGACTTGGACAGGCTGGTTGAATGGGCAAATACTTGGCAAATGCAACATAACGTAGATGGATGTGAGGTTTTTGGTGGCAAAAACAGGAAGGAAAATTATTATCTGAATGGTGGCAGTTTGGGAAAAGGGGAAGTGTAACATGACCTGGGTGTCATGATGGAACAGTCGCTGAAGGCTGGCATGCAGGTACAGCAGGCGATGAGGAAAGCTAGTGGCATGCTGGCCTTCATAGCAAGAGGAGCTGAGTATAGGAGTAAAGCTGCAGTATACAGAGCCTTGGTGAGCCCACACCTTGAGTTTTGTGTGCAGTTTTGGTCTCCTAGGCTGGGGAAGCTATTGAGGGAGTCCAACAAAGGTTCGCCAGACTGATTCCTGGAATGGCAGGACTGACACATGAAGAGAGACTGGGCTTGTACTCACTGGAATTTAGAAGAATGAGAGGGAATCTCATTGAAACATATAAAATCCTGATGGGACTGGACAAGCGGGAAGAATGTTCCCGATGTGGGGGAAGTCCAGAACTAGGGTCACAGTCTAAGAATAAAGGGTAAGCCATTCAGGACTGAGACGGGGAAGAACCCCTTCACTCAGAGAGTTGTGAACCTGTGGAATTCTCTACCACAGAAAGCTGCTGGGGCCAGTTTGTTAAATGTGTTCAGGTGGGAGCTGGATGTGACCCGTGTGGCTGAAGGGATCAAGGGGTTTGGAGAGAAAGTGGGAGTGGGATAGTGACAGTGCATGAGCGACCATGATCATATTAAATGATGGGTGGAGGTTTGAAGGGCAGAATGACCTCCTCCTGCACCTATTTTCCATGTTTCAATGTTTCCAGGCAGTGGTTGTGAATTTGGGAGACGCTGTCAAAGGATCTTTGCTGAGTTCCTGCAGTGTATCTTGTAGATGGTACACACGACTGCCACTGTTCGTTAGTGTTGGGAGGGAGTGGATGTTTGTGGATGGGGGAGCAATCAATGCTTTGTCCTGGATGGTGTCGAGCTTCTTGAGCGTTGTTGGAGCCGCCCCCATCCAGGCAAGTGGGAAGTATCCCATCACACTCCTGACTTGTCCCTCATCGATAGTGGACAGGCTATGGTGGGGAGTCCGGACGTGAGTTAACCACTGCAGAATTCCCAGACTTTGATTTGTGTTTGTATTCATATGGCTGGGTCCAGTTCAACATCTGGTCAATGGTAACCCCCAGGATGTTGGCAGTGGGGAATTCAGTGATGGCAATGCCATTGAATGTCATAGGGCAATGGTTAGATTCCCTCTTGCTGGAGATGGTCATTGCCTGGCACTTGTGTGGCATGGAGGTTACTTGCCACTTGTCAGCCCAAGCCTGGGTATTGTCCAGATCTTGTTGCAGTTGAACATGAACTGCTTCAGTACCTGAGGAGTCACGAACGGTGCTGAACTTTGTACAAACATCAGTGATCATCCCCAATTCTGACCTTACGACAGAGGGAAGGTCATTGGTGAAGCAGCTGAAGATTGTTGAACCTCGGACACTACCCTGAGGGACTCCTGCAGGGATGTCCTGGAGCTGAGATGACTGACCCTCCACAACCACAACCATCTTCCTATGTACCAGGTATAACTCCAACCCGCAGAGAGTTTGCCCCCTGATTCCCACTGATTCCAGTTTCGCTAAGGTTCCTTGATGCCACACCCAGTCGAACGCAGCCTTGATGTCGAGGGGCAGTCACTCTCACCTCACCTCTGGAATTCAGCTCTTTTTGTCCATGTTTGAACTGAGGTTGCAATGAGGTCAGGAGCTGAGTGACCCTGGTGAAACCCAAACTGGGCATCGCTGAGCAGGTTATTGCTGGACAGGTGCTGCTTGATAGAACAGTTAATGACCCCTTCCATCACTTTAGTGGTGATCAAGAGTAGATGGGCAGTAATGGCTGGGTTGGATTTGTCCTGCTTTTTGAGTACAGGACATACCCGGGCAATTTTCCACATTGCTGGGTAGATGCCAGTGTTCTAACTGTACTGGAAGAGCTTGGCTAGGGGAGTGGCAAGTTCTGGAGCACAGGTCTTCAGTACTATTGCCAGAATGTTATCAGGGTTCATTGCCTTTGCAGTATCCAGTGCCTTCAGCCATTTCTTGATATCACCGATGACATTCACTCCAAGCTCTCACTCTTCTCTCTATTCCATTTATTGAGTATTCTCTTGCCTCGCCAGGCTGCACCACCTCACACCTCTCTGGGTTAAATCCCACCTTCCACCTCTCTGCTTATTCAGGCTGCCTCTCTCCGTAGATTGATACCATCCTCACTTTCCCATTACTCCAAATTTGGGATCTTCGGCAAGTTTTGAAATTTTAACTCTCGGAGAAAACTAATGGAAAGAAAACACAAAATGATTCTCAAACATTTGAGCTGACTACGAATCTTTATTCAGTTCTTTATACCCTGTCTGTGCGATTCTCTACAGCAGGAAATGTTGAAAAACCGTGTCTGGAAAATTATTTTGTAACTTTTGATAAAGTTATTATTTGTTTTGTTAATTTGTGGGACTTAAGAACATAAGAACATAAGAAATAGGAGCAGGAGTAGGCCATCTGGCCCTTCGAGCCTGCCCCGCCATTCAATAAGATCATGGCTGATCTGTCGTGACTCAGCTCCACCTTCCCGCCCTCTCCCCATAACCCTTAATCCCTTCTCTTATCAAAAACCCATCAACCCGTTTCTTAAAAATATTTAGCGAGGCAGCCTCCACCACTTCAACGGGCAGAGAATTCCAGAGATTCACCACCCTTTGAGTGAAGAAGTTCCTCCTCAACTCTGTTCTAAACCGCCCCCCCTTTATCTTGAGGCTGTGCCCCCTAGTCCTACTGTCTTTTTTGAGCGGGAAGAGTCTCTCCACCTCTATCCTATCCATCCCATTCATCATCTTATACGTCTCAATGAGATCTGCCCAGTATCTGTTGCCTGCCCCAATTTGCCCAAAGGCAGTTAGGAATGAACCCGTTGCTGTTGGTTATTTGGATAGAACATAGAACCCTACAGTGCAGAAACAGGCCCTTCGGCCCATCGAGTCGGCACCGAACACAATCCCACCCAGACCCTATCCCCATATCCCTGCTAATCCCTCTAACCTACACATCCCAGGATACTAAGGGGCAATTTTAGCATAGCCAATGAACCTAACCCGCACATCTTTGGACTGTGGGAGGAAACCGGAGCACCCAGAGAAAACCCACGCAGACACGAGGAGAATGTGCAAACTCCACACAGGCAGTGACCCGAGCCGGGAATCGAACCCAGGACCCTGGAGCTGTGAAGCAGCAGTGCTAACCCACTGTGCTACCGTGCCGCCCTAGTGTGAGATAAGCGTGAGATATTTCAGTTTCCACAGTGGATGTTTCCTCCAGATGAGAAAATCCCAGCAACAGCTGCAGTTTATTGTTGTTTTCTCCCTGCACCTCGTGGGGCACTAAGGCAGACTTTGACCTGGTCCTATAGCTAGTAATTCCCAGGTCACTTGTCTATCGCCGTGGGGGCTTGTAGCTTGAGAGGGCCACTCCACTTGGAGGTTTACAGCATGGAAACAGGCCCTTCGGTCCAACTCATCCATGTCACCCTTTTTTTACCACTAAGCTAGTCCCAATTGCCTGCATTTGGCCCATATCCCTCTATACCCATCGTACCCATGTAACTGTCCAAATGCTTTTTAAAAGACAAAATTGTACCCGCCTCTACTACTACCTCTGACATCTCGTTCCAGACACTCACCACCATCTGTGTGAAAAAATTGCCCCTCTGGGCCCTTTTGTATCTCTCCCCTCTCACCTTAAACCTCTGCCCTCTGGTTTTAGACTCCTCTACCTTTGGGAAGAGATATTGACTATCCAGCGGATCTATTATTACTTTATAGACCTCTATAAGATCGCCCCTCAGCTTCCTTATATTTCAAACCATCAAGCCCTGGGAACATCCAAGTAAATTTTTTCTATATTCTTTCTAGTTTCATAATATCCTTTCTATAACAGAGTGACAGAACAGTACACAGTATTCCAAGTGTGGCCTTATCAATGTCTTGTACAAGGTATCCCAGCTCCATTAAGTGTGACTGATCCGGAGTCTCTCCCACTCTTACCGCCAGACACTGGCACATATGGAAGGATTTGCAGGTTGGCATTGCCTGTTCCTCGCCCGTCAAGTCCTGGGGTGAGTCCCTGACTCAGAGGCAGGGACACTCCTCACTGCGCCCCTGAGCTACAGCCAGAAGTTTATTCACAAGTAGGCTTACATTCACACAGTGATGAAGTTACTGTGAAAAACCCTAGTTGCCACACTCCAGCACCTGTTCGGGTACACTGAGGGAGAATTTAGCATGGCCAACGCGCCCTAACCATCATGTCTTTCAGACTGCGGGAGGAAACCGGAGCACCCGGAGGAAACCTGACGCCTCCTGACTCCCCAAAGCCGATCCACCATCTACAAGGCACATAAGAACATAAGAACATAAGAACATAAGAAATAGGAGCAGGAGTAGGCCATCTGGCCCTTCGAGCCTGCCCCGCCATTCAATAAGATCATGGCTGATCTGTCGTGGCTCAGTTCCACCTTCCCGCCCTCTCCCCATAACCCTTAATCCCTTCTCTTATCAAAAACCCATCAACCCGCATCTTAAAAATATTTAGCGAGGCAGCCTCCACCACTTCAACGGGCAGAGAATTCCAGAGATTCACCACCCTTTGAGTGAAGAAGTTCCTCCTCAACTCCGTTCTAAGAAGTTCCTCCTCAACTCCCCTTTATCTTGAGGCTGTGTCCCCTAGTCCTACTATCCTTTCTGAGCGGGAAGAGTCTCTCCACCTCTATCCTATCCATCCCATTCATCATCTTATACGTCTCAATGAGATCTCCCCTCATTCTTCTAAACTCTAACGAATACAAGCCTAGTTTATTCAGTCAGGAGTGTGATGGAACATTCCCCGCTTGCCTGGATGGGTGCAACTCAAGAAACTCAACACCATCCAGGACAAAGCAGCCCACTTGATTGGCACCCCATCCACAAACATACAGTCCCTCAACCACTCACGCTTGGTAGCAGCAGCGTGTACCATCTACAAGATGCATTGCAGCAACTCATCAACGAGCCTTAGACAGCACCTTCCAAACCCAAGACCACTTCCATTTCGAAGGACAAGGACAGCGAATACATGGGGAGACCCACCACCTGCTAGTTCCTCTCCAAGCCACTCACCATCCTGACTTGGAAATATATCGGCCGTTCCTTCACAGTGTCCGGGTCAAAATCCTGGAATTCCCTCCCTAACGGCACTGTGGGTCAATCCACAGCACATGGACCGCAGCGATTCAAGAAGGCAGCTCCCCACCACCTTCTCAAGGGGCAACTAAGGATGGGCAATAAATACTGGCCCAGCCAGCGATGCCCATGTCCCACAAATGGCCTCCTATTGCTATCCAAGCCTGTAACAGGGTCATTAAGGTATAGTGTATACGTTTCTTTATAAAGTGTGCAGATTGAGAGGGGAATTGAGAAGTATCCAACTCAGATGATGGTATGGTGGCACAGTGGTTAACACTGCTGCCTCACAGCGCCAGGGACCTGGGTTCGATTCCCGGCTCGGGTCACTGCCTGTGTGGTGTTTGCACATTCTCCCCGTCTCTGTGTGGGTTTCCTCCCACAATCCAACGATGCAGATTTGATAGGGTCTTTTAGGAAACTTTTGGATGAGTACATGGGACTTAGTAAGACAGGGGATAATAGGGTAAGCCTAGTAGGTAGGGATATGTTCGGTGCAAGTTGTGGGCCGAAGGGCCTATTTGTGCTGTAGTGTTTCTATGTTCTGTGATGTGCGAGTTAGGTGGATTGGCCATGCTAAATTGCCCATAGGGTCAGGGAGATTACTTAGGGTAAATATATGGCATTATGAGGATAGGGCCTGGGTGGGATTGTGGTTGGTGCAGACTTGATGGGCCAAATGGCCTCCAACTGCACTGCAGGATTTTATGAGTATAATATCAAGAGTAGGAGTCTTGGCAGTGTAGAGGATCAGAAGGACCTTGGGGTCCGGGTCCATAGGACTCTTAAATCGGCCTCGCAGGTGGAGGATGTGGTCAAGAAGGCGTATGGTGTACCGGCCTTCATTAATTGAGTTTAGGAGTCGGGAGGTAATGCTGCAACTTTATAAGACCCTTGTCAGACCCCACTTGGAGTACTGTGCACAGTTCTGGTCGCCTCACTATAGGAAGGATGTGGAAGCTATTGAGAGGGTGCAGAGGAGATTTACAAGGATGTTGCCTGGATTGGGAGGCATGCCTTATGAGGATAGGTTGAGGGAGCTCGGTCTCTTCTCCCTGGAGAGACGAAGGTTGAGAGGCGACCTGATAGAGGTTGATAAAACGTTGAGAGGAATAGATAGGGTGGATTCTCGGAGGCTATTTCCCAGGGCTGAAATGGTCGCTACGAGAGGACACAGGTTTAAGGTGCTGGGGGGCAGGTACAGAGATGTCAGGGGTAAGTTTTTCACTCAGAGGGTGGTGAGTGAGTGGAATCGGCTGCCGTCAGTGGTGGAGGTGAACTCGCTGGGGTCTTTTAAGAAACTTCTGGATGAGTACGTGGGATTTAATGGGATTGAGGGTTATAGATAGGCCTGGTAGGTAGGGATATGATTGGCGCAACTTGTGGGCTGAAGGGCCTGTTTGTGCTGTAGTGTTCTATGTTCTACCTTCTATGATTCTATTTATTTAACCTAGAAGGTGTTGGGAGTCATGTACTCACCACCTCAAAGGCTGAAACCCTCACTACCTTAAAACAAAAGCACTTGACCTGCTCTGGAGGTGATGCAATCTACAGCGCTACACCCCAACAGCTGGAAAGTGGGGTCAGACTCTGCACTGGTTGGCATGGATCTGATGGGCTGAATGGCCTCTTCTGTTCCATAAATTTTCCATTAGAGTGCTCCGTTCAAGTTTCACATAAAGCCCAGTGTAACACAGCCGTTACTTATCCCCCAAGGATTACTTACAGTTCTCAAAGGTTGGCTTCAGAAACTTCAGATCTGGGCCTGCTTACTTTTCCCATCTCTGTGGTGAGTTCATTTATATTTCAGCACAGTTACACTCAGCTTTGCCAATACCCATTTCACACACCAAAGCAAAGCACCTTTATATTTAATCCAGCACTTCTCACTTCATAAAAAATGGAAAGTTCTGGAAACGCTCGGCGGGTCACCCGATGCCTGCCAGGAGAGAGACGGAAGGTCAACTTGTAGTGTTTTGAGACCATAAAAGATAGGAGCAGAATTAGGCCACTCGGCCCATCCCCATTCTCCTCCCCATTCTCCTGCCTTTTCCCCATAACCCTTGACTCTCTTATTTATCAAGAATCTATCGATCTGTGTCTTATTAATCAAGAACCTATCGATCTGTGTCTTATTAATCAAGAACCTATCTATCTCTGTCTTAAAGACACTCAATGACCTGATCTCCACAGCCTTCTGCGGCCAAGAGTTCCACAGATTCCCCACTCTCTGCCTGAAGAAATTCCTCCTCATCTCTGTATTAAAGGAGCGTCCCTTTACCCTGAGGTCGTGCCCACTGACCACATCAACCTTTCACTGGAGCCGACTGCTCACAACCCATCAGAATGTTCCAGAACACTTCACTGCCAATGAATCACCTTCCTTCAACCGAAAGCAATGCCGGTGGTAATCAAAAAACATTATTTCAAAGGGGTATCGATAAAAAAAGTTATCAATATATCAGGATGTGGAGTAGCTGCAATAGATTATTAGAATTTAGATTCTTCCGCGAGGTATGGGTGTCGCTGGCTAGGCCAGCATTTATTGCCCATTGAGAAGGTGTTGGTGAGCTGCCTTCTTGAATCACTGCAGTCCAGCAAGGGGCATGCGTGCGGCAGGTTGTGGTGGGCTGCTCTTGGATGTTGCTTCGGGAGTTGCCTACTGCTTCATGTCGTTGGTGTGCGTAAACTGGACCATCTCGAGGGCATCATGGCAGCTCAGAGACTATCTCTGTTGCTGTGCGGACACATGGATTTGGGCCTGTGTCCGTGGGAGTTTGCGCGTTCTCCCCGTGGTTGCCTGGGTTTCCTCCGGGTACTCCGGTTTCCTCCCACATCCCAAAGATGTGCTTTTAGGCTGATTGATTGGGTAACAAATTGTCCCTATATTGGACCTCCCTGATCCTCGCACATTAGGCATAGACTAAAATCATGAATAGGTCACTGACCATGGGACGGCGGCGCGGGCTCGTTGGGCCGAAGGGCCTGTTTCCCGTGCTGTGTTGTTCTTTGTTCTTTGTTCTTTGTATGGGTGTCGCTGGCTAGGCCAGCATTTATTGCCCATTGAGAAGGTGTTGGTGAGCTGCCTTCTTGAATCACTGCAGTCCATGTGGTGTAGGTACACCCACAGTGCTGTTAGGAAAGGAGTTCCAGGATTTTGGGTTGAGTAACATAGAACATTGAACATTACAGCACAAACAGGCCCTTCGGCCCACAAGTTGTGCCAATCATATCCCTACCTACCAGGCCTATCTATAACTCTCAATCCCACTAAATCCCATGTACTCATCCAGAAGTCTTTTAAAAGACCCCAGCGAGTTTGCCTCTACCACCACCGACGGCAGCCAATTCCACTCACTCACCACCCTCTGAGTGAAAGACTTACCCCTGACATCTCCTCTGTACCTGCTCCCCAGCACCTTAAACCTGTGTCCTCTCGTAGCGACCATTTCAGCCCTGGGAAATAGCCTCCGAGAATCAGCCACGGTAGGCTGATAGAAAAGGTGAAGGCTCATGGGATACAAGGCCAGGTATGTAGATGGGTGGAGAACTGGCTTGGGAGGAGAAGACAGCGGGTAGTAGTGGAGGGCTCCTTTTCCAATTGGAGGTCTGTCACCAATGGTGTGCCGCAGGGCTCGGTACTAGGACCTCTACTATTTGTAGTATATATTAATGACTTGGAAGAGGGGGTAGGTGGTGTGATCAGCAAATTTGCTGATGACACTAAAATGGTTGGATTGGCGGGTACTGAGGAGCAGTGCCTGGCAATGCAACAGGACATAGACAGGCTGGTAGATTGGGCAGATAGATGGCAAATGGAATTTAATCCGGAGAAATGCGAGGTGATGCACTTTGGCCGGAATAATGTGGAGGGGAGTTATACGATAAAAGGTAAAACTATCCGGAGTATAGATACGCAGAGAGACCTGGGGGTGCAAGTGCACAAGTCCCTGAAGGTGTCGGTGCAGGTGCAGAATGTGATGAGGAAAGCGTATGGTATGTTAGCCTTCATAGGAAGGGGTATAGAATATAAGAGTAGGAGTCTGATGTTGCAGTTGTATAGAACGTTGGTTAGGCCTCACCTGGAGTACTGCGTCCAGTTCTGGTCGCCGCACTACCGGAAGGATGTAGAGATCCTGGAGAGAGTGCAGAGGAGATTTACCAGGATGTTGCCTGGTATGGAAGGGCTGTCTTACGAGGAAAGATTGAACGAACTTGGGCTGTTTTCCCTTGAGAGGTGTCGGCTGAGGGGGGATCTAATAGAGGTTTATAAGATTATGAAGGGGATACTTAGAGTAAATGGTGGTAAGCTTTTTCCGCTAATAGAAATGGATAGAACGAGGGATCACGGGCTTAGGGTGAGGGGGGCTAGGTATAAGACAAATATTAGAGGGCAGTTTTTCACACAAAGGGTAGTGGGGTTGTGGAATGCACTGCCGAGTAAGGTGGTGGAAGCAGGCACGCTAGGGTTGTTCAAGAGTCACTTAGACAGCCACATGAGCGGTCTACATATAGGGGGATATAGCAGGCCTTACTAAACATTGTAGGCTTGGGATTCCGTTTTTGCCTCAGGGATGTTACAGTCTTTGCCTGTTTAATAATGAATTTTTTGTCTCCACAGGCATTTAAGTCCACCTTGTTGACCAGCAAGGGGCATGCATGCGGCAGGTTGTGGTGGGCTGCTCTTGGATGTTGCTTCAGGAGTTGCCTATTGCTTCATGTCGTTAGTGTGCTTAAACTGGACCATCTCGAGGGCATCATGACAGCTCAGAGACTATCTCTGTTGCTGTGCGGACACATGGATTTGGGCCTGTGTCTGTGGGAGTTTGCGCGTTCTCCCCGTGGTTGCGTGGGTTTCCTCCGGGTGCTCTGGTTTCCTCCCACATCCCAAAGATGTGCTTTTAGGCTGATTGATTGGGTAACAAATTGTCCCTATATTGGACCTCCCTGATCCTCGCACATTAGGCGTAGACTAAAATCATGAATAGGTCACTGAGACAATGGGACGGCGGCACGGGCTCGTTGGGCCGAAGGGCCTGTTTCCCGTGCTGTGTTGTTCTTTGCTGTTCTTTGCAATCCACCCTATCTATACATCTCAACATTTTATAAACCTCTATCAGGTCGCCTCTCAACCTTCGTCTCTCCAGGGAGAAGAGACCCAGCTCCCTCAACCTATCTTCATAAGGCATGCATCCCAATCCAGGCAACATCCTTGTAAATCTCCTCTGCACCCTCTCAATAGCTTCCACATCCTTCCTGTAGTGAGATGACCAGAACTGCGCACAGTACTCCAAGTGGGGTCGAACTGGCTGTGCTGGTGAGAAGTCAGTACAGGAATGGGCGCAATGGTCCAAATGAGCTCATTCTGCGTTGTTTGTGTCTATGGATTGTCTATTTTCACCCTTGCTGCCAAATCCCAGCATGCCCCACATCCTCCCTATCACCGTAATCTCCTTTGGGAATCCAGAGAAGGTGCACCAGGTTGATCCCGGGTATGGAGGGATTTTCTCAGGAGGGGAGGTTGAGCAGGTTGGGCCTTACTAGAGTTTAGAAGAACGGGAGGTGACCTTATTGAGACATGTAGAATTCTCAGGGGGCTCGACAGGGTAGGTACTGAGAGGCTGTTTCCCCCTGTGGGAGAGTCTGGGATCAGAGGGCGTAATCTCAGAGTGAGGGGCTACCTGTTTAAAACAAAGGTTAGCAAACCTGTGGAATTCTTTATCGAACTCAGTACACCCCCCGTCTGGAAACTCCAATCACTCAGTGCCCCCTCCTCACTAACTCAAACAGAGGGTCAGTGCTGAGGGAGTGCCGCACTGTCAGAGGGTCAGTGCTGAGGGAGTGCCGCACTGTCAGAGGGTCAGTGCTGAGGGAGTGCCGCACTGTCAGAGGGTCAGTGCTGAGGGAGTGCCGCACTGTCAGAGGGTCAGTGCTGAGGGAGTGCCGCACTGTCAGAGGGTCAGTGCTGAGGGAGTGCCGCACTGTCAGAGGGTCAGTGCTGAGGGAGTGCCGCACTGTCAGAGGGTCAGTGCTGAGGGAGTGCCGCACTGTCAGAGGGTCAGTGCTGAGGGAGTGCCGCACAGTCAGAGGGTCAGTGCTGAGGGAGTGCCGCACTGTCAGAGGGTCAGTGCTGAGGGAGTGCCGCACTGTCAGAGGGTCAGTGCTGAGGGAATGCCGCACTGTCAGAGGGTCAGTGCTGAGGGAGTGCCGCACTGTCAGAGGGTCAGTGCTGAGGGAGTGCCGCACTGTCAGAGGATCATTGCTGAGGGAGTGCCGCACTGTCAGAGGGTCAGTGCTGAGGGAGCGCCGCACTGTCAGAGGGTCAGTGCTGAGGGAGTGCCGCACTGTCAGAGGGTCAGTACTGAGGGAGTGCCGCACTGTCAGAGGGTCAGTGCTGAGGGAGTGCCGCACTGTCAGAGGGTCAGTACTGAGGGAGTGCCGCACTGTCAGAGGGTCAGTGCTGAGGGAGTGCCGCACTGTCAGAGGGTCAGTACTGAGGGAGTGCCGCACTGTCAGAGGGTCAGTGCTGAGGGAGTGCCGCACTGTCAGAGGGTCAGTACTGAGGGAGTGCCGCACTGTCAGAGGGTCAGTGCTGAGGGAGTGCCGCACTGTCAGAGGGTCAGTACTGAGAGAGTGCCGCACTGTCAGAGGGTCAGTGCTGAGGGAGTGCCGCACTGTCAGAGGGTCAGTGCTGAGGGAGTGCCGCACTGTCAGAGGGTCAGTGCTGAGGGAGTGCCGCACTGTCAGAGGGTCAGTGCTGAGGGGGTGCCGCACTGTCAGAGGGTCAGTGCTGAGGGGGTGCCGCACTGTCAGAGGGTCAGTGCTGAGGGGGTGCCGCACTGTCAGAGGGTCAGTGCTGAGGGAGTGCCGCACTGTCAGAGAGTCAGGTGCCATCTCTCGGATGGAGGGTTAATGCGAGGCTCTTTTTGCTCTGTCTGGTGACCCTCTCCTGCTACTCTAATGAGGAAGAGTGAAGTTTTTAATCTCCCTCCCAGCATTTCCCCCCAACCATCATCATTAGAAAGGGACAATGCCACATTAACAGCTTATTGATTGTCCAATATCACTGCGCAGACATTGGGGGACATGTTTTGTACCTGACCACAGTGAATGGTGATAAGAAGTGTTTGCTTATCTGACGCAGAGAGGGACATTCCGAGGTATAAAAGTCACTATATAAATGCAAGTTTATTTCCCTTGAGTTAACTTTCCTCTTTCCATCAATAGTGTAGCTGATAGGGTGTACAGTAGAATTAAAAATAAGTGTGTACAAGTCATTTCCATTCTGTATTTGCATTTGGAGAGGGTTTAACTGCGCGGAGAATGTAAAACTGTTCCCCTTTCACTGATACGTTGTACAGAATGAAAAGTATTCCACTGACACCTGCTGGGGTAAAGCGACATTGCAGGAAAACTGGCAAAGACACGGAGCTGCTTCCATACCTCTGGACATCCATGTTCCTACGGAATACAGCAAAAAATGTAGTTTGTCCTGAGGGAGTGCCGCACTGTCAGGGGGTCAGTGCTGAGGGAGTGCCGCACTGTCAGAGGGTCAGTGCTGAGGGAGTGCCGCACTGTCAGAGGGTCAGTGCTGAGGGAGTGCCGCACTGTCAGAGGGTCAGTGCTGAGGGAGTGCCGCACTGTCAGGGGGTCAGTGCTGAGGGAGTGCCGCACTGTCAGGGGGTCAGTGATGAGGGAGTGCCGCACTGTCAGAGGGTCAGTACTGAGGGAGTGCCGCACTGTCAGAGAGTCAGTGCTGAGGGAGTGCCGCACTGTCAGAGGGTCAGTACTGAGCGAGTGTCGCACTGTCAGAGAGTCAGTGCTGAGGGAGTGCCGCACTGTCAGAGGGTCAGTGCTGAGGGAATGCCGCACTGTCAGAAGGTCAGTGCTGAGGGAGTGCCGCACTGTCAGAGGGTCGGTGCTGAGGGAGTGCCGCACTGTCAGAGGGTCAGTACTGAAGGAGTGCCACACTGTCAGAGGGTCAGTGCTGAGGGAGTGCCGCACTGTCAGAGGGTCAGTACTGAGGGAGTGCCACACTGTCAGAGGGTCAGTGCTGAGGGAGTGCCGCACTGTCAGAGGGTCAGTACTGAGGGAGTGCCGCACTGTCAGAGGGTCAGTGCTGAGGGAGTGCCGCACTGTCAGAGGGTCAGTACTGAGGGAGTGCCTCACTGTCAGAAGGTCAGTGCTGAGGGAGTGCCACACTGCCAGAGGGTCAGTGCTGAGGGAGTGCCGCACTGTCAGATGGTCAGTACTGAGGGAGTGCCTCACTGTCAGAAGGTCAGTGCTGAGGGAGTGCCACACTGCCAGAGGGTCAGTACTGAGGGAGTGCCGCACTGTCAGAGGGTCAGTGCTGAGGGAGTGCCGCACTGTCAGAGAGTCAGTACTGAGGGAGTGCTGCACTGTCAGGGGGTCAGTACTGAGGGAGTGCCGCACTGTCAGAGAGTCAGTACTGAGGGAGTGCCGCACTGTCAGAGGGTCAGTGCTGAGGGAGTGCCGCACTGTCAGAGAGTCAGTACTGAGGGAGTGCCGCACTGTCAGGGGGTCAGTACTGAGGGAGTGCCGCACTGTCAGAGAGTCAGTACTGAGGGAGTGCCGCACTGTCAGAGAGTCAGTACTGAGGGAGTGCCGCACTATCAGAGGGTCAGTGCTGAGGGAGTGCTGCACTATCAGAGGGTCAGTACTGAGGGAGTGCCGCACTGTCAGAGGGTCAGTGCTGAGGGAGTGCCGCACTGTCAGAGAGTCAGTACTGAGGGAGTGCCGCACTGTCAGGGGGTCAGTGATGAGGGAGTGCCGCACTGTCAGAGGGTCAGTGCTGAGGGAGTGCCGCACTGTCAGAAGGTCAGTGCTGAGGGAGTGCCGCACTGTCAGAGGGTCAGTGCTGAGGGAGTACCGCACTGTCAGAGGGTCAGTGCTGAGGGAGTGCCGCACTGTCAGAGGGTCAGTGCTGAGGGAGTGCCGCACTGTCAGAAGGTCAGTGCTGAGGGAGTGCCGCACTGTCAGGGGGTCAGTGATGAGGGAGTGCCGCACTGTCAGAGGGTCAGTGCTGAGGGAGTGCCGCACTGTCAGAGAGTCAGTACTGAGGGAGTGCCGCACTGTCAGGGGGTCAGTGATGAGGGAGTGCCGCACTGTCAGAGGGTCAGTGCTGAGGGAGTGCCGCACTGTCAGAGGGTCAGTGCTGAGGGAGTGCCGCACTGTCAGAAGGTCAGTGCTGAGGGAGTGCCGCACTGTCAGGGGGTCAGTGATGAGGGAGTGCCGCACTGTCAGAGGGTCAGTGCTGAGGGAGTGCCGCACTGTCAGAGGGTCAGTGCTGAGGGAGTGCCGCACTGTCAGAGGGTCAGTACTGAGGGAGTGCCGCACTGTCAGAGGGTCAGTGCTGTGGGAGTGCCGCACTGTCAGAGGGTCAGTGCTGAGGGAGTGCCGCACTGTCAGAGGGTCAGTGCTGAGGGAGTGCCGCACTGTCAGAGGGTCAGTGCTGAGGGAGTGCCGCACTGTCAGAAGGTCAGTGCTGAGGGAGTGCCGCACTGTCAGAGGGTCAGTGCTGAGGGAGTACCGCACTGTCAGAGGGTCAGTGCTGAGGGAGTGCCGCACTGTCAGAGGGTCAGTGCTGAGGGAGCGCCGCACTGTCAGGGGGTCAGTGCTGAGGGAGTGCAGCACTGTCAGAGGGTCAGTGCTGAGGGAGTGCCGCACTGTCAGACGGTCAGTGCTGAGGGAGTGCCGCACTGTCAGAGGGTCAGTACTGAGGGAGTGCCGCAGTGTCAGACGGTCAGTACTGAGGGAGTGCCGCACTGTCAGTGGGTCAGTGCTGAGGGAGTGCCGCATTGTCAGAGGGTCAGTGCTGAGGGAGTGCTGCACTGTCAGAGGGTCAGTGCTGAGGGAGTGTGGCACTGTCAGTGGGTCAGTACTGAGGGAGTGCCGCACTGTCAGAGGGTTAGTGCTGAGGGAGTGCCGCACTGTCAGAGGGGTGGTGCTGAGGGAGCGCCACACTGTCAGAGGGTCAGTGCTGAGGGAGTGCCGCACTGTCAGAGGGTCAGTGCTGAGGGAGTGCTGCACTGTCAGAGGGTCAGTACTGAGGGAGTGCCGCACTGTCAGAGGGTCAGTGCTGAGGGAGCGCCGCACTGTCAGTGGGTCAGTACTGAGGGAGTGCCGCACTGTCAGTGGGTCAGTACTGAGGGAGTGCCGCACTGTCAGAGGGTCAGTGCTGAGGGAGTGCCGCACTGTCAGAGGGTCAGTGCTGAGGGAATACCGCACTGTCAGAGTGTCAGTACTGAGGGAGTGCCGTACTGTCAGCGGGTCAGTGCTGAGGGAATGCCGCACTGTCAGAGGGTCAGTGCTGAGGGAGTGCCGCACTGTCAGAGGGTCAGTGCTGAGGGAGTGCCGCACTATCAGAGGGTCAGTGCTGAGGGAGTGCCGCACTATCAGAGGGTCAGTACTGAGGGAGTGCCGCACTGTCAGAGGGTCTGTGCTGAGGGAGTGCCACACTGTCAGAGGGTCAGTGCTGAGGGAGTGCCGCACTGTCAGAGGGTCAGTGCTGAGGGAGTGCCGCACTGTCAGAGGGTCAGTACTGAGGGAGTGCCGCACTGTTAGAAGGTCAGTGCTGAGGGAGTGCCGCACTGTCAGAGGGTCAGTGCTGAGGGAGTGCCGCACTGTCAGAGGGTCAGTGCTGAGGGAGTGCCGCACTGTCAGAGGGTCAGTACTGAGGGATTGCCGCACTGTCAGAGGGTCAGTGCTGACGGAGTGCCGCACTGTCAGAGGGTCAGTGCTGAGGGATTGCCGCACTGTCAGAGGGTCAGTGCTGAGGGAGTGCCGCACTGTCAGAGGGTCAGTACTGAGGGAGTGCCGCACTGTCAGAGGGTCAGTACTGAGGGAGTGCTGCATTTATTGGAGTACATGCCATCCATCAGTTTGAATGTTAAATTGATGACCTCTCTGTCCGCATACTGATTGGCGAAATGGTTTCAGTGCAGAAGGAAACCATCGTGCACTACCTCTCTGATAGAGCAATTCACCCAGTGTTCTTCCTTACCACACCCCTGCACATTCTTCGGATAGAGTCATAGAGATTTACAGCTTGGAAATAGGATCTTTGGCCCAACTTGTCCGTGCCTCCCTTTTTTAACCACTAAGTTAATCCCAATTGCCCCCATTTGGCCCACATCCCTCTAGAAGCATGTAACTGTCTAAACACTTTTTAAAAAACAAAATTGTACCCGCCTCTACTATCCCTCTGGCAGCTCGTTCCAGACACTCACCACCCTCTGTGTGAAAAACCTGCCCCTCTGGACCCTATTGTATCTCTCCCCCCTCACCTTAAACCTATACCCTCCAGTTTTAGACTCCCCTATCTTTGGGAAAAGATATTGACTATCTCACTGATCTGTGCCCCTCATTATTTTATAGACCTCTATAAGATCACCCCTCAGCGATCTTATAGAGATCAGGGTGGCACGGTAGCACAGTGGTTAGCACAGCTCCAGGGTCCTGGGTTCGATTCCCGGCTTGGGTCACTGCCTGTGTGGAGTTTGCACATTCTCCTCGTGTCTGCGTGGGTTTTCTCCGGGTGCTCCGGTTTCCTCCCACAGTCCAAAGATGTGCGGGTTAGGTTCATTGGCTATGCTAAAAATTGCCCCTTAGTGTCCTGGGATGTGTAGGTTAGAGGGATTAGCAGGTAAATGTGTAGGGATATGGGGATAGGGTCTGGGTGGGATTGTGTTCAGTGCAGACTCGATGGGCCGAAGGGCCTGTTTCTGCACTGTAGGGTTCTATGTTCAGCCTCTTACGCTCCAGAGAAAAAAGTCCCCAGTCTGTCCAGCCTCTCCTTATAACTCAATCCATCAAGTCCCAGTAGCACCCCAAGTAAATCTTTCTAGTTTAATAATATCCTTTCTATAATAGTGAGATTTTCAGTTGAAGTTGTCCACCACACTCTCAAGCAAAATGTTCCAGATTCTCACCACTGCCGGCATGAAAAACTTTCCCCTCCTCATGTCTTCGCTTCTTCTACACATCACTTTATATTTGTGCCCTCGCATTCTCGAACCTTTTCTGAGTGGGAACAGTTTCTCCCTGTCGACTCTCTCTAGACTCCTCATGATTTTGAACATCTCTATCAAATCTCCTCTTCAAATCTTTTCTCTCCAAGGGGAACAGTCCCAACCTCCCAATCTTTCCCCGTAGGGGAAAGTTAGGGGTAGGTTTTTCACTCAGAGGGTGGGTGAGTGAGTGGAATCGGCTGCCGTCGGTGGTGGTGGAGGCGAACTCGCTGGGGTCTTTGAAAAGACTTCTGGATGAGTATATGGGGTTTTATGGGATTTGGGGTTATAGATAGGTGTTGATGTGATCGGCGCAACTCGTGGGCCGAAGGGCCTGTTTGTGCTGTAGTGTTCTATGTTCTATAACTGAAGTTTCTCACCCCTGGAACCATTTTTGTAATCCTCCTCTGCGCTCTCTCCAGTGCATTCACATCCTTCCTATAGTGCGACATCCAGAATTCTACCCTGTTTTTATGTTGCCTCTCCATGTTCTTCCTCCCAAAATGCATCACCTCACACTTCTCCACCTTGAACTTCATCTGCCCCATGCCTCCCACTCCACCAACTTGCCTTTGTCCGTTCTGAAGTTCTACACTCTCCCCTTCATAGTTCACCAAACTTTCCAAGTTTTGTATCATTGGTAAATCTTGAATTTGTGTCCAGTGCATCAAGGTCTACATCATTATACAGGAACCACATGGACCCCAACAGTGATCCTGGAAAACTCGATTACAAACCTCCCTCCATTCTCTAGATCATAAGACCATAAGATATAGGAGCAGAATTAGGCCACTCAGTCCATCATGGCTCATCCCCATTCTCCTGCCTTCTCCCCATAACCCCTGATCCCCTAATTGATCAAGAATCTATCTCTGTCTTAAAGACACTCAATGACCTGGCCTACACAGCCGTCTAAGGCAATGAGTTCCACAGATTCACCACTGAAGAAATTCCCCCTCATCTCAGTTTTAAAGGATCATCCCTTCACTCTGAGGTTGCTCCCTCGAGTTCTAGTCTCTCCCACTAGTGGAACCATCCTCTCCATGTCCACTCTATCCAGGCCTCGCAGTATTCCATAAGTTTCGATTAGATCCCCCCCTCATCCTCCTAAACTCCATCGAGTACAGACCCAGAATCCTCAACCATTCCTCGTCTGACAAACCCCTCATTTCTGGGATCATTCTTGTGAGCCTCCAATTTTATACAACCATAGAAATGTTAGGGTTCAGAAAGCCTCAACCATCAACTTAGGCAGTCAGTTCCAGACACCCACCATCCTCTGGGAGAAGGAGCTTTTCCTCATGACCCCCCCCCCCCCCCCCTCACCTTCAATCTGTGCCCCCTAGTATTGAGCTCAGGGGAAATAAATCTTTCCTGTCTACCCTGTCACAGCCCCTCATAATTCCGTACACCGCAACTCATTCCCCACTTCAGCTTCCTCTGTTCCAAGGAAAAGAACCTTCACTAATCTAATCTCTCTTCATTGCTACAATTTTTATGCACTGGTAGAATTCTTATAAATTTCTTCTGCACTCTCTCCAGAGTATTTATGTCCTTCCTGTAATGTGGTGACCAGAGCTGTACATAAAAGCCCGTTGTGTGGCACTGTATCAAAAGCCTTTTGGCAATCCGTGTAGACCACATCAACAGCATTGCCCTCATCGACCCTCGCCCTCATTGACCCTCTCTGCTACCTCATTGAAAAACACCAGCAAATTAGTTGAAAATGCTTTTTCAAATAGAAATATATGCACCTTCCTTAATTAATCCACAGTTATCCCTTTGTGACTATTAATTTTGTCCTGGAGTAAACCATAAAACCCTACAGTGCAGAAACAGGCCCTTCGGCCCATCGAGTCTGCACCGAACACAATCCCACCCAGACCCTATCCCCATATCTCTACACATTTTACCTGCTAATCCCTCTAACCTACACATCCCAGGATACTAAGGGGCAATTTTAGCATAGCCAATGAACCTAACCCGCACATCTTTGGACTGTGGGAGGAAACCGGAGCACCCGGAGAAAACCCACGCAGACACGAGGAGAATGTGCAAACTCCACACAGGCAGTGACCCGAGTCGGGAATCGAACCCAGGACCCTGGAGCTGTGAAGCAGCAGTGCTAACCCACTGTGCTACCGTGCCGCCTAAATAAAGTTTATTCGTTAGTCACAAGTAAGGTTTACATTAACACTGCACTGAAGTCACTGTGACAGTCCCCTAGTCACCACTGTGCATAGAACATTCCAGTGCAGTACAGGCCCTTCGGCCCTCGATGTTGCGCTGACCAGTGGAACCAATCTAATGACCCTCTAACCTAAACCATTCCAATGTTATCCATGTGCCTATCCACTGACCATTTGAACGCCCTTAAAGTTGGCGAGTCCACAACTGCTGCAGGCAGGGCATTCCATGCCCTTACTACCCTCCTCAGGTCAACACACCCAACCCACACGTCTTTCAGACTGTGGGAGGAAACCCACGCAGACACGGGGAGAATGTGCAAACTCCACACAGACAGTGACCCAAGCTGGGAATCGAACCCAGGTTCCTGGCGCTGTGAGGCAGCAGTGCTAACCCACTGTGGCACACGTTACTGTTTCTAGAAATTCCTCCACCACTGAAGGGAACCTGACTGCTCTGTAGTTGCTGGGCCTGTTTTTGCATAAATGTTTTAACATAGAACCCTACAGTGCAGAAATAGGCCCTTCGGCCCATCGAGTCTGCACCGAACACAATCCCACCCAGACCTTATCCCCATATCCCTACACATTTACCTGCTAATCCCTCTAACCTACACATCCCAGGACACTAAGGGACAATTTTAGCATAGCCAATGAACCTAACCCGCACATCTTTGGACTGTGGGAGGAAACCGGAGCACCCGGAGAAAACCCACGCAGACACGAAGAGAATGTGCAAACTCCACACAGGCAGTGACCCGAGCCGGGAATCAAACCCAGGACCCTGGAGCTGTGAAGCAGCAGTGCTAACCCACTGTGCTACCTTGCCGCCCATGGATATAACATTTGGTGGATGTGAAAGATCCACTATTTTAAAATCCACTATTCCGTATGGAGTTTGCACGTTCTCCCCGTGTCTGCGTGGGTTTCCTCCGGGCGTTCTGGTTTTCTCTCACACTCCAAAGATGTGCGGGTTAGGTTGATTGGCCGTGCTGAATTGCCTCTTAGTGTCAGGGGGTTAGCAGGGTAAACAGGGTGGGGTTATGGGAATGGGTGGGATTGCGATTGGCGCAGACTTGATGGGCTGAATGGCCTCTTTCTGCATCTGTGATGAAGAACAGGGCAGTTCCCTCCCACGCCGCCAGCTCACGTTTGCAGCTCGGGTTTCTTTCTCCAAGTGGGATCTTGCTGTGCGAACGCTGGCTGCTAACATTTGTTACGTCACAGCACAGACTACACTTCCGAACTATTATCCATTGACTGCAAAGCACCTGGGGACATCCAGGGATGGTGAAATGTGTTGTTCTAAAATTTATATCTGGCTTCTAATCAATTCCTTTACTTTATCAGTTAACCCGTATAATGAGCCTTTAAGTCCCTGGGTTTGTTTTCGAATTACGGAGTATCAAATGGGTTCTTTCTGTGTCACAGTTTCCTTTGATTAGAGCGAGGAGGAGATAAATTGACAATTCTGATATGTATCTGTGACCATGCTCCAGAATAGCAAATTATCCCCTACTCTATATCGCAGGACTGATCGCGAAATTAAAACCAACATTGTCTCCTCAGCTCAGGGGAATCTACCACGCCCAGGCCCCTGTGCACCGCAACCCGTCACCCCACAGTACTTTTTTATTCATTCGTGGGACGGGGGTGTCACTAGCTGGTCCAGCATTTATTGCCCACCCCTCGGAGGGCAGTTGAGAGTCAACCACATTGGCTGTGGCTCTGGAGTCACATGTAGGCCAGACCGGGGTAAGGACGGCAGATTTCCTTCCCAGAAGGGTTCACTAATCCAATCCAATTGGAACCAATCCAATCGCTCCTCAATTATCTGCAATTTTTAAGCCCTAATAAATTCTTATAAATTTCCTCTGCGCTCTCTCCAGAGCAATTTTGCCTTTCCTGGAATAGAACATAGAACATAGAACATTACAGCACAAACAGGCCCTTCGGCCCTCGAGTTGCGCCGATCACATCAACCCCACCAATCTATAGACCTATCTATAACCCCCAATCCCATTAAACCCCATATACTCATCCAGAAGTCTTTTAAAAGACCCCAGCGAGTTCGCCTCCACCACCGATGACGGCAGCCGATTCCATTCACTCACCACCCTCTGAGTGAAAAACTTACCCCTAACATCACCTCTGTACTTCCCACCCCGCACCTTAAATCTGTGTCCTCTCGTAGCGACCATTTCAACCCGGGGAAATAGCCTCTGAGAGTCCACCCTATCTATTCCTCTCAACATTTTATAAACTTCTATCAGGTCGCCTCTCAACCTTCGCCTCTCTAGGGAAAAGAGTCCCAGCTCCCTCAACCTATCTTCATTAGGCATGCCTCTCAGTCCAGGCAACATCCTTGTAAATCTCCTCTGCACCCTTTCAATAGCTTCTACGTCTTTCCTATAGTGAGGCGACCAGAACTGCGCACAGTACTCCAAATGAGGCCTGACAAGGGTCCTGTAAAGTTGCAGCATTACCTCCCGACTCCTAAACTCAATCCCTCGATTAATGAAGGCCAGTACACCATACGCCTTCTTGACCACCTCCTCCACCTGCGAGGCCGATTTAAGAGTCCTGTGGACCCGGACCCCAAGATCCTTCTGCTCTTCAATGCTACTAAGACTCCTGCCCTTGATAGTGCACTCGTTCATCCCGTGGTGACTAGAACTGTACACAAAAGCCCGTTGTGTGGCACTGTATCGAAAGCCTTTTGGAAGTCCATATACCCCACAGCATTACCCTGATTGACCCTCTGTTGTCCCACTGAAAAACACCAGCAAATTAGTTAAATATGGTTTTCCAGGTAGAAATTTACGCGCAGGTGGAAAGATTATGAAGTTATGCCTTTTGAAGTTAGGTTGAGGGAGCTGGGACTCTTTTCCCCGGAGAGACAAAGGTTGAGAGGCGACCTGATCAAAGTTTACAAAATGTTGAGAGGAATAGATAGGGTGGACTCTCAGAGGCTATTTCCCTGGGTTGAAATAGAACATAGAACATAGAACATTACAGCGCAGAACAGGCCCTTCGGCCCACGATGTTGCGCCGACCAGTTACAAAACAATGACCCACTAGCCTAAACTAATCCCTTTTCGTCCATAAACCTATCCACTGATCTCTTAAACGCCCCCAAACTAGGTGCATTTACAACTGCAGCAGGCAGGGCATTCCAGTCCCTCACCACCCTCTGGATAAAGAACCTACCCCTGACATCAGTCCTATAACTACCCCCCCTTAATTTAAAGTCGTGCCCCCTCGTGCTAGCTTTCTCCATCCTAGGAAAAAGGCTATCACTATCTACCCTGTCTAAACCTCTAATCATCTTATACGTTTCAATAAGGTCCCCTCTTAGCCGCCTTCTTTCCAGCGAAAACAACCCCAAATCTCTCAGTCTCTCCTCATAGGACCTCCCCTCCATACCAGGCAACATCCTGGTAAACCTCCTCTGCACCCTCTCCAAAGCCTCCACATCCTTCCTGTAATGTGGGGACCAGAACTGCACACAAAACTCCAAGTGCGGCCACACCAGAGTTGTGTACAGTTGCATCATGATGCTGCGACTCCTAAATTCAATCCCCCTACCAATAAACGCCAAGACACCGTATGTCTTCTTAACAACCTTATCTACTTGATTCCCAACTTTCAGGGATCTATGTACACATACACCTAGATCCCTCTGCTCCTCCACACTATTCAAAGTCCTCCCGTTAGTCCTATACTCAACACATCTGTTATTCCTACCGAAATGAATTACCTCACACTTCTCCACATTAAACTCCATCCGCCACCTCTCAGCCCAGCTCTGCAACCTTTCTAAGTCACCCTGCAAACTATGACACCCTTCCTCACAAGGTTGCTACGAGAGGACACAGATTTAAGGTGCGGGGAGGGAAGTACAGAAGTGATGTTAGGGGTAAGTTTTTCACTCAGAGGGTGGTGAGTGAATGGAATCGGCTGCCGTCAGTGGTGGTGGAGGCGAACTCGCTGGGGTCTTTTAAAAGACTTCTGGATGAGTATATGGGGTTTAATGAGATTGAGGGTTATAGATAGGTCTGTAGGTTGGTAGGTGTTGATGTGATTGGCGCAACTTGTGGGCCGAAGGGCCTGTTTGTGCTGTAATGTTCTATGTTCTATGTTCTATTACTGACAAATAGATATTTCTCCGATTAGAGTGAAGTTTGGGGAGAGTCTGTGTCTCACTGGCTGTGGCCCAGATTGATTCTGATCATCAGTAAAGTGGTGGAAGGGGTCATTAATAGTGCTATCCAGCAGCCCTTGCTCAGTGACACCTAGTTTGGGTTCCGCCAGGGTCACTCATAGGCGGAGAAGTGGCAGATGGACTTCAACGCGGATAAATGTGTAGTCGTCCATTTCGGCAGAACCAACGGGATGAACGAGTACACTATCAAGGGCAGGAGTCTTAGTAGCGTTGAAGAACAGAAGGATCTCGGGGTCCGGGTCCACAGGACTCTTAAATCGGCCTCGCAGGTGGAGGAGGTGGTCAAGAAGGTGTATGGTGTACTGGCCTTCATTAATCGAGGGATTGAGTTTAGGAGTCGGGAGGTAATGCTGCAACTTTATAAGACCCTTGTCAGGCCTCATTTAGAGTATTGTGCGCAGTTCTGGTCGCCTCACTATAGGAAAGATGTAGAAGCTATTGAAAGGGTGCAGAGGAGATTTACAAGGATGTTGCCTGGACTGGGAGGCAAGCCTTATGAAGATAGGTTGAGGGAGCTGGGACTCTTTTCCCTGGAGAGACGAAGGTTGAGAGGCGACCTGATAGAAGTTTATAAAATGTTGAGAGAAATAGATAGGGTGGACTCTCAGAGGCTATTTCCCCGGGTTGAAATGGTCGCTACGAGAGGACACAGATTTAAGGTGCGGGGAGGGAAGTACAGAGGTGATGTTAGGGGTAAGTTTTTCACTCAGAGGGTGGTGAGTGAGTGGAATCGGCTGCCGTCAGTGGTGGTGGAGGCGAATTCGCTGGGGTCTTTTAAAAGACTTCTGGATGAGTATATGGAATTTAATGGGATTGGGGGTTATAGATAGGTCTGTAGATGGGTGGGGTTGATGTGATCGGCGCAACTCGAGGGCCGAACGGCCTGTTTGTGCTGTAATGTTCTATGTTCTATCTCCTGACCTCATTACAGTCTTGGTTCAAATATGGACAAAAGAGCTGAATTCCAGAGGTGAGGTGAGAGTGAGAGCCCCTTGACATCAAGGCCGCTTTTGACCGAGTGTGGCATCAAGGTGCCCGAGCAAAACTGGGATCATGGGAATTGGGGGAAAGCTCTCCGCTGGTTGGAGTCATACCTGGTTCATAGGAAAATGGTTGTGTTGCAGGAGTTCAATCGTCCCAGCTCCAGGACATCAGTTTTTAAACATTTATTTTCACAAGTTGGCTTACATTAACACTGCAGTGAAGTTACTGTGAAAATTTCCTCGGTCTCCACACTCCGGCGCCTGTTTGGGTGACACTGAGGGAGAATTTAGCACGGCCAATGCACCCTAACCAGCAAGTCTTTCAGACTGTGGGAGGAAACCCACGCAGACACAGGGAGAACGTGCAGACTCCGCACAGACGGTGACCCAAGCTAGGAATCATAAGAACATAAGAAATAAGAGCAGGAGTAGGCCATCTGGCCCTTCGAGCCTGCCCTGCCATTCAATAAGATCATGGCTGATCTGTCGTGACTCAGCTCCACCTTCCCGCCCTCTCCCCATAACCCTTAATCCCCTCTCTTATCAAAAACCCATCAACCCGTTTCTTGAAAATATTTAGCGAGGCAGCCTCCACCACTTCAACGGGCAGAGAATTCCAGAGATTCACCACCCTTTGAGTGAAGAAGTTCCTCCTCAACTCTGTTCTAAACCACCCCCCCCTTTATCTTGAGGCTGTGCCCCCTAGTCCTACTGTCTTTTTTGAGCGGGAAGAGTCTCTCCACCTCTATCCTATCCATCCCAAACCCGGCTCCCTGGCACAGTGAGGCAGCAGTGCCAACCACTGTGCCACCATCACTGCAGGAGTCCCTCAGGGTAATGTCCTAGGCCCAACCATGTTCAGCTGCTTCATTAACCACCTTCTCTCCATTGTAAGGTCAGAAATGGGGATGTTCACTGATTGCACATTGTTCAACATCGTTCGCGACTCCTCGGATACTGAAGGAATCCAAATGCAACAAGATCTGGACAATACCCAGGCTTGGGCTGACAAGTGGCAAGTAACCTCCGTGCCACACAAGTGCCAGGCAATGACCATCTCCTAACAAGAGAGAACCTAACATTGCCCCATGACATTCAACAGCACTGCCATCGCTGAATCCCCCACTATCAACACCCTGGGGGTTACCATTGACCAGAAATTGAATGGGACCAACCAGATAAATCCTGCGGCTATCAGAGCTGACCAGAGGCTGGGAACACCGCAGTGAGTAACCCATCTCCTGAGGAATTGAAATGTTTGAACATGTTAGTCAGCTGGTCTGGTTCTTTTCTTTATCATTAATAATATCAAGCAGTCTGTAATTTCGGCACATCAATTTGATCGAAACTTTTCAAATGTGTTAGTTCAAAGGCAGAATATTCTGGAGAATCACTCCAAGCTGAATCCTAACGAGCGCTGTACTAATTAAATTTAAGTTCACAAAGAGCCAGATTTATTTTAAACGCAGCCAAGAACAAACAAAACACCTGAACAAATATCTGAAAATTCTCATTTCCCAATGGAATTAAATCTAGAAACACAAGAGAGTACATTACTGAGGATGTTGCCTGGACTGGGAGGCATGCCTTATGAGGATAGGTTGAGGGAGCTCGGTCTCTTCTCCCTGGAGAGACGAAGGTTGAGAGGTGACCTGATAGAGGTTTATAAAATGTTGAGAGGAATAGATAGGGTGGATTCCCGGAGGCTATTTCCCAGGATTGAAATGGTCACTACGAGAGGACACAGGTTTAAGGTGCTGGGGGGCAGGTACAGAGGTGATGTCAGGGGTAAGTTTTTCACTCAGAGGGTGGTGGGTGAGTGGAATCGGCTGCCATCGGGGGTGGTGGAGGTGAACTCACTGGGGTCTTTTAAAAGACTTCCGGATGAGTACATGGGATTTAATGGGATTGGGAGTTACAGATAGTTCAATGGCTTGGTAGGTATGGATATGATCAGCGCAACTTGTGGGCCGAAGAGCCTGTTTATGCTGTAGTGTTCTATGTTCTATTACAGCAGCTATGAACATCAACATACTCCAAGCATGTGTGGGTCACACTAAAGGACAGCACGGTAGCACTGTGGTTAGCACTGCTGCTTCACAGCTCCAGGGACCTGGGTTCGATTCCCAGCTCGGGTCACTGTCAGTGTGGAGTTTGCACATTCTCCTCGTGTCTGCGTGGGTTTCCTCCGGGTGCTCCGGTTTCCTCCCACAGTCCAAAGATGTGCGGGTTAGGTTGATTGGCCATGCTAACAAATTGCCCCTTAGTGTCCAGGGATGCGTAGGTTAGAGGGATTAGTGGGTGTAATATGTAGGGATATGGGGGTAGGGCCTGGGTGGGACTGTGGTCGGTGCAGACTCGAGGGGCCGAATGGCCCCCTTCTGCACTGTAGGATCTCTATGTTCTAAATTGACCCTAGTACCAGGGAGATTAGCAGGGCAAATATGTAGAGTGCCGGGAACCAGACCTGGGTAGGATTGTGGTTAGTGCAGACTCGATGGGCCAAATGGCTGAAGGACAAGGGCAGCAGATACCTGGGAACACCACCACCTGGAAGTTCCCCTCCCAGCCACTCACCATCCTGACTTGGAAAAATATCGGCTGTTCCTCCACTGTTGCTGAGTTAAAATCCTGGAATTCCCTCCCTAACATCACTGTGGATGTTGGGTAGGTACATCCTACCCAACAGGATCTTTTATGTGCCTCCTGACAGAAGCTGGTGTGACTACAGCTGTGGTACATGATTGTATTTCAATCCCAAACAAAAGTGCCTCCCACCACCTTCTCAAGGGGCAAATAGGGAGAGGCCAAAAATGGTGCCCTGGCCACTAACACGCACATCTCAGGAATGTCCCCACTCCTGCAAATTTTATGACATCCCTTGCGATCACTGTGACTCTCACCAACTTTTACAGATGCACCATAGAAAGCATTCTTTCTGGTGGTATCACAGCTCGGTCTGGGCTCCTGCTCTGCCCAAGACTGCAAGGAACTACAAAATCACACACACACAAATCCATCACACAAACCAGTCTCCCGTCCATTGACTCTGTCTACACTTCCAGCTGCCTCGGAAAAGCAGCCAGCATAATTAAGGACCCCACACACCCTGGACATTCTCTCTTAAGAACATAAGAAATAGGAGCAGGAGTAGGCCATCCAGCCCTTCGAGCCTGCACCGCCATTCAATAAGATCATGGCTGATCTGTCGTGTCTCAGTTCCACTTTCCCACTTTCTCCCCATAACCCTTAATCCCTTCTCTTATCAAAAACCCATCAACCCGCGTCTTAAATATATTTACCAAGGTAGCCTCCACCACTTCAACGGGCAGAGAATTCCAGAGATTCACCACCCTTTGAGTGAAGAAGTTCCTCCTCAACTCCGTTCTAAACCGTCCCCCTTTATCTTGAGGCTGTGCCCCCTAGTCCTGCTGTCCTTTCTGAGCGGGAAGAGTCTCTCCACCTCTATCCTATCCATCCCATTCATCATCTTATACGTCTCAATGAGATCTCCCCTCATCCTTCTAAATTCCAACGGGTACAGACCCAGTCCATTCAATCTCTCCTCATAAGCTAACCCCCTCATCTCTGGTAGGCTTCTGCAGAAAATGCAGATGTATGGGATTGAGGGTAATCTAGGAAATTGGATCAGGAATTGGCTAGCAGATAGGAGACAGAGGGTGGTGGTTGATGGTAAATATTCGTCATGGAGTTCGGTTACAAGTGGTGTGCCTCAGGGATCTGTTTTGGGGCCACTGCTGTTTGTAATTTTTATTAATGATCTGGATGAGGGTATAGTTGGGTGGATTAGTAAGTTTGCTGATGACACCAAAGTCGGAGGTGTGGTAGATTGTGAGGAAGGGTGTCATAGTTTGCAGGGAGACTTAGAAAGGTTGCAGAACTGGGCTGCGAGGTGGCGGATGGAGTTTAATGTGGAGAAGTGTGAGGTAATTCACTTTGGTAGGAATAACAGATGTGTCGAGTATAGGGCTAACGGGAGGACTTTGAATAGTGTGGATGAACAGAGGGATCTAGGTGTATGTGTACATAGATCCCTGAAAGTTGGGAAGCAAGTAGATAAGGTTGTTAAGAAAGTGTCTTGGCGTTTATTGGTAGGGGGATTGAATTTAGGAGTCGCAGCGTCATGCTGCAACTGTACACAACTCTGGTGCGGCCGCACTTGGAGTACTGTGTGCAGTTCTGGTCCCCACATTACAGGAAGGATGTGGAGGCTTTGGAGAGGGTGCAGAGGAGGTTTACCAGGATGTTGCCTGGTATGGAGGGGAGGTCCTATGAGGAGAGACTGAGGGATTTGGGGTTGTTTTCGCTAGAAAGAAGGCGGCTAAGAGGGGATCTTATTGAAACATATAAGATGATTAGAGGTTTAGATAGGGTGGACAGTGATAGCCTTTTTCCTCGGATGGAGAAAGCTAGCACGAGGGGGCATGGCTTTAAATTAAGGGGGGGTAGTTATAGGACGGATGTCAGGGGTAGGTTCTTTACCCAGAGGGTGGTGAGGGATTGGAATGCCCTGCCTGCTGCAGTTGTAAATGCGCCTAGTTTGGGGGCGTTTAAGAGATCCGTGGATAGGTTTATGGACGAAAAGGGATTGGTTTAGGTTAGTGGGTCATTGTTTTGTCGGCGCAACATCGTGGGCCGAAGGGCCTGTTCTGCGCGAGGGGGATTGAATATAAAAGTAGGGAGGTCTTGCTGCAGCTGTATAGGGCATTGGTGAGGCCGCAGCTGGAGTACTGTGTGCAGTTTTGGGCGCCGCACCTGCGCAAGGATATTTTGGCCCTGGAGGAAGTGCAGAGGAGGTTTACTAGGCTGATACCGGAGTTGAGGGGATTGAGCTATGAGGAGAGGCTGAATAAACTAGGCTTGTACTCGTTAGAGTTTAGAAAAATGAGGGGAGATCTCATTGAGACGTATAAGATGATGAATGGGATGGATAGGATAGAGGTGGAGAGACTCTTCCTGCTCAAAAAAGACAGTAGGACTAGGGGGCACAGCCTCAAGGTAAAGGGGAGGCGGTTTAGAACAGAGTTGAGGAGGAACTTCTTCACTCAAAGGGTGGTGAATCTCTGGAATTCTCTGCCCGTTGAAGTGGTGGAGGCTGCCTCGCTAAATATTTTTAAGAAACGGGTTGATGGGTTTTTGATAAGAGAAGGGATTAAGGGTTATGGGGAGAGGGCGGGAAGGTGGAATGAGCCACGACAGATCAGCCATGATCTTATTGAATGGCGGGGCAGGCTCGAAGGGCCAGATGGCCTACTCCTGCTCCTCTTTCTTATGTTCTATGTTCTATCAGCCTAGTAAACCTCCTCTGCACTCCCTCCAAGGCCAAAATATCTTTGCGCAGGTGCGGCGCCCAAAACTGCACACAGTACTCCAGCTGCGGCCTCACCAATGCCCTATACAGCTGCAGCAAGACCTCCCTACTTTTATATTCAATCCCCCTCGCTATGAAGGCCAGCATCCCATTCGCCTTCCTGACCACCTGCTGCAGACTGGACTGCAGACTCTTCCAACTTAAAAGTCTGAGGTCCCATACCAACTGACTCAAGAACAGCTTCTTCCCTGCTGCTGTCAGACTTTTGAATGGACCTACCTCGCATTAAGTTGATCTTTCTCTACACCCTCGCTATGACTGTAACACTACATTCTGCACTCTCTCCTTTCCTTCTCTATGAATGGTATGCTTTGTCTGTATAGCGCTCAAGAAACAATACTTTTCACTATATGTTAATACGTGTGACAATAATAAATCAAATCAAATCAAATCAAAATTTCTAAGTTCAAAGTGTTTGTTATGATGTTTTGATTTTCAAAGCACTGACAGCCCTGAATGCAAACAGTTGACCAAAGCACTGGCTGAAGAACGTAAGGTGACCTGAGCGATGGTAGCTGAGGATAGCACGGTGGCACAGTGGTTCGCACTAATGCCTCACAATGCCAGGGACTCAGGTTCGATTCCCGGCTCGGGTCACTGTCTGTGCGGAGTTTGCACATTCTCCTCGTGCCTGCGTGGGTTTCCTCCGGGTGCTCCGGTTTCCTCCCACACTCCAAAGATGTCTGTGGTGGATTGGCCATGCTAAAATTGACCCTAGTGACAGGGGGACCAGCAGGATGAGGTTACGGGAACCGGGCCTGGGTGGGAATGGGATCAGTGCAGACTCGATGGGCCGAACAGTCTCCTTCCGCACAGTCGGGATTCGATGGAAACGAACTCAAAATAAACCCCACTGTTTCCAAACACAAACGTTAACGCCCCAAAGTGCAGCCTGACCAGAGTTCTGATGAAAACTGTTTTGTAAATAAGGTACATGACTTTTATAGGCAAACCCAATCTTAATGGGTTCTAATTAAAAAAAAAACTGCTTCATCCGCAGATCAATGATCGTGAAACAATTATGAGCGGCTTTCAGGCTCTCTGCAGCAATTAATTCTTTGATTGAATGTTTTATTTTCCTGCTGCATTCACACAGGGGATGGTATTTGTTTGACACATGGGATAGTGACGTGGCCTAGAGTGCTGTGTTGGAAAAAAAAGCCCAGTGTTCAATCACAAAATAAATTCCAAAAAGAGACTTTAACACTCCTGCGACTGTCCCACGGTCATCGTCGAGCAGGTAAGATTGTTCATTTATTTTATTAATCACACTCCAATCTGAGGCACAAGCAGAAAAGGACAATGGGCGACAAGAGAGTTTGGAATTTGGGATCGGTGAGCAATGCCTCCCCCTCTGATTCACTGATGACCCTGGCTTTAAAATGGCGACACTCTGAACTCGGCCAGCCCTGGCATAACAAAGGACAGGGAACAGTACAGCACAGGGACAGGCCCTTCGGCCCTCCAAGCCTGCTCCGATCATGATCCTGCTAGCCTCATATCTCCAGCCTTTCACACTTGGAGTACAGCGTTCAATTCTGGTCGTCACACGACCAGAAGTGTGAGGTTATCCACTTTGGTAGAAATAATAGTAGGAGGGATTACTATTGAAAAGGGCGAAAAGCTGCAGCATGCTACGGTGCAGAGGGACCTGGGGGTCCTTGTGCAGGATCCTCTTGGGGAGAGTGATCATTGTATGGTGGAGTTTCTGGTGCAGATGGAGGAGGAGAAAGTGGGTTCCCGGACACGTGTCCTTTGTTTGAATAGAGGGGAGTACGGTAGGATGAGAGAAGAATTGGCGAATGTGGACTGGGGGAGCACGTTGGAGGGAGGGTCTGTTGAGGAGCAGTGGAGGATCTTTAAGGAGATCTTTCTTGGTGCTCAGCGGAAATTTATTCCGATGGTTAAAAAGGAGGAGAGGTAATAAGCCGTGGATAACGAAGGAGGTGAAGGAAAGTGTTAAATTAAAAGTGGAGGAATTTAGAGTAGCTAAGAGTAGAGGGCGAGAAGAGGATTGGGAGAGGTTTAAATGTCAACAAAGAATGACAAAGAAGTTGATAAAGAAGGGTAGGATAAACTATGAAGCTGGGCTAGCGCTTAATATGAAAAAGGATAGCAAGAGTTTTTATAAATATATAAAAAGGAAGAGGCTGGCTAGGATGAACGTTGGTCCCTTAGAGGATGAGAAGGGGGACTTAGTGGTAGGGCATGGGGATATGGCTAAGGTATTGAATAACTTTTTTGTTTCTGTCTTCACGGAGGAGGATGTGAATAATTTGCCGGGTGTTAGAGATGAAAAGGTGGTAGGACTGGAGGGTCTTAATGACATTACTGTTACTAGAGAGGCGGTGCTCGACAGACTGGAGGGGCTGATTGTGGACAAGTCCCCAGGACCGGATGGAATGCATCCGAGGGTTCTGAAAGAAATGGTGGAGGTGATAATGGATGCCTTGGTGGCTATTTTCCAGACGTCGCTGGATTCCAGGGAAGTGCCGGAAGATTGGAAAGCGGCTAATGTTACACCGTTGTTTAAGAAGGGTGCCAGGCAGAAGGCAAGGAATTATAGGCCGGTTAGTTTAACGTCTGTTGTAGGTAAAATGTTAGAATCCGTCATCAAGGAGGAAATTGCGAGGCATCTTGAGAGGAATTGCTTGATAGAGCAGACGCAGCACGGTTTCGTTAAAGGGAAGTCGTGTCTGACAAATTTACTGGAGTTCTATGAGGATGTGTCTAGGGCGGTGGATAGAGGAGAGCCGGTGGATGTGGTCTTTCTGGATTTTCAGAAGGCGTTTGACAAGGTACCTCACAGGAGGTTACTGCAGAAGGTCAGGGGACAGGGAGTTGGGGGTAGGGTGTTAGCATGGATAGAGGATTGGTTGTCAAATAGGAGGCAGAGAGTGGGGGTCAATGGGTGCTATTCGGATTGGCGGATGGTGACTAGTGGGGTGCCTCAGGGGTCGGTGCTGGGGCCTCAGCTATTTACCATTTATATAGATGATCTGGAGGAGGGAACCGAGTGTAGGGTGTCGAAATTTGCTGATGACACCAAGATTGGAGGAAAGGCAAATTGTGCGGAGGGTGTGGAGAGTCTACAGAAGGATCTAGATAGGCTGGGCGAATGGGCCAGGAAATGGCAAATGGAATTTAATGTTGGCAAGTGCGAGGTGGTCCACTTTGGTAGGAATAATGGTAGGAAAGATTATCACTTATGTGGCGAAAAACTGCAGCAGGCGACGGTGCAGAGGGACCTCGGGGTCCTTGTGCATGAGTCACAAAAACCCAGCTTGCAGGTGCAGCAAGTGGTCAGGAAGGCGAATGGGATGCTGGCCTTCATCGCGAGGGGGATTGAATATAAAAGTAGGGAGGTCTTGCTGCAGCTGTATAGGGCATTGGTGAGGCCGCAGCTGGAGTACTGTGTGCAGTTTTGGGCGCCGTACTTCCGCAAGGATATTTTGGCCTTGGAGGGAGTGCAGAGGAGGTTTACTAGGCTGATGCCAGAGTTGAGGGGGGTTGAGCTATGAGGAGAGGCTGAATAAACTAGGCTTGTATTCGTTGGAGTTTAGAAGAATGAGGGGAGATCTCATTGAGACGTATAAGATGATGAATGGGATTGATAGGATAGAGGTGGAGAGACTCTTCCCGCTCTAAAAAGACAGTAGGACTAGGGGGCACAGCCTCAAGATAAAGGGGGAGGGCGGTTTAGAACAGAGTTGAGGAAGAACTTCTTCACTCAAAGGGTGGTGAATCTCTGGAATTCTCTGCCCGTTGAAGTGGTGGAGGCTGCCTCGCTAAATATTTTTAAGACGCAGGTTGATGGGTTTTTGTTAGAGAGGGGATTAAGGGTTATGGGGAGAGGGCGGGAAAGTGGAACTGAGCAGCGACAGATCAGCCATGATCTTATTGAATGGCGGGGCAGGCTCGAAGGGCTAGTTGGCCTACTCCTGCTCCTATTTCTTATGTTCTTATGAGTCGCAAAAACCCAGTCTTCAGGTGCAGCAGGTGATCAAGAAGGCGAATGGAATAGAACATAGAACACTACAGCACAAACAGGCCCTTCAGTTGTGCCGATCACATCTATACCTACCAAGCCATAGAACTATCTGTAACTTCCAATCCCATTAGATCCCATGTACTCATCCAGAAGTCTTTTAAAAGACCCCAGCAAGTTCGCCTCTACCACCACCGATGGCAGCCGATTCCACTCACTCACCACCCTCTGAGTGAAAAACCTACCCCTAACATCTCCTCTGTACCTGCTCCCCAGCACCTTAAACCTGTGTCCTCTCGTAGCGACCATTTCAACCCTGGGAAATAGCCTCCGAGAGTCCACCCTATCTATACCTCTGAACATCTGATAAACCTCTATCAGGTCACCTCTCAACGTTCGTCTCTCCAGGGAGAAGAGACCTAGCTCCCTCAACCTATCCTCATAAGGCATGCCTCCCAATCCAGGCAACATCCTTGTAAATCTCCTCTGCACCCTCTCAATAGCTTCCACATCCTTCCTGTAGAGAGGCGACCAGAACTGCGCACAGTACTCCAAGTGGGGTCTGACAAGGTCTTATAAAGTTGCAGAATTACCTCCCGACTCCTAAACTCAATCCCTCGATTAATGAAGGCCAGTACACCATACGCCTTCTTGACCATATCCTCCACCCGCGAGGCCGATTTAAGAGTCCTATGGACCCGGATCCCAAGGTCCTTCTGCTCTTCAACACAGCTAAGACTCCTGCCCTTGATATTGTACTCCTGCATCCCGTTGGACCTGCCAAAATGGACGACTACACATTTATCCGTGAAAGGAATGTTGGCCTTTATAGCGAGGGGGATAGAATATAAAAGCAGGGAGGTCTTGCTGCAACTGTACAGAGCACTGGTGAGGCCGCAGCTGGAGTACTGTGTGCAGTTTTGGTCGCCGCACCTGCGCAAGGATATTTTGGCCTTGGAGGGAGTGCAGAGGAGGTTCACTAGGCTGATACCGGAGATGAGGGGGTTGGAGTATGATGAGAGGCTGAATAGACTGGGCTTGTACTCGTTAGAGTTTAGAAGGATGAGGGGGGATCTTCTAGAGACGTATAAGATAATGAAGGGGATGGATAGGATAGAGGTAGAGAGATTCTTCCCTCTCAGAAAGGACAGCAGGACTAGAGGGCATAGCCGCAAGGTAAGGGGGGGGGGGACAGTTTAGAACGGAGTTGAGGAGGAACTTCTTCCCTCAAAGGGTGGTGAATCTCTGGAATTCTCTGCCCGTTGAAGTGGTGGAGGCTACCTCACTGAATATATTTAAGTCACGGGTAGATAGGTTTCTGATAGACAGGGGAATTAAGGGTTATGGGGAGAAAGCAGGAAAGTGGAACTGATCCACTTCAGATCAGCCATGATCTTATTGAATGGCGGGGCAGGCTCGAAGGGCTAGATGGCCTACTCCTGCACCTATTTCTTATGTTCTTATCTCACGGTCTCCTACACTCCAAAGAAAAGAATCCCAGCCTTGTCCAGTCTCTCCCTATAACTCAGTCCCTTGAGTCCTGGTGACATCCTTGTAAATCTCTAGTTTAATCACATCTTTCCTGCAGCAAGGCGACCAAAACTGAACACAATATTCCAGGTGCAGCCTCACCAACATCCTGTACAACTGCAATGTAACTTCCCAACTCCTATACTCAATGTCCTGTCTGATGAAGGCCAGCATGTCAAGAGCATTCTTCACTCCCTATCTACCTGTCACTCCACCTTTAGAGAACCTGAACTCCAAGGTCCCTCTGTTCCACGATAATCCCGCAAGTCCTAACATTCACCGTGAAGGCCCCTACCTGGATCTGACTTTCCAAAATGCAACGCCTCGCGTGATGCTTGTTTTAAGCTTCCCGTCTCCACTTCCCTCATTCGTTAAGGTTACAAGAGCCATCACTGGCAGTCCGGGATAGAGATCCAACAAGGAACAGCCAGGTGGTGGGAGGGGAAACGGAAGGTGGAGATGAGCCAGATTTCAGGCTGCTGTGAGGATCCAGAGGATGAAGAACAAGAAGGTGCAAAATGGTCCAATCTTCACGAGTCAAGTTTCAATCCCTCTGGGAGCACTGTATGTGTCAGCAATCGGCTCTCTGTTTCCGACTCCACCCCTTCCTCAATATCCATCCTGTGCTGTGGAAGCAACTGGTTCCTGGCTGTTAACAATGGAAGGGACATCGGAATGGGATGAAGCCATTCAGCCCCTCCAGCCTGTTCTAGCACTCAATCTGATCTGTGTGTTAATTTCATCGACCCATCTTCGCTGCTTAACTCTTAATCCAGTTACCGCACCTCCCCCCCCAAAAATCAATCAATCTCACTCTGAACATTTTCAATTTGATCGCTCCCTCGGGATCGCCCCCAGCCCCACTCCCGGGAACATTCAGAGCGGAAATTCCAGATTTCCAACCCCCTTTTGGCAAAAGACTGCTTCCTGACGTCGCCCCGAGTGTCTGAGCTCGCCGTTCTAATCCGGTTTGTGAAGCCATGTCTTCGCTGTGGCGGAATTCTACGCCATTCCTGGGAGACACTCACTGGCTTGTCCTGCAATGCTGGATAGAGAATTCCAGGCTTCCAGAGTGAATATTTTCCTGTTTGTCAAATGAGAAACGGGTCGAGGAGTTTGGGTCTATTCTCGATGGAGTCATTCCAGAGTTCCAGAGTGGGATCTCTTAAATGCCACGGATTTTTCCCGGAATATTTCTTGTCGTTACTTGGGCCTCATCCTGCCGGATCTCCCATCAGCCTCTGGAAGCCTCGCTGGAGAAAGTCACCGCTCATAGAATCATAGAATCCCTACAATGCAGAAGGAGGCCATTCAGCCCATTGAGTCTGCACCGACCACAATCCCACCTATCCCCATAACGCCTCATAATTGCCCTGCTAGTCTCCCTGACATTAAGGGGCAATTTACCATGACCAATCCACCTAACCCGCATATCTTTGGACTGTGGGAGGAAACCGGAGCACCCAGAGGAAACCCGTACAAAGACGAGGAGAATGTGCAAACTCCACACAGACAGTGACCCAAACCGGGAATCGAACCCGGGTCCCTAGCGCTGTGAGGCAGCAGTGCTAACCCACTGTGCCGCTGGTGCCATTAGTGTTGTGCCATAGGGAAATGTGCACAGCAAGCTCCCACAAACAGCGATGACATACGTAATCGGATAATCTGGGGCAGGATCTTGAGAACACCCTGCCACCTGCAAGGTTGCCAGCGTGGGGTTAAGGTGTGGCGAAGACTGGAAGTTGTGGATCTCACTGGTGACGTACGAAGAACAAAGAGAAAGAAAACTACAGCACAGGAACAGGCCCTTCGGCCCTCTAATCCTGCACCGACCATGCTGCCCCGACTGAACTAAAACCCCCTACCCTTCCAGGTACCCTATCCCTCTATCCCCATCCTATTCATGTATTTGTCCAGACGCCCCTTAAAAGTCACTAAGATAAAGGGGGGGCGGTTTTAGAACGGAGTTGAGGAGGAACTTCTTCACTCAAAGGGTGGTGAATCTTTGGAATTCTCTGCCCGTTGAAGTGGTGGAGGGCTGCCTCGCTAAATATTTTTAAGAAGCGGGTTGATGGGTTTTTGATAAGAGAAGGGATTAAGGGTTATGGGGAGAGGGCGGGAAGGTGGAGCTGAGTCACGACAGATCAGCCATGATCTTATTGAATGGCGGGGCAGGCTCGAAGGGCTAGATGGCCTACTCCTGCTCCTATTTCTTATGTTTCTTATGTTCTTATATCCACTTCCACTCCCTCCCCCGGCAATGAGTTCCAGGCACCCACCACCCTCTGCGTAGAAAACTCTGCCTCGTACACCTCCTTTAAACCTTGCCCCTCGCAGGAACTTGATTTAAATACACTTGGTATAACTAACATGCCATCCTCCCCCCTGCCCACCAGATACTGACCCCCGCCATATATTCACACCACACTAACGTCACATCACACAGGCGCAGTTTGTGACAGGTTCACCCCAGGCATAAACCTGTCGTGGGGATCTGCCCCCGGGGGCGTACAGGTGAGAATAGCCCCCAGAGCAGAGGTTAGGTTGATGGGCCCACGCTAAGAAATTGCCCCCTTAGCGTCCAGGGTGGCAGAGGTTAGAGGGATTAGTGGGTATAATGTGTAGGTAGGGCCTGGGTGGGATTGTGTTCGGTACAGACTCGATGGGCCGAAGGGCCTCTTTCTGCACTGTTGGGTTCTATGGTTCAATATGACCAAGCATGGCCTAGCAATATCCCCTGGCCAATGCCAACCTGGTAGGAGCTACATCAGGACAAATGGTTGAAACCTGACGTTTTACTCAGGGATAGATGAAGATTTCAGCAGCTGGAAAATGAGGCAGTGTCATAAATACGGGATTAATAAAGGTGACTTAAAGAGCTGACCCCAACTGATGAAATCTGGTCGACATGTTGGTGACATACTAAGCTTCAAAGTTGGCACCTTGGCATCTGTCCAGCTCATGTACTGGTGGAATAATATCATTGATTTGAGGCATGTTAATACTCAGTCATGTCAACAAACAAATTGGAAGAGTTTGTATTGACATAGTGTCCCTACCTCTGGGGCAAAAACTCGGGGTTCAAGTCCGTCACCAACACTTACCGGCTGTGTTACGGTTCAATAGTCTGTTTGTTGACCCAGAAACCCTTCCGCCATCTCCCCACCCTTCCCCCAAAAGCCAGAGAAAGCGTAAGCCTGAAGATAGGCTTGAGAAACAAGCAGGCTAGGTTAAGGTATTAGTCACAAGTAAGTCTTACATCAACACTGCAATGAAGTTACTGTGAAATTCCCCTAGTCGCCGCACTCCAGCGCCTGTTCAGGCCAAGCATCTAACCAGCACTGAAGGAGGAAACCCACGCAGACATGGGGAGAACGTGCAGACTCCACACAGACAGTGACCCGAGCCAGGAATTGAACCCAGGTCCTTGGCACTGTGAGGCAGCAGTGCTAACCACTGCGCCACTGTACCACCCCAGTTGCAAGGGGGCTGCAATAGGGAAGGAGATTGATAGAAAAGGTGCATCTCTTGTTGAGCTGATGAACAAGGAGGGGGGGAGGGGAATGGGTCCCTCTTGCGATATTAAGATGAGATTCCTGCTTCCTCAAGAACTGGCTTTGCAAATACTGAGATTGGAGAGCATCCAAAAGTAAATCCCAAAGAAAGCAAAGTGTATTGTAATATTGAAATACATCTGAAGAAACATATGCACACTTAATTAATGTTATTGCTTGCTTCAGAGGAATCTGCTGCTGATTACGGCTTTGAAAGATTTAGCCTCTCTGACGGAGCTTCACTATCACAGTCTGGTAATTCAAAAATAAGATGACACAACAAAATGAAAGTTTCCATCTTTACCGGTCTCTTTTCTTCATGGAAGGCTTTCTGCCAGTACGATTACAATGATTGTTGCATTCTTTGATGTTTAAACGAGATTAGGTGGGGTGATGAATGGGATGGATAGGATAGAGGTGGAGAGACTCTTCCCGCTCAAAAAAGACAGTAGGACTAGGGGGCACAGCCACAAGATAAAGGGGGGGGCGGTTTAGAACAGAGTTGAGGAGGAACTTCTTCACTCAAAGGGTGGTGAATCTCTGGAATTCTCTGCCCGTTGAAGTGGTGGAGGCTGCCTCGCTAAATATTTTTAAGAAACGGGTTGATGGGTTTTTGATAAGAGAGGGGATTAAGGGTTATGGGGAGAGGGCAGGAAGGTGGAGCTGAGCCACGACAGATCAGCCATGATCTTATTGAATGGCGGGGCAGGCTTGAAGGGCCAGATGGCCTACGCCTGCTCCTATTTCTTATGTTCTTATGTTCTTATGTTCTTTTCTCCTATTTCCTGGGGTGGATGTAGCTGTTACTAGGGGGCATAACTATAAGGTTCATGGTGGGAGATATAGGAGGGATGTCCGAGGTAGATTCTTCACTCAGAGAGTGGTTGGGGTGTGGAATGCACTGCCTGCTGTGATAGTGGAGTCGGATACTTTGGGAACTTTCAAGCGGTTATTGGATAGGCACATGGAGCACACCAGAATGATAGGGAGTGGGATAGCTTGATCTTGGGTTCGATCATAGCTTGGCACAACATCGAGGGCCAAAGGGCCTGTACTGTTCTATGTTCTATGTACCTTCTCAGGCACATGCGTCTCACTAGCAAGACCAGCATTTATTGCCCATCCCTTATTGAGAAGGTGGTGGTGAGCTGTCTTCTTGAGCCTCTGCAGTCTGTGTGGTGTCGGTTCACCCACAGTGTTCCCAGGGAGGGATTTTGATCCAGTGACAGTGAAGGAATGGTGAGTCAGGATGATGAGTGACTTGAGCAGAACCTCCAGGTTATGGTCATAGAATCCCTAAGAACATAAGAATATAAGAAATAGGAGCAGGAGTAGGCCATCTGGCCCTTCGAGCCTGCCCCGCCATTCAATAAGATCATGGCTGATCTGTCGTGGCTCAGCTCCACCTTCCCGCCCTCTCCCCATAACCCTTAATCCCCTCTCTTATCAAAAACCCATCAACCCGCTTCTTGAAAATATTTAGCGAGGCAGCCTCCACCACTTCAACAGGCAGAGAATTCCAGAGATTCACCACCCTTTGACTGAAGAAGTTCCTCCTCAACTCTGTTCTAAACCGCCCCCCCCTTTATCTTGAGGCTGTGCCCCCTAGTCCTACTGTCTTTTTTGAGCGGGAAGAGTCTCTCCACCTCTATCCTATCCATCCCATTCATCATCTTATACGTCTCAATGAGATCTCCCCTTATTCTTCTAAACTCTAACGAGTACAAGCCTAGTTTATTCAGCCTCTCCTCATAGCTCAACCCCCTCAACTCTGGTATCAGCCTAGTAAACCTCCTCTGCACTCCCTCCAGGGCTAAAATATCCTTGCGCAGGTGCAGCGCCCAAAACTGCACACAGTACTCCAGCTGCGGCCTCACCAATGCCCTATACAGCTGCAGCAAGACCTCCCTACTTTTATATTCAATCCCCCTCGCTATGAAGGCCAGCATCCCATTCGCCTTCCTGACCACCTGCTGCACCTGCAAGCTGGGTTTTTGCGACTCATGCACAAGGACCCCGAGGTCCCTCTGCACCGTCGCCTGCTGCAGTTTTTCGCCACGTAAGTAATAGTCCTTCCTACCATTCCTCCTACCAAAGTGGACCACCTCACACTTGCCAACATTAAATTCCATTTGCCATTTCCTGGCCCATTCGCCCAGCCTATCTAGATCCTTCTGCAGACTCTCCACACCCTCCTCACAATTTGCCTTTCCCCCAATCTTGGTGTCATCAGCAAATTTCGACACCCTACACTCGGTTCCCTCCTCCAGATCATCTATATAAATGGTAAATAGCTGAGGCCCCAGCACCGACCCCTGGGGCACCCCACTAGTCACCAACCGCCAATCCGAATAGCATCCATTGACCCCCACTCTCTGCCTCCTATTTGACAACCAATCCTCTATCCACGCTAACACCCGACCCCCAACTCCATGTCCCCTGACCTTCTGCAATAACCTCTTGTGAGGTACCTTGTCAAACGCCTTCTGAAAATCCAGAAACACCACATCCACCGGCTCTCCTCTATCTACTGCCCTAGACACATCCTCATAGAACTCCAGTAAATTTGTCAGACACGACTTCCCTTTAATGAAACCGTGTTGCGTCCGCCCTATCAAGCAATTCCCCTCAAGATGCCTCGCTATTTCCTCCTTAATGACGGATTCTAACATTTTACCTACCACAGACGTTAAACTAACCGGTCTATAATTCCCCGCCTTTTGCCTGGCACCCTTCTTAAACAACGGCGTAACATTAACATCCCTACAGTGCATAAAGGGGCCATTCGGCCCATCGAGCCTGCACCACTGACAACAATCTCACCCTAGCCCTTTCCCCGTAACCCCACATATTTACCTGCTAATCCCCCTGATATCTCCCTGACAGTAAGGAGCAATTTGGCATGGCCAATGAACCTAACCCGCACATTTTTGGACTGTGGGAGGAAACCGGAGCACCCGGAGGAAACCCACACAGACATGGGGAGAATGTGCAGTCTACACACAGACAATGGCCCAAGCCAGCAATCCTGGTGCACTGAGGCAGCAGTGTGCCACCATGCCATGGTGTTGCCATGCTATCTGCAGCTCTTGTCCTTCCAGATGATAGAGGTCATGCGTTTGGAAGGAAACTTGATGAGTTCTCACAGTGCCTCTTGTAGATGCTGTCACTGCGTCTCAGTGCTGGAGGGTGTGAATATTTAAGCTGGTTGGTGGGGTCTCGATCAAGTGGGGCTGCTTTGTCCTGGGTGGTGTCGAGCTTCTTGAGTGTTGTTGGGAGCTGCACCCATCCAGGCAAGTGGAGAGTTTTCTATCACACTCCTGACTCGAGCCTTGTGAATGGTGGACAGGCTTTGAGTGTTAAACTCCTGCCCACAGATTCTAATTTATTTCTTTATGGTGTCACTGGCTGGGCCAGCATTTATTGCCCATCCTTGAGGGCATTTAAGAGTCAACCACATTGCTGTGGATCTGGAGTCACATGTAGGCCAGACCAGGGCAAGGATGGCAGATTTCCTTCCAAAAGAGAAGTGAATGAGGGAGTGACGTGAACTATTAATCCGGAGACCCAGGGTAATACTATAGGATCTCAGGTTCGAATCCCACCATGGCAGATGTTGAAATTTGAATTCAATAAAAATCTGGAATTACAAGTCTAATGATGACAAAGAAACCATTGTCAATGGATTTTTACAATGGTTCCATGGTCATCATTAGAATTTTTATTCCAGTGCTGAGGGAGTGCCGCAGAAAGTCAATGCTGAGGGAGTGCTGCACTGTCAGAGGGTCAGTGCTGAGGGAGTGCCGCACTGTCAGAGGGTCAGTACTGAGGGAGCACCGCACTGTCAGAAAGTCAGTACTGAGGGAGTGCCGCACTGTCAGAGGGTCAGTGCTGAGGGAGTGCCGCACTGTCAGAGGGTCAGTGCTGAGGGAGTGCCGCACTGTCAGAGGGTCAGTGCTGAGGGAGTGCCGCACTGTCAGAGGGTCAGTGCTGAGGGTGTGCCGCACTGTCAGAGGGTCAGTGCTGAGGGAGTGCCGCACTGTCAGAGGGTCAGTGCTGAGGGAGTGCCGCACTGTCAGAGGGTCAGTACTGAGGGAGTGCCGCACTGTCAGAGGGTCAGTGCTGAGGGAGAGCCGCACTGTCAGAGGGTCAGTGCTGAGGGAGTGCCGCACTGTCAAAGGGTCAGTACTGAGGGAGCGCCGCACTGTCAGAGGGTCAGTGCTGAGGGAGTGCCGCACTGTCAGAGGGTCAGTGCTGAGGGAGTGCCGCACTGTCAGAGAGTCAGTACTGAGGGAGCGCCGCACTGTCAGAGGGTCAGTGCTGAGGGAGTGCCGCACTGTCAGAGGGTCAGTACTGAGGGAGTGCCGCACTGTCAGAGGGTCAGTACTGAGGGAGTGCCGCACTGTCAGAGGGTCAGTGCTGAGGGAGTGCCGCACTGTCAGAGGGTCAGTACTGAGGGAGCGCCGCACTGTCAGAGGGTCAGTGCTGAGGGAGTGCCGCACTGTCAGAGGGTCAGTGCTGAGGGAGTGCCGCACTGTCAGAGGGTCAGTGCTGAGGGAATATTGTACTCACAGAAGTTCCATCACTTTTTTAGTTTATGTCCCTTGGATAGATGTTAAATCAAGGTTCCATTGGATTGTTTTAACTTCATGCAATCCCTCCAGTGCAGAACGAGACCATTCGGCCCATCGAGTCTGCGCCGACCACTGTCCCGCCCAGGCCCTATTCCTGTAACCCCACACATTTACCCTGTGAATCTTCCTGAAATTCCGGTCAATTCAGTGTGACCAATCAACCTATCTCACATGCTTTGGAGTGAGTGGGAGGAAACCGGAGCACCCAGAGGCAACCCACGCAGACACGGGGAGAATGTGCAGCCTCCACACAGACAGCGACCCAAGCCGGGAATCGAACTGGGTCCCTGGCACTGTGAGGCAGCAGTGCTAACCCACTGTGCCACCGTGCCATCCCATTACAGATGCTTTGCTCATACAAAGGGTTCTGTACTTTTATTGCCATTCACGCTAACCAGTTTAAGGTTATTTCTTTCTCCGATCCTTTTGGAAACAAATGCCGCCAGCATTTGCTTTGTACAGAGTAAGTGTCAACCCACCACCAACCTGGAGTTTCTCACAGGGAATACATGGCATTTTCTACCAGACTGTTAGGTCTGGATTCGAACCAGACTGTCTGGTTTAATTACAGCCAACAATAACTAATTAGCATCTGAAATCACTGTTCACTCCAGACAAACGTTGATCACAGCCAGGGACAGAGTGTTTCCAATTGTTAAGGCGTTACAAAGAATGGGACCAAAGTTAGAGGATTAGATGTTGAGAGATATAAAGCATGTTTGGATACAACCCCGTAACACCATAAAAACTGGCAAATCTACTGAGCAAATGCACTCACAACCCGAAACTGCTACAAGCCAAAGCACTGGAGATGATGTATTGAAAAACCTGATCTTGTGCGAGGAGAAAGAGAGACTCCAGCAAGTTAATCAAGTCAAAGTCAGTCAACAAGCCAGTTCTGAAACCCTTCTCAGCAAGACCCACAGTCTGTGGCAGTGCCGAGGGAAAGCTGCACTGCCCGAGGTGTCATCCTTAGGGTGAGGTGTTAAGGTGGTGCTGCCCCTGCACCCCCCAAATAGCAAAAAATAAGCAAAGGGAATTACATAGAAAAACTACAGCACAAACAGGCTCTTCGGCCCACAACTTGCACCAATCATATCTCTACCTACTAGGCTTACCTATAACCCTCTAACTTACGAAGTTCCATTTACTTTCCAAAAGTCTCTTAAAAGACCCTATCAAATCCACCTCCACCACTACCGACGGCAGCCGATTCCACTCACCCGCCACCCTCTGAGTGAAAAACTTACCCCTGACATCTCCTCTGTACCTGCTCCCCAGCACCTTAAACCTGTGTCCTCTCGTGGCAACCAACCCAGCCTGGGAAAAAGCTTCTGACTATCCACTCAATCAATACCTCTCAACTTCATATACACCTCGATCAGGTCACCTCTCATCCTTCGCCTCTCCAAAGAGAAAAAAACCGAGCTCCCTCGACCTATCCTCATAAGGCATGCCCCCCAATCCAGGCAACATCCTTGTAAATCTCCTCTGCACCCTTTCAATAGCTTTCACATCCTTCCTGTAGTGAGGCGACCAGAACTGCGCACAGTACTCCAAGTGGGGTCTGACCAGGGTCTTATAGAGCTGCAGCATTACCTCCCGACTCCTAAACTCAATCCCTCAATTGATGAAGGCCAGTACACCGTACGCCTTCTTTACCACAGCTTCTACCTGTTCCCTAAGCTCCCAAAACGTTCCCCTGTGGGCAATCTATAGTTCGCCATTGGTTTCTCCAGAGTATTGTCCCAGATAATCCATGCAACCCGGACATTCTCTCTTCTACCTTCTTCCATCGGGAAGAAGATACAAATGTCTGAGAAGATATGCTCTCACTGGGTTCCCCGAGACCAATAGCTTCAATTAATATCACTGGTCAAGAGATAATCACATTGTTGTTTGTGGGATCGTGCTGTGTGAAAATTGACTGCCATGTTGTTACAACAACAACTAAACTCCGAACATACCTCACTGGCTATGAAGTGTTTTAAAGTCATGAATAGAAATTATTTTGTTCACACAGACTAGTCGTTTATTTATTAGTGTCACACACAAGCTTACATTAACACTGCAATGAAGTTACTGTGAAAATCCCCTAGTTGCCACACTCCAGTGCCTGTTTGGATACACTGAGGGAGAATTTAGCACGGCCAATGCACCCTAACCAGCACATCTTTCGGACTGTGGGAGAACATAAGAACATAAGAAATAGGAGCAGGAGTAGGCCATCTAGCCCTTCGAGCCTGCCCCGCCATTCAATAAGATCATGGCTGATCTGTTGTGTCTCAGTTCCACATTCCCACCATCTCCCCATAACCCTTAATCCCCTTGCCTATCAAAAACCTATTAACCCGGGTCTTAAATATATTTAGCGAGGCAGCCTCCACCACTTCAACGGGCAGAGAATTCCAGAGATTCACCACCCTTTGAGTGAAGAAGTTCCTCCTCAACTCCGTTCTAAACCGCCCCCCCTTTATCTTGAGGCTGTGCCCCCTAGTCCTACTGTCCTTTCTGAGTGGGAAGAGCCTCTCCACCTCTATCCTATCCATCCCATTCATCATCTTATACGTCTCAATGAGATCTCCCCTCATTCTTCTAAACTCTAACGAGTGCAAGCCTAGTTTATTCAGCCTCTCCTCATAGTCCAACCCCCTCAACTCCGGTATCAGCCTAGTAAACCTCCTCTGCACTCCCTCCAAGGTCAAAATATCCTTGCGTAAGTGTGGCGACCAAAACTGCACACAGTACTCCAGCTGCGGCCTCACCAATGCCCTATACAGCTGCAGCAAGACCTCCCTACTTTTATATTCAATCCCCCTCGCAATGAAGGCCAGCATCCCATTCACCTTCCTGACCACCTGCTGCACCTGCAAGCTGGGTTTTTGCGACTCATGCACAAGGACCCCCAGGTCCCTCTGCACCGTCGCTTGCTGCAGTTTTTCACCGCGTAAGTAATAGTCCTTCCTACCATTATTCCTACCAAAGTGGCCAACTTTGGAAAACCGGTTTTCGGGAGGAAACTGAAGCACCCAGAGGAAACCCACGCAGACACGGGGAGAACATGCAGACTCCACACAGACAGTGACCCAAGCTGGAAATCGAACCCGGGTCCCTGGCGCTGTGAGGCAGCACTGTAACCACTGTGCCACCGTGCCGCCCTTTAACCAGTTGGACCAGTTGACCATAATGACATGTTTCTGCTTTGTAACATCCCCATATTACATATTACTGAGAACAAAAAAAATTCAACGTAAAGATCGAGAATTGAACGATGGAGTCAAAGGTGATTGTGCACCACTCTATAACACACTCCTTCCCAATGAGTTTAACAAGTTTTCACTTTGATGAATGACCCATCCTTGACTGATCCTCAAAGACATTGCCAGCTCTGAACAGCTCCAACAGTCTCACAAGCTGCAACCTGGACTAAAAATCCGGAGAGTCCGGGTGGATTTATTTATTTATTTTCGGTCCAAAACATGACAGGTTCCTTCGCCTGAACAGTTGGGACGTTAGTTCAATTGGCAGCAGTTCACGAAGGAACTAATTATTCCGGTAAATCTGTTTTGGCGGCACCTCCGGAGGACAAATGAGGGTTGTCAACTCTTTGGGTTGACTCTGGAATCTTACGGGATTGAAGACTATTCTCCATCAACAATCACAGGGTTTAAACAGTACATCTTCAGCGAACTTTCTTTGAAGAGTTTCTGAATTTAACATCGACACACTTGGGGCCAGAATTGATGTTTGACCAGGAGGGGGATTGTAAATGAGAACTCATTTTGTGGGACATTACAAAACTATCCAATCAGTGTGGACTATCTGAGGTGACCCTGTAATGTTAACAATTTCATAGAATTCTACAGTGTGGAAGGAGGCCCATTGAGTCTGCACCAACTACAATCCCTTCCAGGCCCTATTCCCGTAACCCAACATATTTACCCTGCTCATTTCCCTGGCATCAGGGTTAATTATGCATGGCCAATGCACCGAACCAGCAGGTCTTTCAGACTGTGGGAGGAAATCGGAGCACCCATAGGAAACCCCCACGCAGACACGGGGAGAATGTGCAGACTCTGCACTGAGAGTGATCCAATCTGGCAGTCTTGGGTGTCTGGTAGTGAAACAGCAGTGCTAATCACTGTGCCACTGTACCACCTCAATTTGTTACAAAAGTACAAGAACGCAAGATTTTATACAAAGAATATATTATCTAGAAACCAATCCACGTGAACCCTTCCCATTCTAACTCATTTAACTCCATCAACATTATCTTCACTCCTTTCTTCCTCAAGCACTTATCCACCTTCAACTACTCAATTATTACAACATAGAAGACCCTGAGGGAGATTGACAGGGTGGATGTGGAGAGAATATTTCCTCTTCTGGGTGGCACAGTGGCACAGTGGTTAGCACTGCTGCCTCACAGCACCAGGGTCCAGGGTTTGATTCCCGGCTTGAGTCACTGTCTGTGTGGAGTTTGTAAGTTCTCCCTGTGTCTGCATGGGTTTCCTCTGAGTGCTCCAGTTCCCTCCCACAGTTCAAAGATGTGTAGGTTAGGTGGATTGGCCATGCAACATTGCCCCTTAGTGTCCAAAGATGTGTAGGTTAGGTGGATTGGCCATGCAACATTGCCCCTTAGTGTCCAAAGATGTGCAGGTTAGGTGGATTGGCCATGCAACATTGCCCCTTAGTGTCCAAAGATGTGCAGGTTAGGTGGATTGGCCATGATTGAATGTGTGGGTATAGGAGATAGGGTGGGAAGAGATGCTCTATCAGAGAGCAAGTGCAGACTCGATGGGCTGAGGGGCCTCCTTCTGCCCTATAGGAATTCTATGATTCTAAGATATGTGGAATCAGGAATGTTCAAGAGGCTGGAGCTGGAGAAGGGAAGGGATCTTTGATTTGGTTTATTATTGTCACAAGTATTAACATATAGTGAAAAATATTGTTTCTTGTGTGCTATACAAAGTATACCATTCAACGAGAAGGAAAGGAGAGAGTGCAGAATGTAATGTTACAGTTATAGCTCGGGTGTAGAGAAAGATCAACTTCATGCAAGGTAGATCCATTCAAAAGTTTGACAGATCTTGTGAGAGAACTCACATTTCTCCAGGAAATTCCTCTTGCAAAGCTGAGATTTGAAAATTGATGGTTGTCGTGGAAATGAAGTCTAATTTTGGCTTCTCATTCTTTGATAGTCAAACCGTTCGTTCTATCAATCCCACTAATCTATGGTTTGTGTTCGCATTGTCATTCCCAACAATGGAAAGTTATCCGTATTGGTATCACACAGGCACTGTAACAATAATTCTCAATCCAATCACTCTGCTTTAATTGAATGGTTTACTTTATCCTTGGACGGAATTATCAAGCAAGATTGTGAAAAATATACATTGATAACTCAACACCATGACAGCAGTTCATTCTATCAGCATCCCAGTCACCAATTTACCGAAGAAAAGCAAGGCAGCATGCTTTAATGACTATCGGCTGGTGGCTCTGACATGCTTTGAAAGTCTAGTCATAGCTCGAATCACTTCCAGTCTCTCAGATTGCCTGGATCCAGTACAGTTCATCCATCGCCACAACAGGTCCACAACAGACGCCAGTTCCCTGGCCTTGCACTCAACCCTGGAGCACCTAGATAACAAGGACACCTATGTCACACTCCTATTTATTGAGTACAGCTCAGCCTTCAACACCATTATTCCCTCGAAACTCATCTCCAAACTCCGTGGTCTGGTCCTTGGCTCTGAGACTGGATCCTGAACTTCTCTAACCCGCACATCACAATCCAAACCAGCCTCCCATCCATTGACTCTGTCTACAATTCCCACTGCCTCAGCAAAGCAGCCAGCGTAATCAAGGACCCTGGACATTCTCTCCTCCACCTGCTTCCATCAGGAAAAAGATACAAAAGTCTGAGGTCACGTACCAACCAACTCAAGAACAGCTTCTTCCCTGCTGCCGTCAGACTTTTGAATGGACTTACCTCGCATTACGTTGATCTTTCTCTACACCTGTGACTCTACACCTCTATGACTGTAACACTACATTCTGCACTCTCTCCTTTCCTTCTCTATGAACGGTATCCTGTGTCTGTATAGCGTGCACGGAACAACAATTTTCACTATATGTTTATACACGTGACAATAATAAATCAAATCAAATCAAATCCTCAACATGGTCATACCGTCCACCACTACTGCACAGTGGGCCACTGTGTGTACCATCTACAAGGTGCACTGCAGCAACTCACCAAGGTCCCTTAGACAGCACCCTCCAAACCATAAAGCCATAGACCATAACCATAGGAGCAGAATTAGGCCACTCGGCCCATCGAGTCTGCACCGCCATTCAATCACGACTGATATTTTTCTCATTCCCCATTCTCCTGCCTTTTCCCCATAACCCCCGATCCCCTTATTAATCAAGAACCTACCTATCTCTGTCTTAAAGACACTCAATGGCCTGGGTCCACAGTCTTCGGCTGTGAAGAATTCCATCGATTCATCACTCCCCGGCTGAAGAAATTCCTCCTCATCTCAAATCCGTGATCTCTATCTCCTGGATACGTTCAGCGAGGTGGCCCCCACCACTTCAACGGGCAGGGAATTCCAGCGACTCGCCACCCTTTGAAGAAGTTCCTCCTCGACTCTGATCTAAACTGTCCCCCCCCCCCCCCTGTTATTTTGAGGCTGTGCCCTCTAGTCCTGCTGTCCTTTCTAAACGGGAGCCGGGTAACACCGTGGGAAAATCTGCAGCTTCAAGCGTCCATTTCGTGAAATCTTTTCACGAAACAAAGCAAACATTTGATTTGGGTTTTGGGAGGTAAGAGGTTAAGAAACTTTGGGATTTGGTAAATAACGATCCAACTGGATAGGATCGTTAAACCTCGGTCCGTGCCAATGTCTTTATCCTTTTGCGGCTGTACCTGGACCTTTACAGAAACAGCACCTCCCAATAACGCTATAAATCCTGTACGTAAAACAGGCTCAAATCATAAAAGTTGAACCAGACACTTGTCGTAAAAGTTCAGACTTTCTCCTCATTAGAGAAAAAAAATAGCCTTAACCATTCACCTTCCAAAATGTAATTATAATCTCTGCGTCCTTTCGGGACAACTGCTCGCATTATTATTAACCAACTGTGATGAAAAGGTTCAGTAATTACTATTTCTTTATTAATAGTCATCATTAGACTGAGCTGAACAGAGAAAGTGGCTTTCATGAGGTTTATATTGTGTGGGGATTTCAGGCACTACAGTCGGGGGTGGAGTGCGGGAGGAGGAGGGGGGGGACACTCTCATCTTGGACTCCATAGGTTCTGAGTTCAACTCCCACTCCAGAGAGACGTGAGCTCGGGAATCTAGGCTGACACCAGCAGTGCAGTACTGAGTGAGTGCCGCACTGTCAGAGGCGCTAACTGTTAGACCATCTCCGCCTGCCCGCTGGATACAATATAAAAGCCCAGGACATGATTTGAAGGGAGAATTCTCCCTGCTGACATTATTTATCAAGATCGCAGATGGGAAAACAGATGATGTGGTCACTATCGAACACTATCTCTAGGATCCTGCTGTGCTCAGATACCATGTTTCCAACAGTGACAACATTCCAAGAAGTATTTCACTGGCTGTTGAGTGTTTGGAACATTTTTGATTTGAGTTAGTGAATGGAAGAACATAAGAACTAGGAGCAGGAGTCTGCCATCTGGCCCCTCGAGCCTGCCCCGCCATTCAATAAGATCACGGCTAATCTTTTTGTGGACTCAGCTCCACTTACCCGCCCGCTCACCATAACCCTTAATTCCTTTACTGTTCAAAGATCTATCTATCTTTGCCTTAAAAACATTCAATGAGGCAGCCTCATTCACTGGGCAGGGAATTCGACAGATTCACAACCCTTTGTGTTCCTCCCCAACTCTGTCCTAAATCTGCTCCCCCTTATTTTGAGGCTATGCCCCCTAGTTCTAGTTTCACCCACCAGTGGAAACAACTTCCCTGCTTCTATCTTATCCATTCCCTTCATAATCTTTTATGTTTCTATAAGATCTCCCCTCATTCTTCTCAATTCCAATGAGTATAACCCCAGTCTGCTCAGTCTCTCCTCATAAGCCAATCCTCTCAACTCCGGAATCAACCTAGTGAATCCCCTCTGCACCCCGTCCAGCGCCAGTATATCCTCTCTCAAAAAAGTGAAAAGTATTGTTTCTTGCGTGACAAGGCATACTGTACATAGAGAAGGAAACGAGATGGAGCAGAATGTAGCGTTACAGTCACAGCTAGGATGTAGAGAAAGATCAACTTAGTGCAAGGTAGGTCCACTCAAAAATCTGATGGCAGCAGGGAAGAAGCTGTTCTTGAGTTGGTTGGTACCTGATCTCAGACTTTTATACCTTTTTGCCGATGGATGAAGGTGGAACATTTTCTTAGGCTCCTGCAAAAGAAGAGGTGTTGGTGAGCTTTCTTAACTATAGTGTCAGCATGGAGGGACCATGGCAGATTGTTGACGATCTGGATACCCAGAAACTTGAAGCTCTTGACCATTCATCCCTGTTGATGTAGACAGGGGCATGTTCTCCTTTACGCTTCCTGAAATCGATGACCATCTCCTACATTTTGAACATAAGAACATAAGAAATAGGAGCAGGAGTAGGCCATCTGGCCCTTCGAGCCTGCCCCGCCATTCAGTAAGATCATGGCTGATCTGTCGTGGATCAGTTCCACTTTCCGGCCCTCTCCCCATAACCCTTAATCCCCTCTCTTATCAAAAACCCATCAACCCGCTTCTTGAAAATATTTAGCGAGGCAGCCTCCACCACTTCAACGGGTAGAGAATTCCAGAGATTCACCACCCTTTGAGTGAAGAAGTTCCTCCTCAACTCCGTTCTAAAACGCCCCCCCTTTATCTTGAGGCTGTGCCCCCTAGTCCTACTGTCTTTTTTGAGTGGGAAGAGTCTCTCCACCTCTATCCTATCCATCCCATTCATCATCTTATACGTCTCAATGAGATCTCCCCTCATTCTTCTAAACTCTAACGAGTACAAGCCTAGTTTATTCAGCCTCTCCTCATAGCTCAACCCCCTCAACTCCGGTATCAGCCTAGTAAACCTCCTCTGCACTCCCTCCAAGGCCAAAATATCTTTGCGCAGGTGCGGCGCCCAAAACTGCACACAGTACTCCAGCTGCGGCCTCACCAATGCCCTATACAGCTGCAGCAAGACCTCCCTACTTTTATATTCAATCCCCTTTTTGTTGACATTGAGGGAGAGATTATTGTTGCCGCACTAGTTCACCAGATTCTCTATCTCTTTCATGTAATTTGTCTCATCATTGTTTGAGATCTGACCCACTATGGTGGTGTCATCAGCAAACTTGAAAATCGAATTGGAGGGGAATTTGGTCGCACAGTCATTGGTGTATAAGGAGTATAGTAAGGGGCTGAGAACACAGCCCTGTGGGACACCGGTGTTGAGGATGATTGTGGAGGAGGTGTTAGAACATAGAACATAGAACATTACAGCACAAACAGGCCCTTCGGCCCTCGAGTTGCGCCGATCACATCAACCCCACCAATCTATAGACCTATCTATAACCCCCAATCCCATTAAACCCCATATACTCATCCAGAAGTCTTTTAAAAGACCCCAGCGAGTTCGCCTCCACCACCGATGACGGCAGCCGATTCCATTCACTCACCACCCTCTGAGTGAAAAACTTACCCCTAACATCACCTCTGTACTTCCCACCCCACACCTTAAATCTGTGTCCTCTCGTAGCGACCATTTCAACCCGGGGAAATAGCCTCTGAGAATCCACCCTATCTATTCCTCTCAACATTTTATAAACTTCTATCAGGTCGCCTCTCAACCTTTGCCTCTCTAGTGTTGTTGCCTATCCTCACTGATTGGAATCTGTGAGTTAGGAAGTTCAGGATCAAGTCGCAGAGGGAAGAGCCGAGGCCCAGACCACGGAGTTTGGAGATAGGTTTCTTGGGAATAACAGTGTTGAAGGCTGAGCTGTAGTCAATAAATAGGAGTCTGACATTGGTGTCCTTGTTATCTAGGTGTTCCAGGGTTGAGTGCAGGGTCAGATGGTGTCTGCTGTGGACCAGTTGCGGTGGTAGGCAAACTGTAGTGGATCCAAGCAATCTGGGAGGCTGGAATTGATTTGTGCCATGACTATTCTTGTTAGTTGTGAAAGCTATGAAAGGTGTCCCTTTCATAATAGTAGGAGGGATTATTATTTAAAAGGCAAAAAACTGCAGCAGGCGACGGTGCAGAGGGACCTCGGGGTCCTTGTGCATGAGTCGTAAAAACCCAGCTTGCAGGTGCAGCAGGTGGTCAGGAAGGCGAATGGGATGCTGGCCTTCATCGCGAGAGGGATTGAATATAAAAGTAGGGAGGTCTTGCTGCAGCTGTATAGGGCATTGGTGAGGCCGCAGCTGGAGTACTGTGTGCAGTTTTGGGCGCCGCACCTGCGCAAAGATATTTTGGCCTTGGAGGGAGTGCAGAGGAGGTTTACTAGGCTGATACCAGAGTTGAGGGGGTTGAGCTATGAGGAGAGGCTGAATAAACTAGGCTTGTACTCGTTAGAGTTTAGAAGAATGAGGGGAGATCTCATTGAGACGTATAAGATGATGAATGGGATGGATAGGATAGAGGTGGAGAGACTCTTCCCGCTCAAAAAAGACAGTAGGACTAGGAGGCACAGCCTCAAGATAAAAGGGGGGCGGTTTAGAACGGAGTTGAGGAGGAACTTCTTCACTCAAAGGGTGGTGAATCTCTGGAATTCTCTGCCCGTTGAAGTGGTGGAGGCTGCCTCGCGAAATATTTTTAAGAAACGGGTTGATGGGTTTTTGATGAGAGAGGGGATTAAGAGTTATGGGGAGAGGGCGGGAATGTGGAACTGAGCCACGACAGATCAGCCATGATCTTATTGAATGGCGGGGCAGGCTCGAAGGGCCAGATGGCCTACTCCTGCTCCTATTTCTTATGTTCTTATGTTCTTACGCTGGGAATGATGTCCTCCCTGTTCACCATCTTTATGTGAATTTACTGAGGCTGTTCCCCAGAGTAGAAAGAGGCGACCAGCTTTTACAAAGAAGCAGAGTTCTATTCATTTCCAAATTGTTCCTTTTATATCGCTGAACAGAGAGACATGTTGCTGAAACTTTTCACCTTGCACTCATCAGGACAAACACAAGAATACCAAATTTCAAATGATCACAATTGACACTGGAGTAGAGAAGGGTACTGATTGATTGGCAAGTGGCGCGAGCAATGGGGAAATATAGGCTTCCCCAAGCTCCTGGGCAAAGTGCAAGGCCTGACCATATTCCTTTTGTTTGCAGGAAACAGGTCCACACTTTTGAATTCTGTCACAACCAGCCAGTTAACTGAGCCACACTCTGAGCTCAACTGAGTATTGTAGACTGGTTGTTCCTGTAGCCATTAGCTCACTCATGGCTGGTCAGTCAGTGAACAAAGAACAAAGAAAATTCCAGCACAGGAACAGGCCCTTCGGCCCTCCTGCACTGACCATGCTGCCCCGACTGAATTAAAACCCCCTACCCTTCCGGGGATCATATCCCTCTTTCTCCACGCTATTCACATATTTGTCAAGATGCCCCTTAAAAGTCACAACCGTAACTGTTTCCACTCCCTCCCCCGGCAACGAGTCCCGGGCACCCACCACCCTCTGTGTAAAAAATCTGCCTCGTATATCTCCTTTAAACCTTACCCCTCGCACCTTAAACCTGTGCCCCAATCACAGCACTGCCCTATCACAGAATCACATCTAACAGTTGATACTTATTCTTTCAAACTATTATTTATTTATTTGCGTCACAAGTCAGTTTACATTAACACGGCAATGGAGTTACTGTGAAGATCCCCGAGTTGCCACACTCCGGCACCTGTTCAGGTGCACTGAGGGAGAATTCAGCATGGCCGATGCATCTAACCAGCACGTCTTTCAGCCTATGGGAGAAAACCCACACAGACACAGGGAGAATGTGCAAACTCCACCCAGACAGTGACCCGAGCTGGGAATCGAACCTGCGCCCATGGGGCTGTGAGGCAGCAATGCTAACTATGGTGCCACCGCGCCGCTGGTTATGTTCAGAGTTTTGCCGGGCGAACTGGTTGAGTACGATTTGTACTCAGTCTATCACGGGTAACCAAAGGATTGTGCAATTTGATTCAATCAACCAATCAGCGTCACACTGTTAATGGCGTTACTCACTGTGTGGAGGGCAGAATGTCTGTCTGATCTGACACCAGCATCCTGTTAATGGGAAATAACCCTCATGTAGCCAGCAAAACCCTTCTGCTTGCTTCAAGGCAATGCCTCGGCCAATTAGAGTCAACTTGCCTCCCTCACTTATGCTATAAACTGTTGTGTTTATTAGAAACCAGATATTCTTGTGTTTGCCCTGTGATGTTCCTATACCATGAAGGAATGTGTCTATATTATGTTTCACGTGAGGGGTATGTTTAAAATTCAGCTCTGCTTTGCACGGTGCCAATTTGTCTGTAGCAGGCAGCAAGAGTTGCAAGAGACTAATTGATTCTAGATATTGGGATGTTTGTTTTAATCTGAGCAAATGAATTTCTATATATTTTGTTTATTCTCCTGGGATTTCAGAGTTGGGTTCAATTAGTTTGGCTGACAAGAGGTAGAGTCATGTGAATGGGTGGGGCTAAGCTTGCACGGAAAAATAGACATGTTTTGCCTGGTCCTGAAAGAAAGAAGTAGTCTTTCTCTCTCTCTGGAGGCTGCTATTTGGGGCTGCCTGAAATCAGGTGTCTCTCGCTCTGTCTCTCTCCAGAAGTGTTCAAAAGGCTCCAGGACTGTTAACAAGTAAAAGCATGTAAGCCTAGAGTTTGCTATATGATTTTGTTGTGGAGTTTAAGTCTGTGAGGAATACTGCTTAAATTGTAACTCATAGGGATAGATTAGTGGTTAAGAATTGTATCTTGTCACGATTAAATGTTGTTCAGTTGGTAAAAGCTAATTCATTTGTTATAGTTAAATTGTATTGTAAAAATAAAATTTGTTTTGATAAAGCTTCCCAATGGGTCACCAGAATCACAGATGGAGTGAAAAACCTTCTCCTCAAATTAATAACAAAGTCAAAACAATAGTTTGTGGCTGGGTGACCAAAAACAACAACAATGGTAATATTAACTACGAGAGCAACTGTAACATTGAGAGTCAAGCATGCTGGGAATTTTTGGTCAAGTTATAATTAAACAGAGGTGCAGGTGAGAAGGCTGCTACATGTCATGACTGCTCCTGTGGACTGTGACCTGATGCTCTTGTGTTGATAAAATAAGGACAGTTATTTGGGTTTTGCTGGACTTGTAGATGCAAAGACTCTCGCTACGTCCACATATGAATGAGGTTACATGACCTACATGTGGTTTGATCGCAACATCATGTTCACGAGCAACTCCATTGGCCGTGCTTGAACACTGTGTTCAGTTTCTGGTGATATCATTGGCTGAGTACCAGAAACATTTCTGGAGGGTCAGGGAAAGTTTGAGGATAAAGTATGGTCTTTGAAACTCTGTCTCCAGTGAAACTCCATGATCCACCATCGCAAGTTTACCCTGGAGAGTATCTTCAGAGAAGACAAAGAGCTATGAGGGAAGATCTACATCAGAGAGCAAAACTGGCCATTTCATTCATAACCGGGTAGTATTTCTCGTCAGTTGGAAGTTTAAAATTAATATTAATCTATTTGTAGTATATATTAATGACTTGGAAGAGGGGGTAGGTGGTGTGATCAGTAAATTTGCTGATGACACTAAGATGGTTGGATTGGCGGGTACTGAGGAGCAGTGCCTGGCAATGCAACAGGACATAGACAGGCTGGTAGATTGGGCAGATGGATGGCAAATGGAATTTAATCCGGAGAAATGCGAGGTGATGCACTTTGGCCGGAATAATGTGGAGGGGAGTTATACGATAAAAGGTAGAACTATCCGGAGTATAGATACGCAGAGAGACCTGGGGGTGCAAGTGCACAAGTCCCTGAAGGTGTCGGTGCAGGTGCAGAATGTGATGAGGAAAGCGTATGGCATGTTGGCCTTCATAGGAAGGGGTATAGAATATAAGAGTAGGAGTCTGATGTTGCAGTTGTATAGAACGTTGGTTAGGCCTCACTTGGAGTACTGCATCCAGTTCTGGTCGCCGTACTACCGGAAGGATGTAGAGATCCTGGAGAGAGTGCAGAGGAGATTTACCAGGATGTTGCCTGGTATAGAACATAGAACATAGAACATAGAACATAGAACATAGAACATTACAGCACAAACAGGCCCTTCGGCCCTCGAGTTGCGCCGATCGCATCAACCCCACCAATCTATAGACCTATCTATAACCCCCAATCCCATTAAACCCCATATACTCATCCAGAAGTCTTTTAAAAGACCCCAGCGAGTTCGCCTCCACCACCGACGACGGCAGCCGATTCCAATCACTCACCACCCTCTGAGTGAAAAACTTACCCCTAACATCACCTCTGTACCTCCCTCCCCGCACCTTAAATCTGTGTCCCCTCGTAGCGACCATTTCAACCCGGGGAAATAGCCTCTGAGAGTCCACCCTATCTATTCCTCTCAACATTTTATAAACTTCTATCAGGTCGCCTCTCAACCTTCGCCTCTCCAGGGAAAAGAGTCCCAGCTCCCTCAACCTATCTTCATAAGGCATGCCTCCCAGTCCAGGCAACATCCTTGTAAATCTCCTCTGCACCCTTTCAATAGCTTCTACATCTTTCCTATAGTGAGGCGACCAGAACTGCGCACAGTACTCCAAATGAGGCCTGACAAGGGTCCTGTAAAGTTGCAGTATGGAAGGGCTGTCTTACGAGGAAAGATCGAACGCACTTGGGCTGTTTTCCCTTGAGAGACGTCGGCTGAGGGGGGATCTAATAGAGGTTTATAAGATTATGAAGGGGATAGATAGAGTAAATAGTGGTAAGCTTTTTCCGCTATTAGAAATGGATAGAACGAGGGGTCACGGGCTTAGGGTGAGGGGTATAAGACAAATATTAGAGGGCAGTTTTTCACGCAAAGGGTAGTGGGGGTGTGGAATGCACTGCCGAGTAAGGTGGTGGAAGCAGGCACGCTAGGGTTGTTTAAGAGTCACTTAGATGACACATGAGCGGTCTACATATAGGGGGATATAGCAGGCCTTACTAAACATGGCTTGGGATTCCGTTTTTGCCTCAGGGATGTTACAGTCTTTGCCTGTTTAATAATGAATTTTTTGTCTCCACAGGCATTTAAGTCCACCTTGTTGACCAGCAAGGGGCATGTGGGCGGCAGGTTGTAGTGGGCTGCTCTTGGATGTTGCTTCGGGAGTTGCCTACTGCTTCATGTCGTTGGTGTGCTTAAACTGGACCATCTCGAGGGCATCATGACAGCTCAGAGACTATCTCTGTTGCTGTGCGGACACATGGATTTGGGCCTGTGTCTGTGGGAGTTTGCGCGTTCTCCCCATGGTTGCGTGGGTTTTCTCCGGGTGCTCCGGTTTCCTCCCACATCCCAAAAATGTGCTTTTAGGCTGATTGATTGGGTAACAAATTGTCCCTATATTGGACCTCCCTGATCCTCGCACATTCGGCGTAGACTAAAATCATGAATAGGTCACTGACAATGGGACGGCGGCGCGGGCTCGTTGGGCCGAAGGGCCTGTTTCCCGTGCTGTGTTGTTCTTTGTATTAGAGTCAAAGGGTTAAAATTAAATGTAACTGTTATGTGTTTGTATGAATATTGGCACCTGAAGTATTGAATAAAGTACAAGTTTTGTCTAAGTTAGGTTGATCACCATGATAAATTAATGTCAGGGGGATTAGCAGGGTAAATATATGGGGTTACAGGTATAGGATCTGGGTGGGATCATTGTCAGTGCACGCTCTGCACTGTAGGGATTTTATGATTCTAAGTGAGACTCCTGTCCTTTGATGTGTTATACTTTATATCAGGGGAAGCGGTGGCAGAGTGATATTGTTGCTGGACAAATAATTCAGAGGTTCGAATCCTGCCACGGCAGATAGTGGAATTTTAATTCAATAAAAACAAATCTTGGATTAAGAAGCTACTGACGACCATGAAATCATTGTCAATTGTTGGAAAAACTCATCTGGTTCACTAATGTCCTTTGGGGAAGGAAGTCTGCCGTCCTTACCCAGTCTGGTCTACATGTGATTCCTGAGCCACAGCAATGTGGTTGACTCTCAACTGCCCTCTGAATTAAGTCAACTAGGGATGGGCAATAAATATTGGCCAAGCCGGCGAGACATCCCGTAAAATGAATAAATTTTTAAAAAATATTAAAATTAGTATCAGGGTAGAGATTTAAGTCACTCTATTATAGAAAGGATATTATTAAACTAGAAAGAGTGCAGAAAAGATTTACTAGGATGCTACCGGGACTTGATGGATTGAGTTATAAGGAGAGGCTGGATAGACTGGGACTTTTTTCTCTGGAGCGTAGGAGGCTGAGGGGTGACCTTATAGAGGTCTATAAAATAATGAGGGGCACAGATCAGCTAGATAGTCAATATCTTTTCCCAAAGGTAGGGGAGTCTAAAACTAGAGGGCATAGATTTAAGGGGAGAGATACAAAAGGGTCCAGAGGGGCAATTTTTTCACACACAGGGTGGTGAGTGTCTGGAACGAGCTGCCAGAGGTAGTAGTAGAGGCGGGTACAATTTAGTCTTTTAAAAAGCATTTAGACAGTTGCATGGGTAAGATGGGTATAGAGGGATATGGGCCAAATGCAGGCAATTGGGGCTAGCTTAGTGGTTAAAAACTGGGCAGCACACAGTGAGCACGTGA